>JAJOZX010004054.1:0-122500 GCA_023014485.1 Bathynomus jamesi
TTTTAAGACGAGTGTCTATAATTTGGAAGGGTTACGGGTTTTCCTGTCTACTATTCACTTAGTCCTAAAAAATTCTTTTTAATGGTGAAAAATTACTTCATTAGAATATGGACATTAAACGAGAAGAAAAAGTAGATTGTCGCAACATATCCTCACCTTGAACGAACGTTTTTTCTTTTTAATTAGTACTTGTTTATTCATGAAGTTTAAGTACTGATTTATTTCTTCATGACAAATTAACTTTTTTAGCCTCAAATAACCGGTTTTCGGTATGAATAAAACCAAGAACGGAGAAAACTGCTTTCTAAATGTTTAGACTTTTGATTTATTCATATCCAATTGATCGCAACAATGTATAATAATGATTGGGGTTGTCTAACCTCCTTCGCAACACCCGAGGTCATATGACGAAGGGGACCTACAGTTATGTGGGATCCGAAATACGGGTCGCTACATCATCTGGACACGGAGGACAGTCTCCCATCCAACTACCCAGACCCAATGTCGCTTAACTTCGCTGATCAACGGGAAGCGGTGTTACGACATTGGAAGATTCAACGGGGTGGGGGGGGGGGGGAGTGACGGGTTTCTTCCCAACTTATTTAGTTAATTTCAAATTTTTTAAACACAGATTGAAACTATTTTACAAAAGCATAATAATTACAGTATTACAAGAAGTTACCACATTAACTTATATCAAATTAAATCACATCTTATACTTCTGTAACATTCATTCGCTATGCTTTTTTATTATCTGTGTATGACTAATCTATTTTGGTTTATTAATTTCTATACATAGACACTGGATTCTTTTATGTTTAACAGAATATTTTGTGTATTTTTAGTAATGTTATTATTTTCAACATTTTATATATGTAGTCATATGAATGATGCAAACCCACAAGGAAAAAGAGAAATGATTCCAAGGCCTTTCGTGTATTCAGAATACACCTCTTCAGGGAAATGACGAGGTGTACTTCTGAATAGACGAAAGGCCTTGGAATCATTTTTCTTTTCCATGTGGGTTTGCATCATTCATTCATTTCACGTGTATATTTGTGAAATTCATCCCATGTAGTCATATATATATATATATATATATATATATATATATATTATATATAATTTCCGTAATTTTAGTAATTTTGGGTCACCATTATGTTCTACAATAAGTATTTGCCGAGCAACGCCACTGTAGACTGTAAACCTATATCCAAAGAATCACTCTATGATAGCAATGCACTCTTCCCACTAGCTCAGTTGGTCGCCAAGTCTCGGCAGGTGTAGACGTGTTTTAGTTGTGTTCCTGCCATCTGGGTTACGCCGCGCAGTGAATTACACCAATAAGGCAAGTTAAACTTTTCACCAGTGAGTGGCGGACACTATGCTTAGTTTTCCTGTCATTCATTTACTGCACTGACCTTGATAAGCAATTTGGAACAGTGTCTTGTTTATTAAAATTGTTAAAAATTAAAAAAAATTTAAAATTTATAAAAGTTTATTAAAATTGTTAAAATTATTTGTTTTATATTCTACATAAAACATATGTATAGGTTCTTTAACTCTAATTTCCATTTTATCTTCCATTCCACAGGCCAAGACCATGACAACGACAAGGAGCATCCGAAAGTTTGGCTCCTGGGCAAGTCGGACCCGGACAGCTTGGGATCTGGCCTGCCAACAAACGGGGCTATTCTCAGGAACTTCATGTTTCACCACCAGAAGGGATCCACAATCGGTGACAGTGCTAAGGCCACCATAGACAGAGCGCTGACAATCTGGGACAAGGCACGAATTCCGACCCAGCGGGTGGACTCCGGCGTGCGCAAGCTTCGGAAGCTCTATGAAGAATATTGTGGGTTGAAGAAAAACTGATTGAAACCGAAAGACGGGTGCCGAATCAAGGAAAGAAAATTCAAGGAGAATCTCACCAAACTATTTGACATCTCACGAAAAGACGCCCTCAGTATTATGACGGACGAAGAAGACAAACAGTTCCTGCGGATGCAACAGCAGGATCCCTCGAGCGCGAGTATGTCCGGGATCGACAAGACCTTGACGAACAAGGAGACTCGCAAGCGCATCAGGGGTGATCAGGCCAGTGCTCGAAAGGAAAAAAGCATGTTGAGTGCCCAACTGGCGAATACGGCTGTTCCGTCTAGTTCCGCCATTGCTGACATCTGTAGCTCCTCCACATCGACAGAGTCCGAAGATGATTTCCGAGCTCCGTCAACATCCAGTCAAGATCAGCCAAGGAATAAGAAATCGAAGCAGACCATTGTGACCAAGGAAGTAGCCGCCGCGCTCGACCGAGTGAAACTCCCTGACCGCGCTGCCATGTTCGTCGTAGAAGCCGTCACGCAAGCGCTCGGTCATGGCCTGGAGTCTGTGGCGCTATCCCGGAACACCATTCAGCGAGTGCGGGTTACCACTCGTGAGGCGGTAGCAACTGCTCGACAGGCTGTTTTCTCGCCGGACAGCCCACTGCTTCTCCACTGGGACGGTAAATTGCTTCCAGATATCGCCGGCAATAAAAAGCTTGTGGATCGCGTCGCCATCTGGTGACTGGTGGTGAAACAGAGCAACTTCTTGCCGTCCCTAAGATCGGCCGCGGCACGGAGAGGAGCAGTGCAATGCATGTGTCCAAACGCTGGAGGAATGGAACCTCAAACCCATGATCCAGGGACTAGTCTTCGACACGACGGCAACCAATACTGGGCTGAATATGGGCGCGTGCACCCTAACTGAGAAGGCTCTGGACAAGGAGCTCATCTGGATCGTGTGCCGTCATCACGTGTTCGAGGTAATGTTGTCGGCCGTATTTTCTGTCGCCCTGACACCAATCGGTGGGCCTGAAGTGGGAATCTTCAAACGCTTCCAGAAGACATGGCCTGATATTAGTATAGTTGATTTCTGTTCTGCTGGAGACGAGCTCTTCGTTGGCATGCCGGATGGCCTACGAGAGAAGATGATGTCATTTTACTCGGAGGCAGTCAAGAGCCAGCTCCCACGGATTGACTATGGAGAGTTGCTTCAGCTCTGTCATATATTCCTAGGGGATCCTCCGACGGAGAACCGTCCTTTCGTGCGCCAGGCGCTATGCACAACGCGCGGTGGATGACTAAGGCAATATACTCGCTGAAGATCTTCCTTTTCAGGAGCCAGATTAAGTTGACGGCCCACGAGACAGCTGACGTCACAAAGATTTGCCTCTTCGTTTCTCTTATTTACGCTCGCTACTGGCACGAGGCCCCTCTCCCAGAGAGGGCCCCCCTCAACGACTAAAACCTAATTGCTCTCCTCCATGAATATCCTGACCGTGTCATCAGGGAGGCGGCTGTTAAGGCCTTCTATCGCCATTTGTGGTACTTCTCTGAGCACCTCGTCCCTCTCGCCCTCTTCGACGATCGCGTCGACGAGATCACCAAAGCAGCTATGGTTGACAACTTCTTACGTCCCTCAAACCAGAAACTCTTGAGACGTCTGGACGGGACTGTGTTCGATCATCGTTCTTCATTGGCGTCGTACATCACGAGCCGGTCTTTGAATACCGCGCTGACGAAAGACGAGACCCAGAAACAATACCTACTGCGACTCGTCGCCAGTCACCGAAAAAGATTACCAGCTCCGACGAAGTTGGCTTTGACGAAGAAAAAGTAACGGGTGTGACGTTGTTTGTTTGATATACAAGGATTTAGTGCAGTCGTATTAACTGCTATGACATGTGTATTCTAATATATTTTTGCATAACATGTGCTCTGTGTTGTTGACTTTAAATTTTGAAATAAACATTGATATTGTATTGTCTAATTTTTGGCATGAGTTCTTACATTTTGATATGGAACACGGATGGCCTTGTGGAGAAGGATATTTTCAACTTTCATTTTTTTGTGCCACCCTAATATATATATATATATACTGTATATATATACTATATATATATATATATATATATATATATATACACACACACGGTGTTTCACAACCTATCTGCCATACTTTGGGGGGTGATATCGAGTAAAAAAGTTAATACAACATAGGTGCTATTTCCAACCGTTGCGGAGCTACGGACGTTTCAAGATGTGCAAACAACAAATCCCTACTTGTGTGTAATTCGATAGATGGCAATACTGGTGGTAGTTTCGGTTAATGAAGTTATCACTACTAATCCTGTTTTTTCTTTCAGTTGGTTCTGATCTGTGATACGAGACACTGTGTTGCGCTAAGGTGAACAATCAAAATGAATCAACAGTTCACACCCGCTGAACACGCTGATATCCATTTCATTTATGGATTCTGTGATGGTAACAGCAGAACGACAGTTGAGGAATATCGAAGACGTTTTCCGAACCGCCGAATACCGAACAGACAAGTGTTTAGTGACACACACCAGAGATTAAGAGAAGGACAATTGTTCCACGTAACCAAGAACATGTAGCATGACGGCCCGTTGCTGTGGAGGAGCGCATACTGGACCTAGTACAACGTAGCCCAACTACCAGTGTTCGAATTGGTGAATCCGCATCGCGTGTATGGCGAACCATACATGATAAGGGTTTGTATCCCTATCATTTGCAACGTGTGCAAGCTCTTCAACCGGATGATTACGATAAACGTGTTCAATTTTGCCAGTGGATAGTTATGCATCGCCAAATTCTTAATCACATACTGTTTAGTGATGAAGCACAATTCATTCGGGATGGAATTAACAATAGACGAAATTCGCACTTGTGGTCCGCCGATAATCCCACGGTATTGTTGACGGAAACTTTCAACATCGATTCTCAGTGAATGTTTGGTGAGGTGTAATTGGAGGTCAGTTGATTGGACCTTCGTTTTGGAACAACGATTAACTGCTAATATTTATCTGGACTTCTCCCTGACGAACGAATTGCCGTTTTTGGTAGAGGACGCGCCCTTGGAGACAAGGCGCAGGATGTTCTTTCAGCACGATGGGGCGCCACCACATTTTGGTCGTCATGTTACGGATTACTTGAATCAGCGGTACGGGAATCGTTGGATTGGTCGTGCTGGTCCAATATCATGACCCCCGAGATCTCCGGACCTAACCTCGTTAGATTTCTTTTTATGGGGCCTTATGAAAGAGATGGTCTACAAGACCAAAGTACAAACGAAGAGGAACTCTTGCATCGGATTATGGATGTCGCTGCTTACATACGAGAAGACCCCGAAATGATTCAATGGGCAGTGGACTCTTGTTTGGAACGAGCAAGGCTATGCATTGAAAAATCGAGGCGGACATTTTGAACATTTATAAGGTGTATCTCATAAAATGTAGCAATAAATACATCAGATTAATACTCGTTTATTTTTTTCCGTGCACCTTTAAACGTCCGTAGCTCCGCAACGGTTGGAAATAGCACCGATGTTGTATTAACTTTTTTACTCGATTTCACCCCCAAAAGTATAGCAGACCGGTTGTGAAACACCCTATATATATATATATATATATATATATATATATATATATATATATATATATATATATAATGCTCCTATCAGGATTAGAACCCTACTCTTACTCAGGGGGTCCCTGGTTCGAATTCTGGTGAGGACATTTATGTTTATATTTTATACGAAACTCATACGTGTTCATGGGGTTATTCCATATATATATATATATATATCACATCCAGCTGCATAGTAGGTCTTGATAAATAAATGAAACGTGTTCTACAGATCTACAGAAGCTAAGGCTAACAAAGACCCTGAGATCCATTCTAAGGTTTGCCCGAGAGAAAGAAGAGAGCAGGGGGTTAAAAGAAGAGAATAAGGGGTTAAGTAAGTAGCAAAACCTGTCATTCGTGGGTTAACATTCATTCAGAAAAAGAGAAAGACTCACCATAATCATCCGCCGGCCACTGCCGACAAGTCGGAAAATAGTCGAAGAGAATATGAAAGGGGTGAAAGATGAAAAGAAGTAAATTAAAACGCTTATAAACCATGCAAACACAATCTTAACTCAAACACTGTCATACCATGCAAACTACCAGACATGCAAGTAAAGAGAGGATAAGAAAAGAACAAAAAGAAAAGGGTGAAGAGTATAACAAAAAGTGGTTAGTTTACGCTACGAGATACATCTAAGTTGGTGTTAGTCTAATTTTTTTTTTTTAACAATTTTGTTGCTGGCATATCACACGCTTGCATTAATCAACAGACTCAAACCTCGACCATTACCCCCAGAGCTCCTGTTCCTATTTCTTTTATTATTTTAAACGACATTAATATTTTTAAAATGCCTATCTAAACGGTTTTTAAACATATTAACGCTGGTAGAGTTCACGACGGACGCGGAAAGATTATTCCATTTATCAAAATTACGGATCAATCCCAGAATAGACACCTGAAATCATTTTTAGGTGCTTAATCTGGGATTGAGGCAAAACACAGGTGCTTAATCTGGGATTGAGGAGAAAAAAATATAAACAGTTTTTAGAGATATAATTTCATTGTTTTTATCAATATTTGAAAAAATCAACTCTAACCTAACCTAACCTAACCTAACCTATATCTATATCTATACCAATTTATGTGGCAAGATAGATTTGCTTCAGATGGATTCAGAAACATTCGGGCTCATATTGCAGGAATTTATAATATCTAAAAATTTTCTTTATTCATTAAACCACTTTAAACCTTTTATAACTTTGCCTTTATTACATTTGTAATAAACTTTGTATAAACAATAAATTTTGTAATCATCAGTTTTTTTTATTTAATTCCTTGCAAGATGCCTATTCTGGGATTGAGGTTGAACGCAGGTGCTTCATCTGGGATTGAGGTACATCAGGTGCCTATTCTGGGATTGACCCAAAATTACTTTAAACGTAATAAAGTTTTCTTCTGTGCGGAACTGTATCGAACGCTTTTTTAAAGTCTAAATAAATTACGTCAGCCGCTCTATGCCTATCGTATTCGCGCGCTATTTCGTTATAAACCTCTAACAAATTAGTTAAACAAGATTTATGGCGTCGAAACCCATGCTGACTACTATTAATCAAGTCGCGACTTTCTAAGTGATCGACGATACGATCCCTAACTTCGGATTGCAAAAGTTTTCCGACAATTGACGTTAAGCTAATGGGTCTATTATTGCTAGCTACTGTGCGATTGTCTTTTTTAAAAATGGGAGTAACGTTAGCTAATTTGAAGTCTTCAGGAATAATCCCCGCTTCCATTTACTTATTAAAAAAATTTTAAGGGGCCTACGATAACGTCTTTCAAATCTTTCAAATGTCTGGGATAATGCGCGTCAGGGCCTGGAGCCTTGCTAACTTTTAGCTTATCGATATAATGCGCAGTCTCACCTTCGTAATCAGTTATTTCATTCAAAATAGTCTCACTACTAAATGGAACGATATCGTCCACGTTGGGGACATTATTTACGTCTTCTACGGTAAAAACTGTCAAAAATTTGTTAAAAATACTCGCCATCGCCTGAGCTTCGGAAGCTAAAGTGCCGTTAGCGTCCACTAGAGGGGCTATGTTATCTTTTATCTGTTTATGATTAGTGACGTAGTCAAAAAACTGTTTCAGATTATGTTTACTATCCGCAGCTACAAGTATCTCAAAATTACGCTTAGCATTCATTCCTAACAGATCTTTTAACTTGACGTCTAAGCTCGATATATCTATTAAAGTTAGCTTCCGTGCCATTGCGCTTATTAAGTCTATACGCTCTGTTACGCTCGTTTATGAACTCGCCTATTTCCCTAGTCCACCACTTAGGCCTATCATGATTACTAGCGCGCTTGGGCCCACGCGGAATAAACTCCCTTTCGATATTCAAAAAAACTTTCTTTAAACGCCTCCCAATAAAAATTTGCGTCATTACCCATAAATAAATTAGCCCAGTCCACTACTCTCATGCTGTCCGCAAAACTATCAAAATTAGCCCTACGAAAATCAAGGACTTTTAATACGTTACTATCCTTACTCTTTTCTATCAATAGCTTAAACCTAATAATTTGGTGATCACTACATCCCAAACTCTCACCTACTTCCAAACCTTCGACTATATTTTCGTCGTTCGTCATCACCACGTCTAAAATATTGTCACCGCGCGTTGGTTCGGTAACCATCTGTCGTTGATTAAAAACTTTAAGAATGAGATAGAACATCCCCGTATTGTATATGATCCATAAATTACTTATCACATAAAAATATTTCTCATTTTTAACCTATCCTTTTTTTCAGTCGTCATAATAATACATATTCCATATAATAATATTTTTATTTTAAAGAATTAGAAACTTTGTTTATGTATCCGTGAAACATATCTTCATTTCTACGAGATGTTTTATCGAACTTAAGTTTATGACTTCAACATATTGTTTCCTTAAAGTAATAAAAAAATTTCTCCCATAAGAAAAATATATATCTTTATGTAAGCAAATGCTAAGATGTTTTTTAAACATTTTTATCACTTTATATGTTTAGTTATAAGATATCTCAAGTACTTTATTAGTACATATATATATATATATATATATATATATATATATATATATATATATGTGTGTGTGTGTGTGTGTGTGTGTGTGTAAAAACATCTAAACCTAATTATACTGCGAAGAGAATTATTATTTTCAAAGAATATTCTTATAAGGTATCCAATGAAGAACTACGGAGATAACTCAAATAATTATAGAGAACTCGGACTAAAAAGTCTGAAAAATTAATTAAATATTCGAATCGAATGAAGGACCTGAAAATGCCGAAAGAAATTTCGAGTAGGAACGGAGGAGTACAGTTGTAAAAAGTTGGAATATGAAACTGGATTAATTTTTACGGACGCGACAGTAGAAATGAGGAAACAAGACAAACGTAATTATAATTATGAAATTCTGAAGAACTTTCTTAATTGTTACGGCTATTAAATTTTAAGAAACGACTCTGCAAAATTCGAATTTCAAGTTTGCGAAGGCAAAGTTTTTGTGTTTTAAAGAGACATCGAAATTGCATTTTTTTTACCCTTTTTTATTATTATTATTATTATTGTTATTATTATTTGGATATTCGATTTCGATATGAGAGGTAAGAGATAAAATATGGGAAAAAAACTTTATTTATTTAATTTTACGGGAGGGAGGGGTAACTTTTAGATGTGTATACTGACTATGGATACACTGAGTCCAAATATTATATATGTTACGCGTAATGTGGATAGTTGCCTAATGTTCATATTAGAAATTTTCACGTTACGCGTAACATATATTACCTAACCTATTGTTAGGTTAGGTAACATATGTTACGCGTAATGTGGAAATTTCTAATGTCAACATTAGGCAATATCTTGCATAATGTCAACATTAGGCAACTGCCCACATTACGCGTAACATATATATTGTGTAAGGGCTTCGTCATGGCCAATGTTATACCACTTCCCGTCGATAAGCTAAGTTAAGCAACGTCCGTTCTGTTTAGCGGCTGGATGGGGGACCATCCTCAGCGTCCAGATTATGTAGCGAGCCGTGGTTCGGATCCCGCGTAAAAGTGTAAAGATGTAGGTCCCTTCCGTCATATGATTTTAGGTGTTGCGAAGAACCCATCAAACAACCAGACATACAAACTGTAATGATTTTTGTTTATCTCTTTAAATGATTGTATTGGCAATAAGTATTGCTTTCGATAATAGAATAAAATATTCTTGAATCCTTAACGAGACCCATTAAAGCAAAATTTATTGCAAAATTATGCTAAACAGTAAAGTTACAAATAAAAAATTTAAATTTTTGCGCTCTCCATTTTATATTTTGTGTTGTTATACAAAATGGAAACGCATCATGACTGTGTGTGTGTGTGTGTGTGTTAGAACAGGAAAAAATTGCGCTCCACTTGTTTTTCTTCTTAATCATTTTACCATTCTAATGTTGTTTTCATAATTTTATAAGTAATTTAAGTGGATTTAGACGTGACGGGACGTAAGAGACTACGCGTAAAACAAAGATAATTAAACCCAATGTAGCGTTGTCTTAAGAATCCTTTTTATAAAGGAAAATTTAAAGTCTGTGTTCATATTATTCGTTCATTTCGTTACTTTTCCTCCAAATCAGACTTGAAGTGAACTTGAATTCATCTTTCAATTTTAAGACTATTTTTCGATATTCAGAAAACGAGGAAATATTTTTTTTAATTGTGAGAGTGTAATTGTTTCGTCTCGTGATGCAATACCTAAATACTTAAATAAATTTATGTACAAATATACATAGGTCCTATCATCTTTTCAGTATTAGAAGATTGAATCGTATACGATCGTTGTATCCCTATTAGTATTAGAGACTTGCCAGAACCGTTGTACCTCCAGACCTGCCAAAATCCGGACCATACCAGAAGTGATTTTGGACTTCGGACGAACACAACTTTCCGGATCCGAATGAGAGCTAAATTTTGAGGTTTAGGCAAAGTCTATAAACCTACATCTAATCGGTCTATGTTCGCATTAAACATGTAAATAATTTCATACAAAAGATTTTGAACTAAAATTTTGAGCGCAACTTCACAACTTTTGATCCACTGCTTAAATGAAGCTCAAAATTTTGATGGTTGTGGTACCTTTGCAAGTTTATGGTCTCATTTGCTTTTCCTCGATTTCACCAACGAGTATAAAATTTTATACAAGCGTGGCCTGTCGAGTTATTTGAGTCCAAGGTTCGCTTTAAGAAATATAATCCTGGGCAGGCCTGCCTGTTCTTCATTATTAACAGCTGTGGTGGCATAACATTTTTTCTACAGAAACTAAGGCTAACAAAGACCCTAAGATCCACTCTAAGGTTAGCCCCGAGAGAAAGAAGAAAGTAAGGGGTTAACTAAGTAGCAAAACCTATCACTCGTGGGTTAAAATTCATTCAGAAAGAGAGAAAGAAAGACACCATCACCATCCGCCGGCCACTGCCGACAAGTCGGAAAAATAGTCGAAGAGAATACTTCCAGCTGTTGCAGACCAGTCCTCCACTCCATAGGGAAGTAGAGGATGCAGCCCACTCTGCCGGAAAGGGGTGGAAGATGAAAAGAAGTAAAATAAGAACGCATTACAAACCATGCAACACATTCTTAACTCAAACACTATAAAACATTCTTAACTCAAACACTACATTATTTTTATTTATAATGGATTAAACTGTTTTGCTCTTTATAATTTAGAAGTGGAAGACAACATCCGTGGAGTATAATTTGGCACAATCAAAATATGATAACGATCGCTTTATATCACTGAGAAAAATAGTTCACTTGACCTTAACCCCAAGTATCTAACTTTCTGAAATGAATAATAGCTGTTTTGAAGTGTTTAATAAATATTTCAAATATCTGAAAATTGTGCTTAAATGTTTCATATATATAAAAGGTGTATAAATTAAACATTTCATTTGTATAACAGGTTAGTTTTCTATTATTTGCGCAAAAGACGCACGCGCGTTGTTGTTAAAAATACTTTGAAATTGTGACAGTTTATTTAGTGTTCGCATTTATCAGCTATATCGAAAAGAGGAGAAAACAATTATTATATTTGTGCATTTATCACTTATTGCATGTAGGCTTATGTTTTCTAAGTGTCTTTCATGCATTTATTAATTTTATTTGGATCACCTGAAGATCAGGGCCCCCAGCCTTCTTTAGTTAGCCTTATAAACCTAACTAAGGAAGGTGGGGGCCCTGATCTTCAATTGATCCTTTTATTTATTTGACTCGGCCTTGACTACGTCTTTCAAGATTAAGAACCACCCTGTGACCTTGAACATAGCCTTAGACCTAGGCCTCTTGATATACAGTAGGCCTACACTAGGTTCAATCTCTGAGTTAGACAGCCTACACTTGAGAAAGTACACTGATAAATTAGAAAGGGTTTGGGCTAGAGCAACCGAAATGAACCCAGAACTAAGATGTAAAGTATTTTGGGAAAAATTAGCTGAACTAGATATCTATTCACTTGAAAAGCGTCGATTTATAGGAGAACTGGATCACCTGAAGATCAGGGCCCCCAATTTCCCCACCTGAAGATCAAGGGATCAAGGCCCCCACTTTTTCCCACCTGAAGAACAGAGCCCCCAAATTAAAGGAAGATAAAAATAATAAAGGTTAAGTCGTGATATTTTCTTTAGTTTTAACGAAAATATCACAACTTAACCTAACCAATCGTCAAAGACATACAGTTGACCGAAGCGGGCATTCAATTAACCTAACCGGGCATTATATCCTATAGAATGAATTGTTTGTTTTATTTGCCAAAACTCGGGGGAGTATCTCCAGGTGGATCGGGCTGGGGTGGAAGATCTTCAGGTGGACACTCTCGGGGGGTAAGATCTTCAGGTGATCCCATTTAAACATAAACTAAAGATGAGAAACATTTTATTTTATTTAGTTAATACAATGATGATAGAGGGAACTAACATAACCACTTCGACTCCTATCGGTGTAACCTTAACCTAAAAAGGATAATCTCTAGAGCGCTCCATTTTTCAATATTAAACATACACTCATAAAACATATACCATTTGAAAGCTCACATTTTTCTGAGTCTAAAAATGTAGTAATCCAAAAGTATCAATACTAAAAAGTAACTAGGTTTAATTGTTTGACGCGTGACGTAATTAATTACATTATAAAGGTTGGCTAAGTTATAAATCTTCAGTCTGTGTTGTAAGATGGTATTTTTGGTAATTGTTACGCTAACCTAACCTAACATGAATATGTTACTACATTATCATTTGTATAATTTAGGTCTCGAGGGTACGGGGGCGGAGCCCCCGTAAAGATCACGCATCACAAATTGATCGGTATAGGGTTTTATATTTAAACCTAGTTACTTTTTATTTGCTATTGATACTTTTGGATTACTACACTTTTAGACTCAGAAAAATGTGAGCTTTCAAATGGTATATGTTTTATGAGTGTATGTTTAATATTGAAAAATGGAGCGCTCCGAGAGATTTACCCCTAAAAATTTAACATAAAAATAAAATAAATTTTGCCACCTGAAGATCAAGGCACCCCCCCAATTTTTCCTACCTGAAGATCAGGACCCCCAGATGAAGCTGGGGTCCCTGATCTTCAGGTGATCCGGAGAACTAATTCGAGTATTTAAAACTAATAAATGGCTTTGATAACGTAAGTTACAGGAAGTTATTTGATAGAGATAGAGTCAGTTACAAGAAAAATGGATATAAATTGAGTCAAATATTTTTAAGACTAATGTCGTGAAGCAAACTTTTTCATATAAACTTAAACTTATACTTACACTCCTTAAACTTTCATGCATTAGACATTTCATTGTTAGACAATTCATTAGACACTTCGGAAAAGTCTTTTTAATTGTTTAAAAAAATTGGGACAATCTAGGCATTTCAAATTGACTTACTGAAATGTCTAATAAAGTGTTTAGTCACAGTGAAATGTCTAACGTATTAGACAGTTCAAAACTGACAACATTGGAACAATGAAACGTCTAAAGAAACGTCTACTTCTAGAGTGTAAATGTAATAATTGGTACGTTTTGACAAAGATATAATTTTTTAGAAGGAAATTGATGCTATGACAATTAGATGTAGTCTATGTCAAAAATGTTATTTTTTTTTTGTTCAACTTGTGAATGAATGAAAGTGAAACATCGCATCGCATCAGTTTTTATAACTATACATTATATAGGATATCCCCCGAAAATTTCCCTATTTTTATTTGCCCGTTAATGGATGTATATTTTATTACCGGGATTTGTTCTTCAGATTGGGATTTTATTCCGCATATACCGATATGCATATACCTATACATTTCTAATCTTCCATTACTTAATAACTAATAAATATTGTATATTAAAGTCGTTCTATCACCATTTCATATTTAAAACAATAACTTTTCCTAAGTTCTACCAAATTAGGGAAAAATTATACCGCTACAAATAGACTATAGCCTAATAAGGCCATAAAAGGCCCGACTCTTTAAAGAAAACTTAGTCTTGAGTAAGTCTCCTTAATTAAAGACCTAGTCTACATGGAACATTATGGCTGAGCCCTCAAACAGTGATGCCGCGTTTGCAGCTGGAACAGAAAATTAAGATCGTAGAGTGGTTTCGTCTGAAAAATTCTGTGACGCAGGTACAGAGGAACTTTTGTAGAGAATATGGATGCCTAGATCCACCCGATAGAAAAACGATATTACGAAATGTTAGAAAACTTCAAACAAAAGGAAATGTAAGCAATCAACATAAGGATAATAGTGGAGGCGACGATTAATAAGCAGAACTTTCGTTACTGGTGAAGTCATGCTGGCTCTACGATAGAGCTTCCACGTAGTGTTGCTAACCTCAATATTTTGGTCGCTGTTGGGTGGTACTGATATCAATCAAGTTATATATATATAATATATATATATATATATATATATATATATATACACAGGGTGATTCGAAAGTCAGGTTACATAGGGATATACTGTATTATGTAATGATACAGGGGAATAGTCACACGTGTTCGATATGGCCACCGTTAACGGCAATGCACTTGTGCAGCCAGCTAGGAATATCACATCAATGCGCTCCTCCTTCGATAACATCTCATAACTCATTTACCTGCAAAGAAACAGAAAAGCCCTATGTAACCTGACTTTTGAATCACCCTGTATATATATATATATTTGTTTATTTATTTATTTATTTTTTCACTTGCATCCATCAATTCTTGGTTGTACCTGATGAAAATCTGACTGCCTGTAATCCGGCCAGCTTTCGTAACACATTGGGTTACCAATACGCGAAGAGAACCCATTGAAATCGGGGCATCGAATCCCGATGATACTGGTAATCATAATGCAGGAATTAGAACAATGTTCTTCTTTAGTTGGCCTGAGCATTATGCCAATTTCTGGCCCTCCTGACTGATGACTATTATTATTAATATAGGCCGAAACGTTGCGCTTCGAATAAATCCATTTACTCATCGTGTCTTTATTCCTTCATTTCAAATTCTCCTAATTGACTAATTGAAAATATTCACTTCACCCTTTAACGAAGGGTTTCTTCAAAGAAAACGTATAAGTTTTACCGTTATTCAATACCAAACATTTTAGTAGCTAGTCACTGAAATGACGCCCATTTTGGGTTCCTTTGACGACAACTAAACTAAACCAAAATAAACATTTACAAGCATCGTAAAAAAGTTGCATTTCAGAACAATTTATATTATTATTATTTCCGGTGAGACATTGCAGCTTCGTCAGTCATAAAAGGGTTAATTTGAAAATGAAAAGTTTCTTCGCTAGTAAAAGTAAATTATCCCAACATATTAAGAAGTTAATATGTTGAGATAATTTACTTTACTCGCTCGCTCTCTCTCTCTGTATGTGTGTGTGTATATATATATATATATAGTACTTCTATGTACAATAATGACATATTTTGGCGAAAAGTAAACTTTACTGGCATATATTGTTTTGTTTTGAGCTTATTTTATTATTTATTTTGTGTATATACACCTTACCTTACAACCTTACAAAGGTTCCACGTGATGATTTCTCATTTCGCGAAGGTCAAGCGTGTCGCCCCTCCTCTCGAGTTGGCCTGGTGAAGTAGTGAGTTGGATTCTTGCGCTCTCCACCTCACATAGCCAGGTACGCCCGGCTCATCGGGGATTGTTCTGAGCCAGGCGTCAAGTCTTCTTTTGAAGATTTCCACTGCAACTCCCTTCGTGTTTCTTAGGTCTTTGGGCAGCTGATTAAATAGTTTTGGTCCTCTCACTACAAAACTATTTTCTTTCAGGGTTAAGGATGTTCCCTGTCTCGCCTTCAATTTGGGAATACGACACAGTCTACCGTTTCTGCCTTCCACCGTTGTTTGGGGAGTTATGGGATTCAGAGTAAGATTAGGGACTAGTTTCTCCATTATTTTCCAAGTGTAAATAATGGTGTATCTCTCTCTTCTCCTTTCCAGTGAATATAGGTTTAGTTCTCGTAACCTTTCCCAGTAATTTAGTTCTTTGCACCCATTGATCTTGGCTGTGAAACTTCTTTGAATCCCCTCCAGCTGTCTAATGTCTTCTTTTTTATATGGGGATGTTAGGACCGAGCAGTATTCCAGTTTGGGTATTATCAGGGTTTTCAGTAGGGGGATCATTACATTCCTATCCCTTCGTTTAAAAGTTCTCAATATCAGACCCGTTATTCTCTTTGCTCTGTTTACTGCTATCTTATTTTGTGTTTCAAATTTCGCATCATCTGTCATTACAACCCCTAAATCTTTTGCTCTGGAATTTCTCTGGACTTCCTGTCCATTTGGGGTATAATATTCCATGGACTTTAGGTCTTCTCTATTTCCGTACCGTAATAGCTGAAATTTCTCGGTGTTAAACTTCATATTGTTGTCTTCCGTCCACTTGTAAATTTTGTTTATGTCGGTTTGTAGAGATCCTATGTCTTCTGGTTTTCGTATTTTTCTACTGATCTTTGTGTCATCTGCAAAGGATGTTACTGTGCTGTCTCTGGTAACGTCCTCATCTATGTCAGTTAGCATGATTATGAAGAGTAGTGGAGCTAATACCGTTCCTTGTGGTACTGAGCTGAGGACCTCTGATTCTGATGAAGATACTCCTTGTACTGTAACGACTTGCCTCCGCTCACTAAGGAAATTATATATCCATTTCCCTACTTTTCCTGTTATTCCCACATATTTCAGTTTATGTATTATGATTCCATGGTCACACTTGTCGAACGCTTTAGCAAAGTCTGTGTATAGTACATCATAGTTTTCATTACTTTCAAGTGAATCAATAATGTTGTTGTAGTGTTCCATTAGTTGTGACAGGCATGATCTGCCTGACCGAAACCCGTGTTGGTTATCATTGAATTTTTTCTGAGTTTCCAAAAAGTCATAGATTTTCTGTCTAACAATTCTTTCAAATATTTTGGTGAGATGAGATGTAAGCGACACTGGCCTATAGTTTTTGGCCTCGGATCGATCTCCTCCTTTATATATTGGGACGATGTTCGCGCTCTTCAGGATGCCCGGTATTTCTCCCGTGTTTAATGATCGTCTCCATATCCAGTATAGGGGCTCAGCGATTGCATTCTTGCAGTTTTTGATCAGTGTGGCATTCCATTTATCCGGTCCTGCCGCTGAGTGTGTTTTTAGTTTCCCTATGACTTGTGCAATATCCTCCGTCGTAAAGTCGAAATCCGTTATACTTTCCCCTTGTGGAAACGTAAAGAACGTAAAGAACGACGCTTGTATAGGAGATATTCCGCGCAAGATGAGAGAGAGAGAGCGAAACAAATGAAAAAATGAGGTAACTACCCGGGAATCGAACCCTGGATCTTCCGATTGCCGGTCAGATATGATAACCACTACACCATGGGCCTCACTCTTCCAAATGTCGTAATTCTTCTACATACTCGCAGAAACCAATGCCCCAAGGGGGCACCTCCCGCATGCCGTAACATTATATACATTTAACTGCAAACACGCAGTATAATTAACGTAAAGAACGACGCTTGTATAGGAGATATCCCGCGCAAGATGAGAGAGAGAACGAAACAAATGAAAAAATGAGGTTCTCTCTCTCTCATCTTGCGCGGAATATTTCCTATACAAGCGTCGTTCTTTACGTTAATTATACTGCGTGTTTGCGGTTAAATGTATATAATATTACGGCATGCGAGAGGTGCCCCCTTGGGGCATTGGTTTCTGCGAGTATGTAGAAGAATTACGACATTTAGAAGAGTGAGGCCCAT
Organism: Bathynomus jamesi; assembly: GCA_023014485.1. Taxonomy (NCBI): domain Eukaryota; kingdom Metazoa; phylum Arthropoda; class Malacostraca; order Isopoda; family Cirolanidae; genus Bathynomus; species Bathynomus jamesi. The sequence goes on from JAJOZX010004054.1 coordinate 17,737, forward strand.
GGTGTAGTGGTTATCATATCTGACCGGCAATCGGAAGATCCAGGGTTCGATTCCCGGGTGGTTACCTCATTTTTTCATTTGTTTCGTTCTCTCTCTCTCATCTTGCGCGGAATATCTCCTACACAAGCGTCGTTCTTTACGTTAATTATACTGCGTGTTTGCAGTTAAATGTATATAATGTTACGGCATGCGGGAGGTGCCCCCTTGGGGCATTGGTTTCTGCGAGTATGTAGAAGAATTACGACATTTGGAAGAGTGAGGCCCATGGTGTAGTGGTTATCATATCTGACCGGCAATCGGAAGATCCCGGGTTCGATTCTCGGGTGGTTACCTCATTTTTTCATTTGTTTCGTTAATTAATGAAATATAATTTGATAACACCCTGTATATATATATATATATATATATATATGAATAGAAACGACATAATATTAAGGAACGTTTCTGCACACGCGGAAGAGAAATAACGAATAAATGAAAAATGAGGCGTACCGCCCGGGAATCGAACCCAAGGCCTTCCAATTGCCGGTTGGATGCGCTACCATTACACCACGGACCTCAATCATTCACAAATCGAAATTCTCCTACATAGGGCAGAAACCAATGCCCTGAGAGGGCACCCTCGCAAATCGTGAATATGTGCATTTAACTGCAATGACCACGCAGTATATAAATGAATAGAAACGACATAATATTAAGGAACGTTTCTGCACACGCGGAAGAGAAAAACGAATAAATGAAAAATGAGGCGAACCGCCCGGGAATCGAACCCAAGGCCTTCCAATTGCCCTCTCAGGGCATTGGTTTCTGCCCTATGTAGGAGAATTTCGATTTGTGAATGATTGAGGTCCGTGGTGTAATGGTAGCGCATCCAACCGGCAATTGGAAGGCCTTGGGTTCGATTCCCGGGCGGTTCGCCTCATTTTTCATTTATTCGTTATTTCTCTTCCGCGTGTGCAGAAACGTTCCTTAATATTATGTCGTTTCTATTCATTTATATACTGCGTGGTCATTGCAGTTAAATGCACATATTCACGATTTGCGAGGGTGCCCTCTCAGGGCATTGGTTTCTGCCCTATGTAGGAGAATTTCGATTTGTGAATGATTGAGGTCCGTGGTGTAATGGTAGCGCATCCAACCGGCAATTGGAAGGCCTTGGGTTCGATTCCCGGGCGGTTCGCCTCATTTTTCATTTATTCGTTATTTCTCTTCCGCGTGTGCAGAAATGTTCCTTAATATTATGTCGTTTCTATTCATTTATATACTGCGTGATCATTGCAGTTAAATGCACATATTCACGATTTGCGAGGGTGCCCTCTCAGGGCATTGGTTTCTGCCCTATGTAGGAGAATTTCGATTTGTGAATGATTGAGGTCCGTGGTGTAATGGTAGCGCATCCAACCGGCAATTGGAAAGCCTTGGGTTCGATTCCCGGGCGGTTCGCCTCATTTTTCATTTATTCGTTATTTCTCTTCCGCGTGTGCAGAAACGTTCCTTAATATTATGTCGTTTCTATTCATTTATATACTGCGTGGTCATTGCAGTTAAATGCACATATTCACGATTTGCGAGGGTGCCCTCTCAGGGCATTGGTTTCTGCCCTATGTAGGAGAATTTCGATTTGTGAATGATTGAGGTCCGTGGTGTAATGGTAGCGCATCCAACCGGCAATTGGAAGGCCTTGGGTTCGATTCCCGGGCGGTTCGCCTCATTTTTCATTTATTCGTTATTTCTCTTCCGCGTGTGCAGAAACGTTCCTTAATATTATGTCGTTTCTATTCATTTATATACTGCGTGGTCATTGCAGTTAAATGCATATATATATATATATATATATATATATATATATATAATATACAGGGTGTTATCAAATTATATTTCATTAATTAGTACACATATTCAAGACGTCAAAGTGAACTAAAAAGTTCCAATGAACATAAATTCGCAATCGTTTCGTTTCCGAGATACATTGCCTTTTTGCCGAAGACGATCCAATTAAAATGAAAGTCATTGAAGTTTATCAAAGTTTATCAACAGCAAGTGCTCAAAATGTTTTCCCTGCATCAGAGTACATACTTCAACGCGTCGTTGAAAATCTGACCTATTTACTCTTGCTGCTATTCGCCTTGTACTTGTATGTGGATCTTCTTGGACAGCTAGAAGAATCGGATCACCTGAAGATCCGTCACCCCATCCTTTTTTAGTTAGCTTTATAAGGCTAACTAATGAAAATATCACGACCTAACCTAACCAATCGTTACATCAACTGTACGCCCTTGACGATTGATTAGGTTAGGTCGTGATATTTTCGTTAGTTAACTTTATAAAACTAACTAAAAAAGGCTGGGATGACGGATCTTCAGGTGATCCGAAGAATCTGTTTTTCTACATCTACGTTTTGTCGAGTTCGTGACGTCCAGCATCCAAATGTCTTGGTCGAAACATGCGTTACTCACGTAGTCAACGGCCAATTGAAAGAAATATAGGCCTCGATAGTAATCGTCAATTAGGATACCTTTCAGCATACCGGCGATGGGCAGCAGCTGCGTTGCCTTGCATCTCTCTAACACGAGATGCATATCAGAAAGTTCTTCAAAAGAATACTGGTCCATAACGCTCTGTAACATTACATGAGAGTGACACAAAATGAAGGAAATAATTTTGGTTTTTAAAATGACAACTAACAAAATACTATCAGAAAAAAGAAAAATAGCTATCTAAACAACCAGACAACTACGACTTTGATAAACTTTAATGACTTTCATTTAATTGGATCGTCCTCGGCAAAAAAGCAATGTATCTCGGAAACGAAGCGATTGCGGTTTATGTTCATGGGAACTTTTTTGTTCACTTTGAGGTCCTGAATATGTATACTAATTTATGAAACAATTTAATAACACCCTGTATATAACCTTTGGTTTGCTTCCGCCCGAATTGTTCATTCTGACGAAGGTCAAGCTTTTCACTCCACCTTAGACCTACAGTTTAACGTTGAATCCGAACCACGCCCCACTAACATCCCAGCGTCTAGGCCACCCAGGGTACCCATTTATCTACCAACCACTTTCTTTATTGTGTGGAAGAATGAACAGATGGGTTTTGCTGCGCGCTGACTGTCGTCACCGGGTCTCGAACCCGGGGCCGATGGATTCGTAGTCAACGACGCTAACCACTACACCACTGAGGCGCATATATATATATATATTCTATTTATGCCTGTTTCGTCTCTCAAGCCAAACACTAAAAAAATACAATTTAGGTTTTCCACTTCCGTGTACTGTAGTGGGATAATTGAAAAGCCTTTTACAAAAATAATATATTACGTCAAAGAGTTAACATCAAACAAATACAATACAAAATATAAAAATTTTGGTTCTTTTGCATTATCCTCCCAACACTAATTTTTTTATATAATGTTAGTTTGGTTTTGGTTATGGTACGTTATTTTCCTTCCATTATAAAAAAAATTAGTGTTGGTATTAGGTTAGGTTAGGTTAGGTTTGGTTAGGTTAGGTTAGGTTACGGTAAAAACAGCCCGCCGCAGGCGTTAGCCATAGTTAGCCGGCTTCAAATTAGGTTAGGTTAGGTTAGGTTAGCAATGCGGAACCGCGCGACACATGCTTTCTTTTTATTTGGCTGAATTTATATGGCGTCGCAGTGTTGAGCATGAAAATCCCTTTCTTGCGATGTTGCGAGATATTACTGCTTTCATGCCTTTTCACGATTAAAAATTAAAAGTGTTTTGCTAACGTACTTTATTTTCCTTCCATTATAAAAAAAATTAGTGTTGGGAGGATAATGCAAAAGTGCCAAAATTTTACATCAATGAAATTTGTTAAAGAAATGGCATTTGAGACACTGATTCTTTCTTTAAAAATTTTGAATTCAGAATTAACACGAGACAATTAAAATAGAATGGCTAGAATACATTTTAGTTACAAATTTTTAGTACTTATCTTAATGACAGCGGTAACTTTCTGTTCCGTGGAGATTAAATCCTTGTAACCAAATTCAATGCAACGCACTCATACTATTATAGTCAAAACAATATATATTTTTATACTTTACGTTTTCTTTAGTTTATTTTTAGTTAATTTTACGTTAAGTGAGACTAAGCCTTTATTTTACTATTTTTGTTTTTATCTGAACCACACACGAATTTCTTTCTCGTTTATTCTTTACTTTAAGAGTTTGGGAGACAAATTATAAAATTTTGTTTCGTTTACGTGACACGATCTTCTTCGATGTTTAAGGTCTGAGCTTCTAAATTGCGCTGTTTCTCTTTTCTAATTTCAATTTCGTTATACGTCATACTTTTGCTCCGCCTTTCTTAAACAAATATTTTAAATTAAAATTAAAAATCTTCTCTCGAGGATATTCCTCAAGGCAAACAAACAAACAAACAAAAAAGTAAACAAAAACCAACTCCGTGCAGTTATTCACTTTATTCACTCCGGGCAATTATTCACAGAGGTGTCAAACAACCGTTCGTTTTTTTGATAACGCAAGCGTGATTTACACTCTATTCCTCGTTAACTCTCTGGTCAACTTTAACCCTAAGTTTAAAAAGTAACTTAATGTTCGCGTAACATGAAATCGATCTTAAAATTATTTCATTCTTTCTTTCTACCATTTTTATTTCATTTTCATATTTACACATACAAATTCGTGTCGTTTGCATGAGCACGTGTCCCTTAGTTAATTTATAACCAGTAATTAATTAACTTTATTACATTCCCCATCTATATATATATATATATATATATATATATATATATATATATATATATATATATATATATATATATATATATATATATATATATATACACACACACTCGGCGCAACTTGACATAGCGAACAGCAATAAATGGAATGTGTATATTGATAACTAAATTAGAAGACAAACATTAACTCTGATGCATAGCGTTCACTTTATCAATTTTATTTTTGCTTACGCCTGACCATTTTATATAGTTTCAAAGAAGAACCCAATGAAGCAAAGAGGGTTATTCATGGATGTAAAGAACTCGACTACTGGGAAAGACTATGTAAACTAAATCTGGTACCAAACCTCAAACTAAATCCAATTACCATCTAAACAACGCTGGCAAAGAGGAAAGGCGGAATGTGTAGTGTTCCCAAATTAAAGGCCCGACAAGGGACCTCTTCAACACTGAAGGAAAATAACTTGGTTGTCAGGAGGCCAAAATTTTTTAACCAGCTTCCAAAGGACCTCAGAAATGTTACAGGGGTCAAAGTTAAAGTCTTCAAAAGAAGACTAGATGCCTGGCTCAGGACGGTAGCAGATTTGCCAGGTGTACCTGGCTATGTGCGGTGGAGAGCAACTCGCTCCTTCACCAAGCCAGGCCTAGAGGCGGGACCACCAGCTTGACTTTGTGTGAAGAGAAACCAACGCACGGAACTGCAACGAGGTTAACGAATGAACCTTGTGCGTGGAATGGACTTCAAAGGGTATGAACAAGAACTCTGTGTTAGTTCTGTAGCCAGTGATGGCCGGGTTGGTTAATGGTTATCTTGTTAGCTTTTCTCTCCAATGAATATATATATATAATTTTTTTTTTTACATATTTTAATTTTCCATTCATAACAGGGAAGAAAAATGAGGAAGTTATATACGATGGTGAGAAGTTTTATGGGAACATTAAAATAGATGATAGAACCCAGGCAATAATGCTTTCAGATATTATGGAATATTATGCACTTACCCAAAAAAATCATTGAAGCCATTAGAAAAGAGAATGTTTCGGATTTAATTTTGACAAAGAACAATGAGATAATAAATGAAAAGGTAACGCACACAAATTTATGCTCCTACAACTTAATCGATATGCAATTAAATTTAGGTCCAAAAACGCATCCCAAAGAGTCAAAAGAAATATTTGAAAGTTTAAATATAAATTCAAAGAAAGTAGAACGGGAAAGTGTAAATAGAGATTTAAAGAAAGCAAATTTGGAATTGTTACTTCACACGAAGACTCCAGAAAAAATAATATGTATTCTTATAATAGAAAATGAATATAAATACCTATATTGCTGAAGCATGTTCCGAAGAGACAAAAGCGAAAACGTAGCAAGCTCGAGAAAAAAATCAGGACACTCTTAGACAACGGAAACAAACTGTAAAAAATCTTTACCTGTTGAAGCAAGGCGACTCAAACTAAAAAAAAAATATGTGAAATAGAAGTGGACCTAAAACAAACAGTCATCCATAAGTCAAACGAGGAGGAAAACCAGGGAGCAGAAACCATAAAAAATAACCCCAAATACTTCTACACGTTTGCGAAAAGAAAAATGTATTGTGAAGAGTATTGGTCCGTTAATAGATGGATCGACCGAATACACAAATGACCTAGAAAAAATGAGCGAACTGTTTAAGGACAATTTAACTCTGCTTTTATTACCTGTAAGTCCGAGAAGAAAGTAGAAAATGCAGATAAAATTTTTGACATTTATAGAAATCAGCCGAAGAACGAATTCGGGCACGAACCTATTAATAGACTTAGAGTTCTCCGAACCAGATGTAATTAAGGGTCTACCACAAATGCGAGAAAATTCGACATTAGGGCTAGACACATGGAGTGCCACGTTTCTGAAGAAATGTAAAGAAAATGTTACTCACCCACTATACTTACTATGGAGGAAATCACTCGACATAGGAGAAATTCCACTTCCATTAAAGAACGCGAACGTTGCCCCCTTATACAAAGGAAGTAACCGAGCAATGCGTAAGAGTTATCGGCCAGTAGCTCTCACCTCCCACCTTATAAGTTGCTTTGAACGTATAATTAGAGGCAAAACTACAACCAGCATGGCTTCAGGGCTGGAAGATCATGCCTATCTCAGTTATAAGACAACCAAGAGAAAATATTGGAAACATTGTGTGGAGGAGAAAACATAGATGTAATATATGCTGTCTTCGCTAAAGCCTTTGATAAATGTGACCATGGAATTATAGCCCACACACTTAAGAGTACAGGAATTATTGGAAAGCTGGGAAGATGAATATTTAACTTTCTGATTCAAAGAACATAAAGAGTGACGCAATGAACACAAAGAGTGGTAGTAAATGGCAATGGCGTTAAATCTGAAGTCTCAGAAATCATGAGCTCTGTCCCATAAGGTACAGTATTAGCTCCCTTGCTGTTCATAATAATGATTGCAGACATTGATGCAGATATTAATGACAGCATTGTATCATGTTTCGCAGATGACACAAAATGCAAGGAAATATCAAACGAAGATGACAGAGAAAAATTACAAAACGACATTGAAACATTATTCAAATGGGCAGAAGACAACAATATGAAGTTGAACAAAGAAAAGTTCCAACTTCTAAGTTATAGTAATAACAAGGTGCTACAGAATAATGAGTACAAAACTCTGCAAGCCAAACAGATGATCCACAAGTCAGGGCTCTTGAAGTAATAATGTCGTCGGATGCAGAATTCAGATAACACTATAACATTAAAAGTACAACAGCTAGAAAGATAATGAGAATCATCTGGAGAAGTTTCCATAGCAGAAAAGCAAACATCATACTAAAATTATGGAAGAGGCTAGTCTTACTAATAATTGAGTGTTTCTCAGTACCACAAGCCCACGCAGAAAACGAGGCATTACGAACACAGAAACAATACAAAGGACTTTTACGTCTAAGTTAGAGAAAACAAAAGGTGAAACCTAGTGGTGTACCGATTTATCTGCATCAGCACGGCAGAATCGGCTATTTTGGGGTCATCGGCATCGGACAAATGTAGCCGATTCTTTCACCGATTCTTTGAAATTTTAAAATTTTCATTACAAAATAAAATCTATATTTATGGAAAATTGAACAGACAAAAACACTATTTATGATAATTTATACTCATTTCAAAGTACAGTTATATAAAAATATTTTACATTCATAAAAAAGTCAGAACTTAGTAAGTTAAGTTGCTGATAAATTTACGTTTTATCTAACTAGCTAAGCTCTAAATATTATAAACTATTGTAATCTCCTACTCTCTATATTAATAATAATTTTATATTAAGTTGTACTTTATAATTTATACATTAAACCATCTGATTTTGTTGACTTTATTTTAAGTACTTTAATAATTTTATTTGCCCAAATGATATATCCATTTTTTATACAAATTGGCCACCAGGGACTTGAAATTTTAATGAAGAATTTTGGGTGATCTTCCAATATGTGCTCTACCGCGAAACTGTGATCTACCATATTCCAACTAATATTCCATATTCCAGGCTAACTAACGAAAATATCACGACTTAACCTAACCAATCATCAAGGGCGTATAGTTGACCTAACGATTGGTTAGGTTAAATCATGATATTTTCGTTAGTTAGCCTTATAAGGCTAGTTTCACGGTAGAGCACGTATTGGAATATGGTAGATCACAGTTTCACGGTAGAGCACATATTGGAAGAGCACCGAATTTTGTTGTTGTTGACATTGTTCAAGAAAGAAAATACGTTCAATATAAAGAAAACCAATTACTTTTAATATTTGTATTCAATTTATGAAACTAAAATAAAATTATTTTATCATTTTTCTGAGTAATAAAACTTTTTAACATCATCTTAGCTAGCTACGGAGTAACAAACTCTGGTGCTGTATATTGTGGAGTGAGCTAAGGAAAAGCACTTAAGCAAATATGAAATGTAAAAAGATGAAAATTGTAAAAATATGAAAAATGTAAAAATATGAAAATATGAAAATTGAAATGTAAAAATATGAAAATTACATTAGATGAGTAAAATGTGTGAAGTAATTGATTTTTTAAAATATAGGCAAAGAATCGGCATCGGCACCTGCATCGGCTAAATTTTGGAATCGGTACATCACTAGTGAAGACTACTGGTCTAGACTACAATCCCTGGAAAGAAAACGCGAACGGTACACAATAATATACATATGGAAAATACTCGAGAGTTTTGTTCCTAACCTTAGAAGCGAAATAGAAAAACTGGAATGAGAGAAGAGCCAAATTTTGCAGTGGGACGACAAGGGGCCATGAAAACGTGAATGGAAAATACCCTCGGAATACGAGGCCCAAAACTTTTTAATGTCCTTCCCAAAGAACTGAGAACCCTGCAGCACACCATCCTGAATAATTTCAAGAACCAGCTGGACAAGTTCCTGTGCAAAGTCCCTGACAAACCATGCGTGGCTAGCTACGAGCGCAGGAGGAGGTCGGAAAGTAATTCCCTCCCCCACCAAATCCCGCAAATGAGGTGGGGTGCTGCAGAGGAGTCGACCGCGCGTCGATCATGAGCCGTCGTTCAAACCTTCATAAAGTACATAAAGTATCATAAAATGAATAAAAATAAAAAAGTTCATTGACAGACCATAGTCCATGTGACAAATATTAATAATACAGTGATAATAATTCATATACTAAGGATAGAAATATATACAACTAATGTATTAATGTATTAATGTATTAATTTAAGTGGAGCTACAGACAGACGTTTTCATACCATGAATTCCATAGCTTGAAGACATGCGGAAGGACTGATGAATAGCTTGGATAATCGGGTTGGTTGATTTTTAAATTCTTTGCATTAGACCAGTGGTTCTTAACCTGGGGGGCGCGCCCCCCTAGAAACAGGAATTTCTCTAATTGTATTTGTTATTCTCTTAACGAGAGCATGGGCTAATATTGAGAAGTTATTGAGAATGTTATTTTGATTGAAGGGGGGCGTGGAGGGAAGGACCAATTCCTAGAGGGGGCATGGTAGTAAAAAGGTTAAGAACCACTGCGTTAGACTATATTGAGCACGTCTTGTTACCTCCAGGAAGATCGGGGCATTGCGGGTAGCAAGCATTTGCGAAGCTGAGCATCTCCGGGGTAATTTATGAACGAGTCTAAAATATCTGTTATACAACAAATTTAGGGTTCTGCCAGAACCTTTTTTATAATTAACCCAGAGTTGTCGTCCGTATATATCAGTGCAGAAAGTATGAAACGTTGTCTCTAGCTTCGCTTGTACAGAACCGGAAGTTCCTTATAGTCATATCGCCTTAGCACAAAGGCTTCGGGATTGTTTTTTTACATCTCAGTCATCACTCAAGGAACTGGTGATAGTTTGACCCAAATACTTAAATGCTTGTGCTTCCTCATTTACTTCAGCTCTCATTTTAAACCTAATATCAGCTGGCTGATTAGAGCTTTTAGGATGGAATTGCATAACCTTAGTTTTTGTAACATTAAAAGGAATATCATGTTTCTGCGAATATAATTCGCAGACTTTTAGCAGCTGATCCAGACCTTTAACAGAGGGACTTATTAACTTCATATCATCGGCATAAACTAATGGCCGATCCAAACCTTTAACAGAAGGATTTATTAACATCATATCATCGGCATAAACCAAGATATTTATCATTGTGTTACAACATCCCACTGTTGACTCATTAAGTGAAGCAATTAATCAGTCACTATACACATTAAACAGCATAGGGGACAGCAAGGAGCCTTGTCTCACCCCGCAAGAGGAGCCAAAACATTCGGATAGTACATTGCCTCACCTAACGGTAAAAGATTGGTGGGAATACCAAAATTTCAATAAATTTAATATGTACATTAGAACCTTCCTGTCTTCTAAATTTTAAGTAAAATATTGTGGTTCACTCTATCATATGCCTTACTTAAATCTAGGAAACAGCTATAAATAGTTGAATTACTGTCAATGTATTTAGATATTGTTTCTTTAAGTACACAGATACACAGGTCAGTTGAGTGGGACCTTTTAAAACCAAACTGATTAGATGTCCATAGCTAATCATTTAATCGGAGTACTAAAAGTCTGCGAAGTGTATTCGTAGAAACATGATATTCTTTTTAATGTCACAAAAATTAAGGTTATGTAATTTCGTCCTAAAAGCTGTAATCAGCCAGCTGATATTAGGTTTAAAATGAGAGGTGAAATATTTGGGAAGTACAAGAGTTTAAGTATTTGGGTCAAAGTATTACCAGCTCCTTGAGTGATGACTCGGATATAAGAAAACAATCTCGAAGCCTTTGTGCTAAAGCGAATATGACTATAAGGAACTTTCGGTTCTGTACAAGTGCAGCTAAAGACACTCTCGTACTTTCTGCAGTAATATTGACGGACAGCAACTCTGGGTGAATTATAAAAAAAGGTTCTGGCAGAACCCTAAATTTGCTGTACAACAGGTCTTTCAGACTCTTACATAAATTACCCCCGAGATGCTCAACTTCGCAAATGTTTGCTACCCGCAATGTCCCGAGCTCCCCGGAGGTAACAAGACGTGCTCAATACAGTCTGATGCAAAGAATTAAAAAATCAACCAACCCGATTATCCAAACTATCCATGAGTCCTGTCGTTTATCCTCTAAGCCAGTGGTTCCGAAACTTTCTCCTTCGTTACTCAAACTCTTGATTTCCTCCGTCCGTATTACCCCCTTCAAAGAAAGCACACACAAAATAACGAACTATTTTACACAGACATACACACTCATACGTACATACATACACAAAATATATATATATATATATATATATAGTATATATGTGTGTGTGTGTGTGTGTGTGTATATATAAAATTTTATATTTATAAACTTGATAAATATATTTTTTCTTTTTTTTTTAACTGCCGCCTCCCTTAACCCCCGAAAAATCATTCATTACCCCCCTCGGGGGTAATTTACCCATAGTTTGGGAACCACTGCTCTAAGCTATGGAATTCTTGGTACGAAAACGTTTGTCTGTAGCTCCACTTAAATTCGACATTACTGTATTGTTTCTAATCAGTTGTATATATTTCTATCCTTAGTATGTGAACTGTCATTGTATTAATAATATTTGTCATATGGACTATAGTCTGCCAATAAACCTTTTTATTTTCATTTTCATTTTCATTATCCTTGTGTTATCTATACAACATTCAGCTGTTGCCTTATTAAGTGAAGCAATTAATCCGTCAATATACACATTAAACAGCAGAGGAGAGAGCAAGGAACCTTGCCTCAACCCGCAAAAGGAACCAAAACATTTGGAATACCAATATTTCAATAAATTTAATATGTACTATACATGGGAACTTTCCTATCTTCTAGTTTTTTAAATAAAATATTGTGGTTCACTCTATTATATGCCTTACTTATATCTAGGAAACGGCTCTAAATAGTTGAATTACTGTCAGTGTATTTAAATATAATTTCCCTCAGTACATAGATACATAGATCAATTGAGTGGGACCTTTTAAAACCAAACTGATTAGATGTTCATTGGTAATCATTTAATCGGTGTAACAAGAGTTTCTCTAGTAGTTTTGAGAAGCAGGCGGCGACAGCAATAGGCCTGTAATTATTGCTGGATAGAATTTCTCCATACTTATTTTTGACCAGGGGGCAAGATATATACCCTCATGAACTCTGCAGAGATATAGCTATGAGCAAGCATGGCTGATAAGAGCAATGATATATGCAGACATACCAAGTCATTGGCATATTTTAAGTGCTCATTCGATAGGTCATCTACCCCTGACGCAGAACGAGCCTTTAACTTTTTAATTAACTTCTTTACTTCATGAACTGATATCAAAGTAGTTTCCCTTGTCCCTCCCACAGGCGTTTCGCTGCAGCCTATATTAAGATTATCCCTACTCACACTATTAAGAACGTTTGAGTAGTGGTTTTTCCAGAGCTTTGCAATTTCATCCTCCCCCTACACCCTATCGATTGTCGGAGGGAGTGTATTTTTGACACCCTTTTGATTCTTAACGAATTTCCGAAATTTGTTATTATTAGAGCCCGAATGTTTGGGCACTAAAAACCTTTAAAAAAGCCAGGCAAATAGGCAAAATAAACATTCAAAACAGGCAGTAAAACCACCTATATTACAACGCCCTTAGTGAACAAAACAATAGGTAAGGCAAATATTAGTTACACATAATAACACTGATTTCATTTCCAAGAAAAAAGTTTAATATAGAATAATAACATTATACACGTATAAATAATACGTATTACAACGTCATTATAGTGAACAAAACAATAGGTATTGAAAATGTTTTTTACGCAATAATGACAAGGATTTAAATTTCAAAAATGTTTTATATAAAATAATACTGTTATGCACACTGAGTTTCTGATATATGCATATATATATATATATATATATATATATATATATATATATATATATATATATATATATACACAGGGCGTCCCAAAAAAATGTATACACACTTTAACAGCTGATAGCTCAATTGATGTTTCTTTCTTTCCAAGTTAAACCCATTAGAATTAATAATGGCAGTCAGACTAAGCTTTGAACAAAGGAAATTCATTCTAAAATGCTACTGGAAGTGTGAAAACGCAGTTGAAGTGCAAAGACAGTTTAGGAGGGAGTTTCAAACAGATCCACCAACGCGACTTACCATCACTCGAATTAGAGATAAGTTTGAAGCCGATGGAACTGTTCAGAATGTCCACAAGAAGCGTTCCGGAAGACCACGGACATCGACAAGCCCCACAAAGCAAGAAAGAGTACTGGAAACGTATCACCAAAGTCCAAGAAAATCTGTGCGGCAAGCGAGTCGTGAGGTAGGAATTTCAGAATCGTCTGTCCAACGCATTTTGAAGCGCTGTCAATGGAAAAGTTACATTCCAAGATTAGTCCATGCTATTAATGAAGATGATCCGGACCGAAGAGTGGAGTATTGCGAGTGGTACTTGGCACGATGTGGATGTGGATTGGACGAAGGGGTTTCGTAGAATACCCTCCGCGTTCACCAGACCTCACACCACTAGACTTTTTTTATGGGGATACTTAAAAGACAAAGTCTACGCTATAAAACCTGCAACAGTCGCTGAATTGAGAGCAGCCATTGAACGAGAATGCACATAAATACCAAACGAAATGTTTCGTGATGTTTGCGATTCCATTGCTTCGCGTTATCAGCAGTGCCTGGACCAGAACGGACGTCAGTTTGAAAACAGGCGTTGACAAAACAATTAAATAATGTCTGTAGATTCTATTACATTTTGAAAATGAAATGTATTTTAATAAACACTGCCTTTATAATTATTTAAAGTGTGTATACATTTTTTTGGGACGCCCTGTATATATATATATATATATATATATATATATATACACTGTGTACATATATATATATATATTAGTGGTGGACCGGATATCCGCATCATTTTTAACATCCGCATCCGCACTTCTGACTGCGGATGTTATGCGGATATTACCTCTAAGAAATTATGCAATTTACAATTAAATTAGCTTATAAAGTAGCTTATAAGGCCCTGTCATGCACATTTCATATAAAGTATTAATTATTAATGAACAAACAAATATATAAACCTCAAAATATAAATACCATTAAATCAACAAACACTGCCTGTGCCGCTGTGCGTACTCCTAATCTGGGTCTACCATGAAAATACCACAAATCGTAGACGTCTTTCGATTCCCTCTTCAGGGAGATAATAAAATCATTCCATCCAGGAATAATCTTAGTATGATAGTTGTAAGATTTCATCAGGGGTCTTCCTGCTTCTCTTAACAGAGATACTAAATTATTATAACTATCCGAGTTTTCAGTGAGAATCATTTGAGCAAGGATACTACAGGCAAGATGCAAAATTTCTAAATTAATGAAGAGGTGACCTGTTCTCTCTTTATATTCTATTCTCTGTTGCATATTAACATTTAAACCAATCAACGCGATTACACTGTGCAACAATTTTTTGTTTACATATGTTGATTTTTCGATCTTTTCTATATGTTTTGGCCACTCTGATTACAGATTTGGCATCGGTTTTGTTAGGAAAACTATAGTTTTTATGATATGGTCAAATTTAGAAATCTTACTTTTTCGCCATTTTTAAGGCATTTTTCTGTGATTGCAAAAGTAATTTCAAGTGAAAAATTCAAAATGTTCCCAAAACTGGGGTTTATTAGTAATGTTTTTATTAGTTAAGGCCCATTATTAAATATCTGTACACATTTGGTTTCTTATTTCTGTTTATAAAATGTTTTTTTTTTGTATTTTTGAGATACTTGAATTAGAATTATATGGTGATGGCTACCAATAGGCCCTGCAGACTCTCTGCAGATTCATTTTGTTATGTTTGCGGCCATTACATCAATCCAAAGCAAGTAAACCACAAAATTGACACAGGAACGAAGTTTTGTACAGCATATCACACTCACTTTGACATGCCCATGGGCGATCAAGATAAATCATGGGCACCTCACTTTTGCTGTGGAAGCTGCCGTTCCACATTAGAAGGATGGCTGCGAGGTACCAGTAAAGGCATGCCATTTGCTATTCCTCGCATTTGGAGGGAGCAAACCAATCACCACGATGATTGCTACTTCTGCATGGTAGACATTTCACTCTACAAGAGAGGTAAAGGTCGAAAACATGTCCTATATCCAAATATCCCATCTTCTATTGCCCCAGTCCCCCATAATGAAGATTTACCCGTTCCATGCCCACCCACCATGAAGGAAATAGAAGAAACGCCTTTAATATCCTCCGATGAAGATGAAGATGCTGACTTCGAGGCAAGCTCCAATACGTCACCCCATTTCCCCAACCAGAAAGACATAGACGACCTAGTCAGGGATATAAACCTTACGAAAACCAATGCAGAAATTATGACGTCCCGCCTTAAAGAGTGGAATCTTTTGAACCCATGTGTCAAGATCGTTTTCTACAGGAATAGGCATTTGCGATACGCTTCTTTCTACTCCTGTTTTGCATCGAGCTCTCTCTGCTACTGCTGTGATGTGAATGGCCTTTTTGCTGAGATAGGAATTGAATACAGCCCTACTGATTGGCGTTTGTTTATTGGCAGTTCAACTAGAAGTTTAAAAGCGTCCTACTACATAATGGAAACATGTTTCCATCTATTCCTGTTGCTCATTCGGTTGAATTAAAGGAAGAATATTAAAATGTAAAGCAGTTGCTTGACAAAATAAACTACAGTGAACATAGATGGGATGTATGTGGAGACTTCAAAATGCTAAGATTCCTGCTTGGACTACAGGGCGGTTACACTAAATATTCGTGTTTCCTCTGCCTTTGGGACAGCAGAGCAGATGATGAGCACTTTGTCAGAAAGGAATTGCCCGTGAGAAATGAGCTTAATCCAGGCAAACACAATGTTCTTAACGAAGCCCTTGTTCCAACAGACAAAATTTTGCTATATCCACTGCATATCAAGCTTCGTCTTATTAAGCAATTCATCAAAGCTTTGGATGCTGAAAGTGATGCTCTTTATCATATACGTTCAATGTTTCCCAAACTTTGTGAAGCTAAAATCAAGGGAGGCATATTTGTTGGGCCTCAAGTCAGACGCATGTTAGCATCTAAAGAGTTAGAAGAAAAAATGACAGCTCTTGAAAACAATGCTTGGCAGTCATTTCGGCTTGTAGTCCAGGGATTTTTAGGTAACAAGAATTACAACAACTACAAAGAGCTAGTAGGAAATCTACTCAAACACTTTCAAAAGTTAGGTTGTAGAATGTCCCTGAAGTTACACTATCTGGACTCGCATTTAGAATTCTTCAGACCAAATTTGGGTGACATAAGTGAAGAACATGGTGAACGTTTTCACCAAGATATCCAAACCATGGAGAGGAGATATCAGGGAAAATGGGACGAAGCTATGATGGGCGACTACAGTATATCTGGTGTTTAATAAGAGATAATCCACGGGACTACAAGAGAAAAAGTCGCTCAAATGTACATTTTTAAGCATTATCCGTTTAGATTTGTGAACATATTTGTGTGCATATTATATTTGGGTGCATTATATATACATTATATACGCATTATATATACATATTATATACATTATATATCTTTAAATATGAAATATATATATATATTTTCCTTTCCTTTTCTTCATTGTGATTTTGCTCTCTGATAAGCCATTAGGTACAAAAAATAGATTATGGTTTTCAAAAGAAACTAGAGATTTCACGAAAAAACAAATGCGATTTTTTAATTCAGCGCACCCAAAAACATAAAGAAACACCAAAAAAATAAGATAAACAATTTTTCAAAAATTTTGTTACATAGTGTTATTCTTACCTATTGGGTTTTTGTTATGTCGTGTTGCACATACGTTGGTAAAATTAATTAATGGTTCTAACGGTCTATGATCAGAAAGAAAGAAATCATGCAGAATGTGAACTCTAACAATTCGATCCTTAAGATTATAACTAGTGAGACTCTGATCAATCCACCTGGTAGTACCACTCATCCACTAACGCATGTGAAATTACCACTAATACATCTACATCACTTGTACTTAATTTAGCCAACTCGCACATGTTACCCAATTCTACAAAGAATTCCGGGTTCACATGCGCGTTAAAGTCCCCCATTATTATACAGTGAGAATATTTGGGGTTATCTGATAATGACTTAATTTTGTACAGCAAATCAATGTATTCATCTAGGTTACTGCCGTTGTTTTATGGTAAATGGCAGTTTATATATATATATATATATATATATATATTATAATATATATATATATATATATATATATAAAACCTTTATAACCTTTGGTTAGCTTCCGCCCGAATTGTTCATTCTGACGAAGGTCAAGCTTTTCACTCCACCTTAGACCTACAGTTTAACGTGGAATCCGAACCACGCCCCAACAGCAGCCCAGAGTCTTAACCACTAGGCCACCCAGGGTACCCATTTATCTACCAACCACTTCCTTTATTGTGTGGAAGGATGAACAGCTGGGTTTTGCTGCGCGCCGGGCTAACCACTACACCACCATATATATTTATATATATATATATATATATATATATATCCTGGAAAATCATTTTTCTATTTCGTCGGGGAAAGTGCCCAAGTGCCCCATGGTTCACCTGAGCCTGAGCATTAACAAGGTGAGTGGCTGCTCCAACCCAACTAAGGAGCCAGAAGCTGGGAACGAACTCAGAGCCTCACTGCCCAAAGCCAGACACTGAAACCGTTGAGTTACTGGGAACCCATTATGTATATACTGGTATACAAGGCCCCCGAGAGCTGCCCCGGGCCTTGGGGAAGGATTGGTATATGGGCCCCCCTGTTTACTCAGTATTTTATTATGAATGTTTTTTCTGTACATAACATCTGTTATTTAATCAATTGCTTTATTCATTTTTTAAAATTTTATCCCCCCTCTTTCCGGGCTCCCTAGAGGTCCAGGCCCAGGGGATTTTTCCACGGTATCCCCATCCTCTCGGTGGGCCTGCTGGATAATATATATATATATATATATATATATAAAATACTGAAATGGAATATAAAGAGTAAATTTAAAAAGTAATCTCGCTAAATGTTGAAACATCTTAGTTCAGTCTCACATTCTCGTTATTTATAGTTGTGATCTAACAGAATCAAGAAGAAAACTTTTTATTGTAACGTACGGTAGTGCATTTCGCTGCAAAGACGCTGGATGAAGGGGAGAGGGGCGTTCTCCCACATGAATGTTTCTTGAAGCGAACAAAGATTTAAAAACTTCAACTACCAAACTCAAGGCGAAAATTTTCATTTCAAAATAAAACAAAAAAAATAGAATTGGTAACAATAAATCCACTTCCCCTAACACACACACACACACACACACCTATATATATATATATATATATATATATATATATATATATATATATATATACAGGGTGGCGTAAAAGTCGTGCATCATATGAATTTTCAGTGTTCATTATAGTATATTATTTCTTTTCTTTTAAGTAGGGGATGACTACGGAATTAACAATAGACGAGAGGGTGAGCTTGGTTTTAATGTATGGAATACCAGGTACAACAAATCGATAAATCGGTACAGAATTCGGTACAGAATTCTGTACCGATTCATCGATTTGTTGTACCTGGTACTCCATACATTAACCCTTTAAGCCCTGAATTTTTTGTAGGGTTAAGTTATGAATGCTTGTATTTGAAACGTTAGCAATTTGTACCTTCAGTCCTTAAATGGTTAAAACCAAGCTCACCCTCTCGTCTGTTAATTTCGCAGCCATCCCCTACCTTAAAGAAAAAAATATATAGTCAACACTGAAAATTCCTATAATGCGCGACTTTTGCGCCACCATAATAGATATCTATATATAATTAAAACTATTTGTAAATCGTAAAAAGTCTTCAATACTGTAATCATAACTAATAATAATTGAACATGTTTACATCAATTACATTAAATCTAAAACTCTTCGTTTACAAAAATGTTGTAATTAATTACACTACTTTAATTAACTATTAAAATAGCGAGTAATGAATTACGTAATTATATACAGTGCTTATGCTTGAATTACTTAATTATGAATTTATTTAATAATTAAAGACAACATTCAACCTGTTATTGAGACTATATAAGACACGTTAAGTTTCAAATTCCCTCCGAAAGTTATTAAAACAATCACATGACGTAATAAGTTTTATATATTTTCCATGCGAGTAGTATAGCCGCAAAAGGGGAGAGTGCAAGAATGTTGCAGGTTATTATGTAATGTTGCAAAGGGGGGTGGGGGTTGGTGCAAAGGGGGGTGGGGGTTGGTGCAAATGGGGGTGGGGGTTGGTGCAAATGGGGGTTGTTGCAAATGGGGGTTGTTGCAAAGGGGTGGGGTTGTTGCAAAGGGGGTTGTTGCAAAGGGGGGTGGGGGGAAAACTTGGAGGCGGCGTTATCCCCCAAGAGAAAGGAGGAGGAGAGAAAGGAGGAGAGGTGTTCACCTGGCAGGAGCCAAGTGCACATTAAGACTTCAGCCGAGTTGGCGTTGTTTTATAGGCCCCTAATCAGCCAGTTGGCGTAAATGGCTTGAGTTGCCAGATACCGCGATACCATTGTATACATTATTATAGACTCCTAATCAGCCAGTTGGCTGTAAATGGTTGTCAGATACCTCTTTTTAGCAGTATTATTGTATACATTATTATTATATACGCCTAATCAGCCAGTTGGCTGTAAATGAGTTGCCAGATAGCGCCATGTATTCCGAAGACAGAGTTGCCAGATACCATTGTATACACTATTATAGACTCCTAATCAGCCAGTTGGCTTAGAAGGCTTAAATATTGCCAGATACCGCAATACCACTGTATACATTATTATATTTCGAATACCGGTAGTAGAAGGCATAACAATAAACAACATTGCATCATTCTTTTTATTATAAATATATAGAAAATAAATATAAATTTGAGGAATATGCGTATAACAGAAATATATACACACAATTATGGATATATATATAAAATAAAATATACATTTCATATACACTTCAATAGAAATATGTACATAACAGTACAGGAGAAATATACACACACACACAATTATGGTGATATATAAAATAAAATATACATTTCAAATAAATATACACTTCAATAGAAATATGTACATAACAGTACAGGAGAAATATCACGCAAAGTATATATATATATATATATATATATATATATATATAATAACACAAATCAATAGAAATATGCGTATAATCGGGAAATGTCAAGCAAAATAGATATACAATTCACTTTTTTTTCAAAATACTAAACTCTGTCTTAATCGAGTTTACAATTACATCATTATTGCTCTGCATTACGCAGTATATGCGGCTTAATAATATTTCACCGCTTAAAGTATAGGGAAACCTGTATTCGATATGAAGGGCTTTCATTCGTTCAGTACTATTTTTGTTCCACTTTACAACCGGTTGGTAAGTCATCTTTAAACACGTCTAGAATACAATCAAAAGCACGCACAAAGAGTTCATCGTTAGCTACATTATTAAACACAAGTTTATAAGAACGCTTTTCCAATCGAGGGTTTATTTCTACCGACTCGAGCTTTTCAATCGTGAACTCACTCAACATAGCGGCAATTGAAATAATCTTCTAAATCGTTACGACAACTGCGCGTTATATAAGAAATAGTTCTTCAGGGTGAACGGTGCAGGTGAGCTCGGCCTTGTACCGATCAATTGCTTTGTACCAAAGTTCATGGTATTTCAAAGAGTCTAAACTTTTTAAATAAACATCAGCACTAGACCATTCTCACCAGTCGTACACTCGGTAACCCATCGAGCAGAGCGGTGTATGCGTATTCAAGTACTGTATCAAATAAAGCATGTCCGTAACACGCGCGTCTAATATAGGTTTCAGTTTACGGAATCCGACGATTTCAAACATTCTGTCGAGGATGAAACGGTTTCGCGTAGGAATAAGAGCGTTATTATCAGAAGCATTCTTCCACATCAACCGTAATATCAATGCACGGCCGATCGTTATTTATACACAACGTACATACAACGGCGTATGAGGGTGCGTCACTAATCTGCTCTCTTCTTGTACCTACGTTAGCAGGTATTTTATAACGATCTTCACTCCACTTCTCAACTATCACAAAGATTCTATTCATCTCCTCGATACTTAAATAAACCCGTTTGTTTGTCGGTCTACATTCCGTTTCCAGTACATAGCTAATGGTACCGGAATTACGCCTGAACACGCGCAACGATTTCGTCACGGACACATCGTACGAGGCGTTGAGAATGCTGCTCAAAGGAAGTTCCATCGTATTCGAAGAGCGCACGTCCACTCGGCTCAAGCTCTGAGATAACTATGAGCCGTGTGAGGCACGCAGGTAGGCAGGAATGGTTCGACGGGCGGCTGACTCGATAATACGTGAATGGGCTTGTTCCGCGAGTCGAATTGTTGTACCGGTACAAGAATATCACTACCAGCCTACGCACCAGACAGTTTGGATAAGAACTAGGAACATTTTACTAAACATCTCCACACTCCGGCGCACTATTTGAGAGGAACAATGTTCATATTTTTCCTTTCTGCCCATCAACGATACTCGTCTCTAAACTCTGTTAAAAATTCACGCAGGGCACTAGCCACAACCTCCTACGAACCTCATCATGATATACGTTAATATAGTGATAAAAATACTTAAGATTGTCCATGATCACGAGATTCACATTTCCAGTCGTAGGGTATGAGTAATCGACATGGTGTAGCATGACGTAATACCGCTGTCACACCACCCATCAGCAAGACTCATTATCCATACCTGCTGCTTCTCTTCTGCACGCGTTGTTTCTTTTACTTCACGGTGTATGTGAGACTTTATAAAGTTTAGCTCTGCAGTATACTTCAGCACATCGTCTGTGCAACGAAAGCCTTCAACGGTCTCACCAGAACATCCGTAGAGTATTTGTACATCTTGGAACTTCGCACATCCAATGTGTTTTTAAAAGAGGCATAGGAGGATGAATAGGAAGTTTTTCGGTATCCACCACATCCTGGCACTTTACTGAATACCATTTCGTAAACGTTGTACAAGCAATATTAAAGGTAGCCATTTGAATACACGTCTGATCTGAATACACGTCTGATCTCTCGGCTTACTGCGGTCGATGACCACGCAGGGACTCCCAGATAGTAGCATGACTCACGGTCTTACAGTGGGCGGAGCTTAGAACTTTCACCTACACACACCCACACACACACACACACACACACACACACACACCACACACACACAAAGGAGAAAGTGAAACGCTATTTGAAACATGATTTATTTAATAAACGAGATTTTCAAGTTATATATATTTACAAATACGATTTAATAAACGAGATATTCAAGTTATATATATATATATATATATATATCTATATATATATATATATATATTACAATAGATACGATTATATACAAGACTGTGTGAGTTAGAAGCATCATTGGTATCCAAGGGTACGGTATCATAGGTACAGGTAACTGGTAACGTTTCCTATAGGTGTTACGGCACACCATCGTACCCCTAAGTTCCTTCACGCCCCCCAGCTTCTGCGCCCGAAAATTGTGGGTGCCTACAATTAGTTGGTGAGGTTGTTCATCCAAACATACTAGATCCTTCAACGACTCAAAGTTAACAACCTCCCGATTCGCATGGTTGAGCGTAATACCCTTTGCCTTCACGATATATTTCATTTCATCCCCCACCCTGACCCGTACCCCATAAGTCTTAGGTCCTGTTGAGGCAAAAGAGTCGGCGTATGCGTTGTCCCCATACTCATCCTTGATCTCATCAGTGAGCTCGCCGAGGAACTCCCCAATAGTGGGCATGTATTCACCCTCCCTCTCTGTGAATATCACGCTATCTGTATCGGCATACAATACTCTCCGCCCAAGAGAATGCAATAGACCCCAAAGTTTTATACGGGCGTAGGCTGTTGTGAAGCTGGCCACAGGTATGTTTGTAACCCTTGAGGTATCTGTGGCAAATTCAGTGTTGTTGTACTTTATTACGTAAGTATTACCTACATTTACGATCTCCATGACCTCTTTATCGGGGGCATTGGCATAATCCCAGACATCGCTATAACTTTGTGCCAAATGAATGCTCCCTCTGCCGGTATTCTGCGCAAATTTTCCCCATAGACTGTTTAGACACAACTTTGCACTAAAGCGCTTGCCAGGATTCTTTACAATTTGGACACGATCAAGTTGTATACCTTCGCGGTCGCGGTAACGTTGAATATAGGCAGACTTTTCATCTTCGGTATCAACTCCTCGCGGATACCCTGATGCCTCAACCTTATCCTTCAAAAAGGTGTTTATATATGGTGTGAAAAGGTTGGGTAGCTTCTGAAACCTCCACACCTCATGTATCTTCAGTATTCTATAACCATGGCGCAAGGCTAGGGCCAACTCAGGACTTGTATATACGCCTCTGATCTTACGCTGGTGGGGTATATGGTTACATTCGCCGTTATCCTCTTCCGCGCACTTCACGCACAGGGGAAACATGAGCTTGTCGTCGATAACGACAGGTAAGATCGGCATCCATAAATTGCGTGGGGGGAGTACGTCTACGAAAGAGATCCCAAAGTAACGATCATTCAAATTTTTTGAAAATTCATTGATGGATGGTAGGCTAGGCCCCACCAGTTTCTCAGGAGCGCCCACGGGGTACGGATTGCTCTTCATCACGTATGGGTATAAAGAACAGAAATCGTAGTAATGGAGCTTCACGCCCTCCGTAGGTGGGAAGTATAGTCTGAAAGGATTTGTACGTCCTCCAAACAAGCTATCACCACATTTGAGAGGATCCAGCACCATTGAACGCTTGATCGCTTTTATTTCCTCACGGTACACCTCGTCTGTCTCCATCCGTGCATCATATTCATGCTCCCACAAGACTTTGTGAGTGAACTGTGATCCTATAAGTTGATCGCGGGTGCGGGTCGATGCAAGACAGTCGGCAGGAGACCTACCGTTGATATCTCCGGTGACTCCGCACTCAGGACGGGGGCATCCATGCCACCAGCAACCGTTAAAGGAGTACACAGTCTTCACACCAGTGACACGGTTTTCACTTAACCCATCAACCCAAAAAACACGTCCATTAATCTTAATGGGTACTTCACCCGTGTTGCGGGCGTGCTTTATGTATACACCTGTCTGTTGCTGTAGGTGTATGAGCCAGTAAATAGCCTTGTGCCCGTAACTGCGGGGATTGTTTCGGTGAATAATGGCTAAGGTGTCTTTCGGCATGAAGTTATTCTTGAACACCGTAAAACATAATGATGCGATGGTGGTTGCGACTTGCAGTGGATCGCATTTGAAACGGGCTATGTACATCCTTCTAAAGGCCTGGAAACATACTCTAAGCACGCGCACATCATTCACGCAATAACGCTCACATTCATCAGCTATATTATAAGGGTTACTTTCATTAAAACTGTCGTAGTATCGATCAAAGTCTTCACGTTCATCCATGCAGTCAAAATAATGTTTGGGGGGTGGTGGGCCTACGTAGTTTAAAGTCTCGCTGGTGAGGAAAGTGTATGGGAAGTATCCTTTGGAAACTTCAGCTGCTACTCCCATCACCTTGGGTAGCTTTGCTAATTTACAAGGTGTGAATAATAAAGTATCTTTAAATTGTACATTGCCTCTTATCTGCATCTGTATTAATTTGTTGCCTCTTTTCAATGGATCACCTGTAAATATCTCAGAGGATTCGTGTTCAAGCAACTCCTTATAAAGGAACTGCGTGTCAAACTTTGCCCCGTTATGGGCGAGAATATACACAGTCATTTTTTTGAACTTGTCGGCTAACTTGACAATATAGGACACAAATAGTTTCACAGGACTATCGCTGACATTCGTTTTAAAAACGTTTGTCCGTTTACCACATTTGGGGCACTCGTCACATTCGATATCCATACACTCATCACAGATAGTCTGGCTCACAAGTAAATGTGGAATTACCTCTTTGGTTTCAGCGTTCGTATATGTTTCTATATCGTAGTATACAGTTATACAGGGGTTATTTTTAGGCTTAGCATCTTTCATATAACATACATGCTTTACTCCATCCGCCTTATATTCCTCCTGGCATGTAGGACAGTGAATTACGTCACACTTGTGCTTAAATTTTCCCCAATTATCCATTGTGTGAAACATACCACATTCACAGATTCTCATTTTCCTGCACGTGCCAATTGATTTATGGAAATCAAAACAGCTATTATTGAAAAATGTGCGTCTACACACATCACAGTCTCTCTTCTCAGCTTCAACTACACGGCTTTCACATTTGGTGCTTTTACACTGCTCACATACCATGTGACATTCTTTACAATGTCTCACTATATCATCCGCAAACTCGAGGCACCCCTTACACAAATCATGATGTCTCCCATATTTTCGACTTTTGTCATAACTCGCGTAAAGCCACCTTATATTACGGATGGGGAGATACGTTGTCCCTGACAATCCTAAAATAAGTAGGGGCCTTGTACGATCTCTCACACAGCTTTTAAAAACATACACAGTCCTACGACGATCATCCAACCCAAACACAACTATGCGGACATTCATTTCCTGTTCTACCCTTCTCAGCTCTTCAGGACCCATATTACAGTCAAATTCAAGTTCACAGTCTTCAGCTAGTTTACGGGCATGCTCCACGACTGTAGGCAACCAAATTTTTTGAGTTCGTGTATTTTGTACAGTAAACATACGTGCTAAGAGTACTGCTATAAAGCCGCAACCACGATCGACGTTTATATGCCGTCTATAAATAGCTTGAGAATTGAAGTTAAGAGTATACGGTATGGCACTATGACCCGCAACACGGTATACATGGTCAATATTTACCGTGAAGTTGTCCATATTGAAGGCTATACTACTTTGGGCGGCTTGCATTATACGCCCTAATATATATTCTACATCTTCAGCCGCCAAACGTCTAAATGGCACTATCACCCAATAATCGTCTACATCACCGTCATCTGACCCGAATCCAAAGGACATACTCGTCCTGACTTCACGCTCGTCACGATTCTGAAGAGCAAACTCTATAATACGCTCTACAACCCGGCGTAGTCCGCGCTCAATACCATTGCTATACATGACTCTAGGGTCGACCCTGACTCTATACCGATTTCTAGTCAAGGCTGGGGTGGGGGCTGCGGATCGCACCAATTCCAGCGTTATACCATCCTCAACAGAACGGGGGGCGGATGAATTAGTGGATATATTAGCGGAAGGTGCTGCTGATGGGGGCCCTGTTGCGTAGGAGGTTGATGGTTGGGGCTCTATTATTGTAGACTTAACAGAACGGGGGGCGGCGGATGAATAAGGGGATATATTAGGTGCTGCTGGGGGTGTTGTTGCGTAAGAGGTTGAGGGTTGGGGATCTATTACCGCTGCAACAGACGCGTATTTCGGTCGCTTTATACCTGACGTGGGTATCTCATACCTCCGCTTTGGACGTGTTACCGGTATCGCTGGTGAGGGTTCAGGGGAGGAGATCACAACTACACTGTCGTCGAGGTCATCCGTAATGATGGGCTGCTCTACCTCATCGTCATTCACGGTTCTGTGGGAGAAGAAATATAAGGATCAGCACTCAAAATTTGTAATATTTTGTAAATGACTCACTTAGGAGTGTGACGTGTTAGAAATGGACTCTGTAGAAAAATTCAGATTCACGAGCCCATCCACATGTATTATATCTGGACCTACAGGATGTGGTAAAACTGTGTTTATGCTTAAAATCATTAAAGAAAAGGGGGAGATGTTCTCGAAATTTGTGCGTAAAGTTATATGGTGCTATTCGACGTATCAATCAGTGTTCAACGAGTACCAAGATGATATTTTGTTCCACAAAGGCGTATATGACGTTAATTCGTTAAAGGGAAATGAACATACAATCATTGTAATTGACGATCTCATGTTGGAGATGGATAAAACGTTTGCCGAGACATTTACAGTATTCTCCCACCATCTTAACATAAGCGTGTTCTTCATCAATCAGAATCTATTTTTCAAAAATAGATACATGCGCGATGTGTCGTTAAATACGCAATATCTAGTCTTATTCGCGCAACGTAGAGATGTATCACAAATTGGGGTATTAGCCAATCAAATGTTCCCGAATCAGCGTAAGGAGTTTTTGGAAGTTTATAAAGAAGCTACAAGCACGCGTTACGGATATTTGCTTTGCGACCTTCATCCGCGAAACACGTTTAGAGTGCTTCTGCGAACGAATATATTTCCAAACGAGCCTGAAACGGTGTATATTCCAGAATGACAAAGAGACTAAAGAAATACCGTGAATTAATAAAAATCTATCATCGACTGCCCGGGCAATGCAGCAGATGTTTATTAAAAATATCGATGCCGACTTTTTAAAATGCATCTGTGAAATCTGTCTTAACGTTATAAATTGCAATGTATCAATGAAAACCCATCAGAAGGCTCGCCTACGCCGCTACAAGAACATAATACGTGCACTCGCTCGTAAAAGCCAAACTGTAGCGAAGAAAAAGCGAATTATTGTACAAACAGGAGGGTCATTTCTCCCCATCTTATTTTCAGTTTTGGGTCCTTTACTGACTAGATTAATATAATGAAGAAAGT
The DNA here is from genome assembly GCA_023014485.1 of Bathynomus jamesi. Taxonomy (NCBI): domain Eukaryota; kingdom Metazoa; phylum Arthropoda; class Malacostraca; order Isopoda; family Cirolanidae; genus Bathynomus; species Bathynomus jamesi. The sequence goes on from JAJOZX010004054.1 coordinate 45,717, forward strand.
GGTAGTGATTCCCCACGAGGTGTACGCCTCACTGCAAAGAGACACGGATCTAGATCCCCGTAAAAGCAGACTTAAAAGAATGGAAAGCGAATTGTTAGCCCTATTAAACAGTGAAAAAACACCTGATGAGAAAAGAATCTTATACCAAGAAGCTCTGCAGAAATTTCTTCACGAGTACGAAAATTATAAGAGCCCTACAGAGATTCCTGTGGTTATTAGGCACAGCACGGGGGACGATGGCGACATAGGATCTATACCCGACGACACAGCTGACCAACCAAAAAGATTAGCCACACAACATATCGAACATGTATTAAAAAATACCCTCCCACTTACATTGAGGAGTAAAGGCTTAAGTCTTTATAATCTATTGAATGAGGATCCCGCCATACAATGGACCGATACAGGGGAGATCATTGTGGAAGGATCAAAGGTACAGGGATCGAATATCGTAGACATTGTCCATGATCTGGTGAGAAAGTGGGATAGGCCATCACCATCAGGATGGAAGCATATTAAAGCAAGACTACAACAAATAAATGTCCCTAAAACGTTGATAGGAAATCTGAACAGGTTAAAAGACTTGGAACATGCAACGCCTGTGACACAATTGAAGGCGCCGTCACCCCCGGCGGTAACACCTTTGAAGAGGAGCAAGAAGAGGTTAAACCAACCCTACCCACGTGCCTCTAAAATACGCAAATGGCTAACGTATTAACTAAACGCTATTATGACATTTCTACCCCATCCTCTTACGGCGGCGTAGATAGACTGTACAGAAGTGTTTACGGAGTAGGAAAAAAAGATGTTGAAAGATTTTTGAGGGAGCAGGACGCTTATACGCTTCATAAGCCTGTGAGAAAAAGGTTTAAAACAGCCAAGACAACGGCTTCCTCGATTGATTCTATTTGGCAAGCAGATTTAACAGACATGCAAAGATATTCTGTGTATAACGATGGTTACCGCTACATTCTATTCATAATAGACGTGTTCTCTAGATATCTGTGGCTAGTTCCTCTGAAAAATAAATCACCTGAAACAGTTGCTAAAGCCACCAAAACGCTAATGTTAAAAGAAAACAGGGTTCCTGGCTATTTTTGTACGGATATGGGGAAGGAGTTTATAGGCCGTGCTTTTCAGAATATGTTGACAGAGTTTAATATCAGCTATTACACAACCAATTCTATACATAAGGCTTCTTTAGCTGAAAGAGTTCAGCGCACCATAAAGGAACGCATGCACCGTTATTTTACACATAAAAACACATACAGATTTCTAGACATTCTGGAATCATTGGCATCATCCTACAACCGCTCACACCATCGCACGATTGGGGCAACACCTAACGAAGTTTTAGAAAGAGGTACGCTCCCGAGAAGAGATGGACACCACCACCACCACCACCACCACACTCTGTGCGCTTCAAAATCAATGATTATGTAAGGCTGTCGCGTTCGGGGAATAAATTCGCAAAGGGTTTTGAGCAAGGATGGACACGCGAGATTTTTAAAGTTAGGGCTGTGAGACCTAAAGGTGTGATAATGATGTATTACATTGAAGATTTGAATGGGGAAGAAATCTCAGGAGGCTTTTACCGCGAGGAATTGCAGAAAGTTGCGTTTAATTTAGAAAAAAATGTGTTTAAAATTGAGAAAATTTTAGGAAGCAAAGGTTCAGGAAGGAGAAAAATGTACCTGGTGAAATGGCTAGGGTACCCAGAAAGCTTCAACACCTATATAAAAGCTGATGCAATAATGAAGCTTAAATAGTATGCAACATGGCTCCTAACCATTTCTACGTCACACTCCCGTCCTCCTCGTCCCTGTCTGTACACCCTAACAACACGCTAGCCAACTTTGTAACAGAACTCCATGGGCACATTGAATTGGGTCGTGATTCGTATGAGGTGGGGATATGCGAAATTCAGCTGGACACCGTCTTTTTAAATATTGAACATAAAGAAACCGTTTTTACGATTCTTAGAGACATTGACGAGTGTGAAAAAGCTGGGGTAGCTATGGATGAAACTATGCGCATCGCTCGGACTAAGATTACACGGTATTACAGTACAGAAGTAAGACTAGGGCCGGGTCAATATGGTTCGGCCGAGGATGTTGTGAGAGGCTTAAACGTGAGTTTAAGAAACTCAAACCTTACGAATGATTTAGTATATGAAATCGTAAACAACCCTGCACATACACTAATCCTAAAATCAAAGACTAACAGACGTCTTAAAGAACATAGAAAGTTCAAAATTCTAACCAACGGCCGATATAGCGCAGCCTTCCAAAGAGACACATTTCACGAGACACAGTATAACTTGTCCAGATTAATGTATCAATTGAAGATGGAGAAATTGGCTGAAAGGTCCCCAGACATGTGCTATATTTACAGTAATATAGTGGAGCACCAGTTTGTTGGGGATACCCAGGCACGCCTGCTGCGCATTGCTCACATCCCCAACCATAGAGGAAGGAGTTTGAGTATTACATATGACAGGCCCCATTATGTGAATGTCGCAACTAATTTAATAACCAATATCACAATATATATAAGAACGATTGAGGGCGAAAACTTCCCATTCGGTAACGGGAGCTTAACAGTGAAGCTACACTTTCGACGCACTGAGTTATAATGGATAGAAAGCCTTTCACCGTCTATCGAGGGATGCGATACCAGCGCGGTAGTGGACTTGGATCCATTTTTTCATCCATACTACGTACGGCTGTTCCTTTGCTGAAGAGGGGTGCCAGATACCTTGGAAGGAAAGCGCTACAATCAGGCCTTAACACTGCAGAAGACATATTGGCCGGGGCTAAACCTAAAGAAGCTCTAAAAAAACATTTAAAGCGTACACGGAACGAAATCATCAAAGATGCAAAGAGAAAAATGCGTGGTGGCGGGAAGAAGAAGAGGGCTCCCCGGAAGAAGAAGGGGTCACGTGGTATTAAACGTAAAAGGCTATCAAAAAAGAAATGCTGTAAGCGAATGAAACCTATGGTTGACCACTTTTTTGACTGATATAAGCTAAGGATATTGATCTCATGAATCATAGTTTGTTTACCACTTGTCGAGAGAGGAGTCACTATTTCGCCATGGCACGCTTCATCCACCCATGTAGTTCACAATGCTGTAAATCGGAGCTGTCCTTTTTTGAGCTCCCGCCAACCCAAGTTTCTATTGAGCACAGTGACTTTATTACAATTAACCCTTTAAACACAATTAGTTCACCGAGTGCACCTATAGAATTCGTGATACCCAGCTCAGGTCCTTACTTTTTTGATCCAAGCTGTGTGCACATGTACGCTAAGCTACGTATAGCCCATTCTGATGGAACGGCCTGCGATGACAAATATGCTGTATACCCTGAAACAAACTTTCTGCACGCCATATTCAACCAGTGTGACGTATATTTAAATCAGACCAACATATCGGCAGGCACGGGGTACTATCATCTACGAGCCTATTTGGAAAATGTCCTCAACTTTTCCAAAGAAGCGAAGGCTACCTTTTTAAGTGCGGAGGGATATTATCAAACTAAAGATGAAAATAGTATAAAGGACAAATTTAAAAATTCTAAAAAGAAAATATACGAGTGTTTTGGACGGTTGCACACAGATTTCACTTTCCAGGAGAAGTTGCTTGTGAACGGGGTGGATATGAAAATAAAGCTCACCCGCACGAGTCCTGAGATCTGCTTAAATCTGGATGCGAATCAAGAAGAGGGTGCAAAGTCCGTTGTGGTTCACATTATGGACACATACCTCCGCGTACGGCGAGTGAAATTAAGTTCACCAAAACAACTAGAAATTGAGAAAAATTTACTAAACGCTACAGTGAAATATCCTATTAACAGAGTGCAGATCAAACTATATACGGTTCCTGCAGGGTTGGCATCGAAGCAGATAGAAAACATTGCCCTGGGAAATCTTCCTAAAAGGATATTAATCGGCATGCAGGACCACGCTTCGGTGAATGGAAAATATAAAAAGAGTGCCTTTAAATTCGAGAATTTCGGACTTAAAAATATAACTCTATACGTTAATGGCACTGCTTTGGGTGGAACAATGGGTACGGACTATTCATCAGACGCTGTGTTACCTCTTTGTGCCAGAGCCTATAGTAATCTGACCCATATTGCAGGTGATTGTGATGAGCTTGGTAATGGGGTAACGCAGGAAGAATTCATTGATCAATTTAACCTTTATCCGTTTGACATTACACCTGACTTATCTGCTAGCGTAAATACCCATTTAACACCACAGCAGAGCGGTAACATCTCAGTGCGGCTGGAATTCGCCAAGCCTATAGACGCTCCTATTAGTGTACTAGTATATCTCGAATCGCAAGCCCTAATAGAAGTAGATAGATTTAGAAGCGTTATCACTGACTTTTAAAATGGATGCTAATACACTTCAGAAAGTAATGGAGCGAGTCACACGTTCCAAATTTATCGGCGTGTTTGCAATGAAACATTGAGTTTGCCAAGTACGCGAGAATGCGGTAGTCTTATTGTGAACACAGACATCATCGGTAATGAAGGGATTCACTGGATCGCTGTCTATTTTAAAAATAGACAGCGCCTGTACTATTTTGATTCACTCGGTACTCAACCCTGGAGTGACCCTATTATTGTAAAATTTCTCGCTCAGTTACATATTCCCGAAGTTGTATGGAACCCATTTCGTATGCAGGGATATTTTACTAATGTTTGCGGAATGTACTGTGTCTCATTTCTCATGCATATGTCAAATGATAAAGAATTTATAAATTTTTTAAATTTATTTGACCCGTGTCACACTCACCGAAACGATGAAATGGTATGCAGACAGATAAAAAACCGTTTTCCAATTGTACGTACTCGTTGTATATTATAATGTTTTTGTTCGTATATTTGTAACGGTATATTCGTTTATTGTACTGATTTCTTTCATTTAATAAATTTATGAAAATATATTGTGTCTTCTTATCCCAAAAAGATCGAAAAACACTTACATTATTTCGGTGTGACATTGTTGACTGATCAGTATACCCTCCCTATTCCGAGATTCTTCAAAAGATTGTATAACTCGTGTCAAATCCTCATCGGACCTTAAAGGAATAATGCTTTTAAAACATATACAGAGTATACAGACAGACAGATCCCCATTATGTGAAGATATCTTTGGTTCGAGGAGTGAACGCCATAAAAATTTCGATTTTAGCATAATGGGGAAATAACACTGATTGACATTTTTGGCGAGTATCTATTTGACGAGATACTACAACTCTCCATATATATATAAAATTCTAATTATAGACACTTACATTTCTATGGTAGTCCCTTGCGTCGGGTTGTAAGGAGCGTCACTGCAAATATCTTCTACGGTTTGCGTTGAAAATAATTCGCCACAATCAATCGCATTGAAAAGACTAATTGTGGTTAATGCTGCAGTATCACGTTCTTCATACAAGTCTGGGGAGACGTACAGGTCCATGGTGGAGGATGTGTGACACTGCTGACTGATCAGTATATCATCCATATTCCGAGGTTCTTCAAAAGATTGTATAACACGTGTCAAATCCTCATCGGACCTTAAAGGAATAATGCTTTTAAAACATATACAGAGTATACAGACAGATCCCCATTATGTGAAGATATCTTTGGTTCGATTACCAATTTCGATTTTAGCATGATGGGGAAATAACATTGATTGACATTTTTGACTAGTATCTATTTGACGAAATACTACAACTCTATATATATATAAAATCGAATTATGGACACTTACATTTCTATGGTAGTCCCTTGCGTCGGATTGTAAGGAGCGTCACTGCAAATATCTTCTACGGTTTGCGTCGAAAATAATTCGCCACAATCAATCGCATTGAAAAGACTAATTGCGGTTAATGCTGCAGTATCACTTTCTTCATACAAATCTGGGGAGACGTACAGGTCCATGGTTGAGGAATGATTATTCACTGATGCGAAAATAGCTACTGTTACTCCCAACTGAAAATATCCCCTTTTATATGCACATTCGCCAAGCTCCGCCCAAAAGACCAGATGTTCGTCGTGATTGGCTGCCGATGTAGCTGGGTGGAGCTATGACGTGTACCATTCCGCTATAACGGGTACGGACGAGTAATTGCATCTTTATATTTTCACTAATAGAATTAATGCTCTTATTCTCCTTTGAAAATTATTTGGTGATTCGTATAGAACTTTTGATATTGATTCCAAATATGGTTTCAGAAGTTTTCTATCACCCATAGTTTTCGAGAAAATAATATTTCCATTTACTCAATTTCCCGCATCATTAGTCACTAATGTAATCGAGAGGGTATAAAGAAATATATCATAATTATATTTTAAAAATAACATTCGGTTTCAACGTTAAACTGTAGGTCTAAGGTGGTCATTACACATAATAAAATAAAGTGGTTGGCAGATAAATGGGCCCTACGTGTCCTAGTGGTTAAGACGCGGGGCTGTTGATGGTTCGGAGTTAAACTGTAGGTCTAAGGTGGTCATTCCACATAATAAAAGAAAGTGGTTGGCAGATAAATGGGTGCCCTACGTGTCCTAGTGGTTAAGACGCTGGGCTGTTGATGGTTCCACGTTAAACTGTAGGTCTAAGGTGGTCATTACACATAATAAAAGAAAGTGGTTGGCAGATAAATGGGTGCCCTACGTGTCCTAGTGGTTAAGACGCTGGGGCTGTTGATGGTTCCACGTTAAACTGTAGGTCTAAGGTGGTCATTACACATAATAAAAGAAAGTGGTTGGCAGATAAATGGGTACCCTACGTGTCCTAGTGGTTAAGACGGGGCTGTTGATGGTTCCACGTTAAACTGTAGGTCTAAGGTGGAGTGAAAGCTTGACCTTCGTCAGAATGAACAATTCGGGCGGAAGCTAACCAAAGGTTATCCAAAGGGTATATATATATATATATATATATATATATATATGGGATGAAATTCACAATAAAACGTGAAATGAATGAATGCTGAAAACAAGGAGTGAGGGAGGTTTTGTTTGATTTGACTCGTAGAAAGGTAAAATATGGTCGACCGAGTTGGGCAGATTCTCGGAAATCCTTTCCTCTATCGGATTATGTTTTGGGTATTTCCAACTTTCTTCGTTTCTTTAAATTTCGTTTTTCAATTTTCTTCGCAGGGAATTGAAAAACGAATTTAAAGAAACGAAGAAAGTTGGAAATATTTTAGAGATCTGGTTTTAAAGCTTTTGTTAATGAAGAATATTAAATATACTCGTATTTATAGTAAATATTGATGTAGTCTTATGATAATACAATAACTAAAATTTTAGTTATCTCATTCACATGAATTGGAACTCTTTATTCACGTTATTGATTGGTGCATAATTAGTTGGGTATCCCTTATAAAAATCATTTCTGTCTAACGATTTATTTATTGGGTAACTTTACTAATTCTATTAACGCGTAAATCTTTCTGAAACATGAAATCATTGTTCAAAGGCTTTATTTGCTGGATCTATTTAAACTCCTTCGCGTGCAGTTTAGGTAATTACATTTATTCAAGTAGAGTTTGCAACCTCTCCTTTCTTCAAGCGAATACTGCAACGTTATACACTATCGGATTATGTTTTGGGTATTTCCAACTTTCTTCGTTTCTTTAAATTTCGTTTTTCAATTTTCTTCGCAGGGATGAAGCTCATGTGTTTCGAATTGTATCGCGGAATCATGAAAATATTTTAGAGATCTGGTTTTAAAGCTTTTGTTAATGAAGAATATTAAATATACTCGTATTTATAGTAAATATTGATGTAGTCTTATGATAATACAATAACTAAAATTTTAGTTATCTCATTCACATGAATTGGAACTCTTTATTCACGTTTGCTATTATTTATTGATTGGTGCATAATTAGTTGGGTATCCCTTATAAAAATCATTTCTGTCTAACGATTTATTTATTGGGTAACTTTACTAATTCTATTAACGCGTAAATCTTTCTGAAACATGAAAATTCGATAAGTTCAACTTCAAGGAAGCTCAAGTTAATGTTATATTTTGCATATAATCCACTATATACATCTATTGTAAAACACTATATACATCTATATTTCAATTAAGTGTGTAATTATTTAATTCATCTACCATATTGTGGTACACAATGCTTAATATATATATATATATATATATATTTCTATAATTCTGTTTTCTATGGTTGGTTGGATAACTACGTTATTTGTTTCGATAAGTTCAACTTCAAGGAAGCTCAAGTTAATGTTATATTTTGCATATAATCCACTATATACATCTATTGTAAAACACCATATACATCTATATTTCAATTAAGTGTGTAATTATTTAATTCATCTACCATATTGTGGTACACAATGCTTATTAGAATACATGGTGCGATCTGGCAACTCAGCACCCCAATACAAGGCGTGATCTGGCAACTCAGCCAGAATAGAGGCTTATAAAAGATCGAGAAGCTGGTGAAGACTCATTCCCAGCTCGGCTCCAGCCGAGCAAGGACCTCTGGTCCTTCTTTTTTTGGCCCTTTGGTAAACCCCTTAGTGGCCTCTTAGGTTAGGAAAACGAAAATAATATGCCTGCTATCAATGGCAACTACTCTCTCTCTCTCTCTCCTTCAGGCGTCTCTCTCTCTCTCTCCTACAGGCGTCTCTCTCCTCCTTCAGCTCTCTCTCTCTCCTACAGCGTCTCTCTCCCTCTTCAGCTCTCTCTCTCTATGCATGTGTAACTACTGCATGTGTACCTCCTGCATGTGTGCGTATGTGTGTACCTCCTGCATGTGTACCTCCTGCATGTGTACCTCTCCCCCCTTGGCTGATTAGGCGTATATAATAATAATGTATGCAATAATACTGCTAAAAAGAGGTATCTGACAACCATTTACAGCCAACTGGCTGATTAGGAGTCTATAATAATGTATACAATGGTATCGCGGTATCTGGCAACTCAAGCCATTTACGCCAACTGGCTGATTAGGAGCCTATAAAACAACGCCAACTCGGCTGAAGTCTTAATGTGCACTTGGCTCCTGCCAGGTGAACACCTCTCCTCCTTTCTCTCCTCCTCCTTTCTCTTGGGGGATAACGCCGCCTCCAAGTTTTCCCCCACCCCCCTTTGCAACAACCCCCTTTGCAACAACCCCACCCCCTTTGCAACATTACATAATAACCTGCAACATTCTTGCACTCTCCCCTTTTGCGGCTATACTACTCATGCGTAAAGATATACAGATCTACAGAAGCTAAGGCTAACAAAGACCACTCTAAGGTTAGCCTGAGAGAAAGGAAAGAGGAGGGGGTTAAAAGAGGAGAATAAGGTGTTAAGTAGCAAAACCTATCATTCTTAGGTTAAAATTCATTCAGAAAAAGAAAAAGAAAGACTCCCCATTAGGGCGGGTCGTACTCAGGTGACAACATGAATCTGAAGGAAATCCTACCATCAGGGGTGTCTAAATTATGTGTTTTTACATGGGGAATTCAAATATGAGCTTCTTTTTTGGATAGGATAACTCTAACCTACATCATTTTGTATTCTAAATTGCAATTTTACCCTTTTGAACCCCTTTATAATATATTAAAAGATATAAGGTAAATCATTTATATTGACAAGGCCAAATCACTTTACATATATTTATTATAGTGAACTGCATGTATATCACTGGATATAATTACAAAGATCATTCTCCTGACATCTTGAACTTTGCCAGGTTGCACAAATCCTGCTTTGACTCAGACTTGGACATCAGCTTCCTGCTGGTCTCCTGAGCCCTGATCCCTCCATCCCTCTTTTCCTGTGAGAAGTACTTAGCAGAAGCCTCAGTCACCATTAACAACCCTCTCAATGCTTGTGTGTGGCAAGGCCAGTTGCGCACCTCCATGGGATGTGATGAAGTTTTTCACCTCTGAGGTGCTTAGAGAGCAGGTGAGAGGTGGCTCTGACACACCTTCTGACCAGCTGATCAAGTCACCGATGCTGGAAGCATCACAATTGATGTCAGGTGTCCTTCTGCTCCTAACAGAGGAGTCTCCCAGCTGAGTGTCCGGGTCCCCCTCTCCCCTGATGGCCAGGATTCTCTCCACCCCTTCAATCCTCTCCTTCTGATCCTCAGAGCAGAGTAGTGTTTGGAGGATGACTTCACTGTGGGCATACCAAGCAGATCTTCTCACAGTTGGCATCACAATATCCAGCACCTCCTTTCTCTGGGACTTGAGGCACTTGCAAGTCAAAATATCAAAGAACTTGTCTAACTTGACAATGAACCTCTCTTTGGCATCAAGTTTGCCCTTCCCAAGAGAAAACTTCACTGCCTGATTCCAGACCTCCTTGAGCTTGGACAGATGGTCACTTTTTCATTGATAACAGGTGGCTTGAAAAGAGCATTAGCTTTGCTCCACTGACAAATCAGACCAGGGTAGATGTCACTCACCAGCTTGTCCACTGGGTAGTTCCTCCTGTCATCTTCACTTTGCTTCCTCAAGTAGATGCCATACCTCAGGATATCCCTTACAGTTGGCAGTTCAGACACCAACAGCTCCCGGCCAGTGCCAACAAGATTACTCAGATGAGAACTTGATTTCGTCCTTGTTCTGACTTGAGCCATTTTCTTAATGAGTTCACACTGAAATAAAAACAATAATACAACAGTTAAGTATCCACTACAGACAGGTATTAACTCTTTTCAGCATAAAATTCTTGGTTAAAAAAAGAGCTGAAATGGGCAAGAACAAATTTATCTGCAAATGCCAAACACATTATGCTTTTTTGTTTTCAAAATGTTATAAAATGCTAATTTATCTGTTGTCTGTAATGCAAATAATTTGTTCATGTACTCTAAAAATAAGAAACACATCCTAAAAATATTCTTTTAGAACATTGAAATAGGCCTCATACTGCTCAGTTGTACTAAAAATGAACCACCTAATTTTAGCTCAAATCAAAGTTGTTAATTAAATTTTGCTAAATGTATCACTATAATATGCGTAGAAATAGCTTTTTCTAAAATATAACAGAATAATACTCACATGTGAACAGTAACAAAAAAATATCAGTAGATAATCACTAAATCTATCCCCTCACTGCAAGCCGAGGTGGTAAAATAGCTTCATAAATCATGAGTCACTTCAAATATTTCACAAAACGTTTTAGAATGTTCTGAAACGTTACATTCTAGCCTCTGAGAAAGGTGGCTTAGAAAATGGCCTTATGCGCGCAGAAAACCGTCAAAATATTTCATATACCAAACTGTATGATAATTACAATTAAGTGGAATGGCACACCTTTTTATTTGAGTATTTAAATATTATTATTATTATATGAATTACATTATATGTGTTTATATGAATTAGTTAGAACAATGCTCTATGAGAGATAACGTGAGCAGCCATGATAGAAAAGGTGAGAAGACATATTCTGGGGTAACTACAATGGTAAAATAATCAACAATTTAATAATAATCAACTGCAAAATGATGTAGGTTAGGGTTATCAGAATTAAATATTTTCTTCAGAATTGTGTTCTATACACCAAAATATGTCATTTGAACACCCCTCTCCATTGATTTAAAAAAATGCATAGTATGACCCGCCCTACTCCCCATCATCATCCGCTGGCCACTGCCGACAAGTCGGAAAAATAGTCGAAGAGAATAGGAAAGGGGTGAAAGATGAAAAGAAGTAAAGTAAAAACGCTCACAAACCATGCAAACACAGTCTTAACTCACTGTCATACCATACAAACTACAGACATGCAGGTAAGGAGAGGATAAGAAAAAACAAAAAGTAGGTAAAGCAAAACAAAAAGTGGGTTAGTTTACGCTACGAGCTACATCTACGTTCGTGTTAGTCTAATATATTTTTTTTAATAATAATTTTATTGCTGGCATCACACGCTGGCATGTCACAAGCTGGCATTATCGTCAACAGACTCATCCCCGATCACCACCCCCAGAGCTCCCGTTGCTAATTGTTTTTTTTATTTTAAACAACGTTAATATTTTTAAAATGCCTATCTAAACGGTTCTTAAACACAGTAACGCTGGTAGAGTTCACGACGGGCGCGGGAAGATTATTCCATTTATCAATTACTTTAAACGTAAAGTTGTTTTTAGCGATATTAGTAATGAAACGTCTGCCACGCAAGTTCGCAACTTAAATTCGTTATTACGAGTAATGCTATTATCGAAAGTGTAGTTTGTCAAAATTTACGTTATCGATGTTATTAACGATTTTCAAAACTTCAATAAGCTCCCCCCTTAATCTCCTAGTTTCGAGTGAATGCAAGTCTATCTCTTTAATCTTATCTTCATAAGGCTTGTTGCGCAATGACGGAATTAGTTTCGTGGCAAGACGCTGAACCCTTTCTAAGCCTAACATCCTATTAGCTTTTGCGCATGACTCCAGGCACTGGTTCCTAACTTTAAAATCCTTAGATTCAAACGATGGAAAATATATATTCAAAAAAATAAAATAAAAAATAATAATAGTATAAGGAATACGAACGAGGAATATATATATAATAAAAAATAAAATAAAAAATAATATAAGAAATACAAAACGATGGAGTATAACCATCAATTATAATAGTACAGGAGAAATATATATATTATATATATATATATATAATATATATATATATATACACAGAAATTAATTAACTAATTAAATATATTGAAAATAAATACATCAAAATACATACACTTTATGTTCTACTGCACTTAACTAAAACACTAAACTCGCACGTAATCGAGTCTACAGTCAAATCATTATTGCTTTGCACTACGCAGTAAATACGATTTAACATTATTTCACCGCTCAAGTTATAGGGATACCTATACTCGATGTAAATGGCCTTCATATCGTTCAGTACTATTTTTGTGCCCGGACAGAATACATTCAAAAGCACGTACAAAGAGGTCATCGTTAGCCACATCATTATTAAATAGACGTTTATAAACACTCCTTTCCAATCGAGGGTTTATTCTTACCGATCCGAGCTTTTCAATCGTGAACTCATCTTCACAATGCATAGTGGCAGTTGAAATAATCTTCTAAGTCGTTACGACAGCTGCTCATTATATAAAGAAATAGTTCTTCATGGTGAACGGTGTAGGTGATTTCAGCCCTGTACCGCTCAAGTGCTTTGTACCAACGTTCATGATATTTCAAAGAGTCTAAACCTTTTAAATAAGCATCCAGCTCTAGACCATTCTCGCCTTGTTCAGTCCTACACTCGGTAAACCCGTCGAGCAGAGCGGTGTATGCGTATTCAAGAACCGTATCAAGATAAAACATATCCGTAACACGCGCGTCTAATATAGGCTTCAGCTTGCGGAAACCTACGATTTCAAACATTCTGTCGAGGCTGAAACGGTTTCGCGTTGGGACAAGAACGTTATTATCAGAAGCATTCTTCCACATCAGTCGTATATCAATGCAAGGCTGATTATTATTTATACACAACGTACATACAACGGCATATGAGGGGGTGTCACTAATCTGCTCTCTTCTTGTACCTACACCTGCAGGAATTTTATAACGATCCTCACCCCACTTCTCAACTACCACGAAGACTCTACATCTCAACATTTAAATAAACAACATTTCGTTTACCAGAGCTTCTTTGCCTACAAGTCGTTTCCAGTACATAGCTAATGAAACTGGTTTTACGCCTGAAAAAGCGCAATGACTTCGTCACGGACACATCGTACACGGCATTGAGAATGCTGTTCAAAGGAAGTTCCATCGTATTCGAGGAGGGCACGTTCACTCGGTTCAAGCTCTGAGATGACTATGAGCCACAGGCGAGCGGATCAGCTCGAAGGGAGGAGTGAGTCACACCATAAGCTGATGAAACGTGTACGGGGTTGTTCCAGCGTGAATACTTGTAACCCATTATCTGGGTAGGTGTTTTGAGAAACTTTCCGATACATGAAGCAATATCGGTTTTAATGTTTTATCACTCCCCAGAATTCGCACCAGACGTTTTCGTTCATTTTCACGAACTAAGCACATTTTATTCACAATCTGGTGCACTATTTGAGAGAAACTTTTGCCCATATTTTTCCTTTTTGCTTAGCAGACAATACTCGACTCTAAATTTTGTTAAAAACTCAAGTAGGCCTTTAGCCACAACCTCACTACAAACCTCGTCATGATATATATTAATGTAGTGTTAAATATACTTAAGATTCTCCATGATGACAAGATTTACATTCTCAGCCGCAAGGTAAGAGTACTCGATATGATGCAATATGATATAATATCGCTTGTCACACCACTCATCAACAAGACTCACTAACCATAACCGTTGCTTCTCTTCTGCACGTGTTGTTTCTTCCACTTCACGGTATATGTAACCTTTTATGAAGTTTAGTCCTGTAACATACTTCAATACATCACTTGTACCACGAAATCCCGCAATGCTCTCGCCAGAATACACGTAGAGTATTTGTACTTCTTCTTCCTCAAGCATCGCACGGTTCAATGTGGCATTAAAAGTATCAAGGGAGGGTGGAATAGGGAGCCATTCAGTACCCACCATATCTTCACACTTTGCCGAATATCACTTCATAAACGTCGAACACGCAATATTAAAGGTAGTCATTACTATTTTTTGGCTACGTGGGGAAATGCAGCACTGACACCAAGGGCTTGCAGCGGTCAACTGAGCACGCAGGGAAGAGATATGCCCAGGTAATAGCAGCAGTCACGCGACCGATCATACAGGGGGCGGAGCTTAGAACTTTCTCCTGTACATACGCGCACACACACACACACACACACACACACACAAAGGAGAAAGTGAAACGCTATTTGAAACACGATTTATTTAGTAAACGAAATATTCAAGGTGTGTGTGTGTATATATATATATATATATATATATATATACACATATACAGTATATACAAATACATGTAATAAATAAAATAAACATATCGTTAACAATAGACATATATAACAATCAAGGATTATGGTATCCAAAGGGTACGGTATCATAGGTACCAGGGAGGTGGTAACGTTTCCTATAGGTGTTACGGCACACCTTCGTACCTCTAAGTTCCTTCACGCCCCCCAGCTTCTGCGCCCGAAAATTATGGGTCCCTACAGTTAGTTGGGATGGATGGTCGCCCTCATCATCATCCAAGCACACTAGATCCTTCAACGAATCAAAGTTAACGACCCGCCGATTCGCCTGGTTGAGCGTGATACCCTTAGCCTTCACGATATATTTCATATCCTGCCCCACCCTCACCCGTACCCCATAAGTTTTTGGTCCTTTTGAGACAAAAGAGTCGGGGTATGCGATGTCTCGATACTCATCCTTGATCTCATCAATCAACTCCCAGTGGAATTCACCAATAGGAGGCATGCATTCACCCTCCCTCGCTGTGAATATCACACTAACTGTATCGGCGTACAGAACCCTCCGACCAAGATAATGCAATAGGCCCCAAAGTTTGATGCGTGCATAGGCAGTTGTGAAGCTGGCTATAGGTACGTATGTAACCCGTGAGGTATATGTGGCAAATTCGGTATTGTTGTACTTTATTATGTAAGTATTACCTACATTCACGATCTCCATGACCTCTTTATCGGGAGCGTTGGCATAATCCCATTGGCATAATCCCAGACTTCACTATAACTTTGTGCCAAATGAACGTTCCCTTTGCCAGTATTCTGTTCAAATTTTCCCCAAAGACTGTTTACACACAACTTTGCACTAAAGCCCTTGCCTGGGTTCTTTACAATTTGGGAACGCTCAAGCTGTATACCTTCACGGTCACGGTAACGTTGAAAATAAACCGAATTTTCATCTTCGGTATCAACTCCTCGCGGATACCCTAATGCTTCTACCTTATCATTCAAAAAAGCGTTTATATATGGCGTGAAAAGGTTGGGTAGCTTCTGAAATCCCATACCTCATGTATTTTCAATATTCTGTAGCCATGGCGAATGGCTAGGTCCAGCTCAGGGCTTGTATATACACCTCTGATCTTACGCTGATTGGTTGTATGATTATAATCCCCATTGTTCTCCTCTGCGCATTTCATGCACAGGGGAAACATGAGCTTGTGAGCTATAGCAACGGGTAAGATCGGCATCCGTAAATCGCGAGGGGGGAGGGCATCTACGAAAGAAAGGCCGAAAAAGTACCCCTTTCAAATTTGTGGAGAGCACGGATTGTTCTTCTTCACGTAAGGATATAAAGAACAGAAGTCGTAGTAATGGAGTTTCACGCCCTCCGTAGGCGGAAAGTATAGCTTGAAGGGATTTGTACGCCCTCCATAGGCGGAAAGTATAGCTTGAAGGGATTTGTACGCCCTCCGAATAAGCTATTACCGCATTTGAGAGGATCCAGCACCATTGAACGCTTGATCATGTTTATTTCTTCACGGTACTGTCCATCTGTTTCCATCATACTATATGCTCCCACAATACCTTGTGAGTGAACTGGGCGCCTATAAGCTGATCGCGGGTGCGGGTCCATGCAAGACTGTCGGCAGGAGGTCTACAGTGGATATCTTCTACGATTCCACACTCAGGACGGGGACATCCGTGCCACCAGCAACCGTTAAAGGAGTACACAGTCTTTTCACCAGTGGCACGGTTTTCGCTTAGACCAGGGATTCCCAAAGTGGTCTGTACAGACCCCCAGGGGTCTGTAGGAATCTTCCAGGGGGTCTCTAAGCTTTTGGAAAAATAGTAACATTAACTACATTAAAATAAATTTCCATTTCACACTAGACATTCGGTAAGTGTTTATTAAACTGGTTTAATGAGCGTAGAATGTTTAATTTTACATTAATTTAAAAGCTATCTTTGTTTATGAAATATACTATAGTTTGTAACTGAATTCATAATTTTTTTTGTGGGGGGTCTATGTCCGTACGGAATTAATATTTAGGGGTCTTTGGTGGTAAAAGTTTGGGAACCCCTGGCTTAGACCATCGACCCAAAAAACTTGACCATTAACCTTAATGGGTATTTCACCACGGTGTTGCAGCATGCTTTATGTATACACCTGTCTGCTGCTGTATGTGTATGAGCCAGTAAATAACCTTGTACCCATATCTGCGGGGATTGTTTCTGTGAATGACGGCTAAGGTGTCTTTAGGCATGAAATTGTTCTTGAACACCGTAAAGCACAATGAGGCGATCGTGGTTGCGACTTGCAACGGATAGCATTTCAAACGGTCTATGTACATCCTTCTAAAGGCCTAGAAACTTACTCTAGGCATGCGCACATCATTCACGCAATAACACTCACATTCATCAGCTATATTATAAGGATTAGATTCATTAAAACTGTTTTAGTAGCGGTCAAAATTTTCACGTTCATCTGTACTCATACATTCATAGTTAAAGTAATGTTTGGGTGGAGGTAGTCCTACGTAATTTAAAGTTTCGCTAGTGAGGAATGTGTAAAGGAAATATCCTTTTGAAACTTCAGCGACTACGCCCATGACCTTGGGTAGCTTTGCTAATTTACAAGGTCTGATAGTGAAGTATCTTTAAACTGTACATTAGGGTGGATCACTTTTCACTTTTTTTTTAAAATTATAGCTGGTCAAAGTTTTTCCCATGATGTGGTTCAGTGGAAGTACCCTGACACCATTTTTACCAAAATCGATCAATATTTAGGGGTCGCGCATCGACCTTGAAAATTTCAATTTTGGAAATTTGGCCAAATTGACAATTTTTTACTGAATAAAGATAAATCATCAAATGACCATATTTTCTGAATCCTCTCAGTGAAAGAAATCCTCTCAGATACTTACCAAGTTGATCGGACAAGTGGTTTAGAAGTTATACTCACCTAGAAATAACATTAAAATTTAAAATACTGTATTTGTCCCCCGTTATGGACGTAATCATAGCATCAGTAGCTGGCGCATCCTAAAATCCCAATTACACACACACGCTATGACTATGACCAATATTTTTACTAATCACAGTTTGCTTTTTACAGATCAGCTGTGTCAATTGATTCTTGTTTGATAAGTCTAGACTTTAGTACAATGGATAAACTGTTAACAACCAGGAGTGGGAAGACTAAAAGTTACTTATTCTGGAAAAGAGAAAGCAGCATCAACAGCACCACCTTCTCTAAGGTCAGCCACGGACGTCTTCTTAATTGGTCAGCCATCTTCCTCGATCGGTGGTGCCAAATTGCCAACCACCCATCAAGTTCTCCAGTCCTTCTTCTATGCCAAGCAGGAAACTACTGACAGGAAGGCCGCCGTAAAAGACACGGTGGCCAATGTTCTGGCATTTTGGAACATGGCACGTATAAAGACGATCACGAGGCGTAACTGCGAAAGAAAACTGGAGTTACTGTGGGAAGAGTGGTGCTCGCTGCAGAAGAGCAAGATGAGAGACAGTGACGCGGGAAAAGGCAGGGAGAAGTTTTCAGAAAATCTGAACAAGCTCTGGGACATCGGAGCTCCCGATGCTATTGAAGAGATACAGAAAAGTCGACTGCTCTCAGACAACAACAAACAAGAAGATACTAAAATTTATGAGGATCAACGGGGCCTGCGCCAGGCAACAATGAGTGGGAATGATAGAGTGTTCGTTGTCAAGAGAAAACGGCAACTCTCAAGACAACAATCTCGTGATGAGCCAGGCACCTCTAAAACGAAATTAGGAACCGAAGCTGAGAGCGACGATGAATCTATAGAAAGCAGATCATCGAGCAACTCCGAATCACGGCTAGAACCACCATACCGACAGCCGAGAGAATCAACTGTATCAATCAATCAGCCTTCCTCACCGCATCCTCAATGCACCGGCTGTTATTGAAGTGGCTGATCGCTTCCGGATGTCCAATAATCAGGTGTGTATATATCAGTAATGATCTTTCCTTGACAAAGATATAATAGACGTAACGACGGAAAATTTAGTGATTATTTTATCACATAAAAACCATACGCATCCTTGTCAATTTCCTTTCAATTTCGCACATAGGTGGCAAATGTCGTGACGGCAGTCCTACGTTCGGCAGATCCGCCCGCAGACCTGGACAAATTCAGTATCTCGAAGGACACGTCTCGCCGTGGAAGAGTGGCACATCGTTGTGAAGTGTCGACAGCTGTGCAGAAATCCTTCGTATCTCCGAGGCATGCTGTCGTCCACTGGGACGGTAAAGTAATCAAGGTCAGTTTTGCCCTCACCGTGGACGACAGTGAATTAACATGTTCCAGTGACGACAGTGGATTGACATATTCCAGTGGACGATAATGGATTGGCATGTATGACATACGTTTCAGGACTCTCTTGGATCATTGGAGCACCGCCAGGCGATTCTCATCTCCGGAGCCCCAATGCACAGAAGGAAAGTTGCTGGCCGTTCCGACTGTTGCTGACGGCACCGGTCTGTCCCAGGCCCAGGCGACCTTTCGTGCTCTCAAAGACTGGGGATGCGAGAACAACGTGATTGGACTGTGCTTCGACACAACTTCCTCCAATACGGGGAGGGTGCAGGGTGCGGTGGTCCGGCTGGAGAACATGCTTGGTAAACCGCTCTTCCAGCTGGGCTGTCGCCATCACGTTATGAGCTTATCGTGGGGGCAGTGGTCATCACCGCGTTTGGAAGAACCACAGCACCAACTGAACCTTTGTTCCAGTATCTGAGAAGGTGAATTTCAAGTCTAAGGCGCATTTGTTTTCTCCAATGATTTTTTGCCTTCAGAGCAATTGAGATATCAGCGTCCTTCTACTAATGATGTTAATAGCAGTCGAAAAGGGAAACTTCAGTCGTTTTCATGCAATATTTTTATAACTCCCCTTTCAGGTGGGACAAGCTCGACCTCTCGACTTATCGCGAGCTGGAGATCGAGCATTTGGCGGAGGTGACGTGGCTGATGGAGCTCCGAGATGAGGCAGTCAAGTTCCTCGGCACCGCTTCTGGTCTTGTCAGAGAAGACTACCGAGAAGTGGCGGAGATTACACTCCTGGTACTCTGGGCCCAGCCACGTCGTGGCACACACTTCATGCGCCCAGGAGCCTACCATCATGCGAGGTGGATGGCCAAGGTTGGTATTTTGAATTAGAAGTTAAATATTGTATTGCCTTCTGCAAACAGCCATTTGAAGTCCCTACCAGAAAAAAATAAGATAAATAATTTACCATTAAACAAACTTATATGGAGTGGTATCGGTATTTATACATCACAGTGCGTATTCGTTTCAGATCATCTACTACACGAAGCTCCTGATGTTCAGCGGTTAGCTGGAGTTCGACGACGAGCTGGTACAGAAACTTCAGAGAGTGGTACTATTTACTGCACTCCTCTACGCACCTGCCTGGCTGGCGGCTCCTGTCGCAGCTGATGCCCCGCTGAATGACCTTGTTGCACCAGCGTCTTCTGCAGTACAGGGCTGTGGATCGCGAGATTGCAGAGGCTTCACTGGCAGTGATCAGGCGGCACTTGTGGTATCTGAGGCCTCAGACCGTCGTTTTCGCCCTCTGCAGTGACAAAGTGGAAGACACTGTGAAGCACGAGATGGCAAAGAAGCTGTGCCGCCTCGCTGTACCCGAGGACTTCACGTATGACAACGTCTCGGTTGATGACACGACGCGCCTTCCGGACCTGATCGATGAGTCATCGTGGTTCGTGTTCACAGGCCTGCAGGTGTGCGCGTCTACGTGGCTCACTCTGCCGGTGAATAAGTGGGATCAAGATAAGAACTACTGTGATCTGAAGAATGTCATCTCGCATCTGAAAGTTACCAACGACGTGGCAGAGAGAGGGATAAAACTGATAGAAGATTACGCGAACACTGTCACAAAAGACGAGTCACAGCTGCAGGGTCTTCTTCAGCTCGTGGAAAAGAGCCGGAAAGAACTCGGTGACTTCAAGAAGTCGTCACTTGCCAAGATGACGTAGCGCAGAGGGAAAGGGAGTTAGCAGAGAGAGTACATGGCGCACGCCTTAAGATGACGTGTGTTCTAACCACGATTCATACAGTTTTTGAACCTAGTTATGGGCACCGGAGCAAGTGCCTTTAGTGATATCGGTAAACCGTTTTAATACAAAATACATTTGATCTTTCCTTATTCGTTTTATCTTATCCTAAAAAGCAGACAATGGCAAACAGCATATGGAGGTATGGGGACAAATACGGTATTTTAAATTTTAATGCTATCTCAAGGTGAGTATAACTTCTAAACCACTTGTCCTATCAACTTGGTAAGTATCTGAGAGGATTTCTTTCACTGAGAGGATTCAGAAAATATGGTCATTTGATGATTTATCTTTATTCAGTAAAAAATTGTCAATTTGGCCAAATTTCCAAAATTGAAATTTTCAAGGTCGATGCGCGACCCCTAAATATTGATCGATTTTGGTAAAAATGGTGTCAGTGTACTTCCACTGAACCAATTCATGGGAAAAACTTTGACCAGCTATAATGTTTTAAAAAAGTGAAAAGTGATCCACCCTACTGTACATTACCTCTTACTTGCATCTGTATAAGTTTGTTTCCTCTTTTCAAGGGATCAGCTGTAAATATCTCAGATTACTCGTGCTCAAGTAGCTCCTTATAAAGGAACTGGGTGTCAAACTTTGCCCCATTATGGGCAAGACTATACAGTTATTTTTTTTAACTTGTCCACTAACTTGACAATATAGGACACAAAGAGTTTCACAGGGCTATCGTGGACAATCGTTGTAAAAACGTTTGTCCGTTTACCACATTTGTGACACTCATCACACTCGATCTCCATACACTCATCACAGATAGTCTGGCTTACAAGTAAATGTGGAATAACCTCTTTGGTTTCAGCGTTCGTGTATGTTTCTATATCGTAGTACACAGTTATACAAGGGCTATTTTTAGGCTTAGCGTCTTTCATATAACATACATGCTTTACTCCAACCGCCTTATATTTCTCATGGCATGTAGAACAGTGAATTTCATCACATTTATGCTTGAAATTCCCCCAATTATCCATCATATGAAACATACCACATTCACAGATTCTCATTTTCCTGCACGTGCCAATTGACTTATGGAGCTCAAAACAGTTATTATTGAAAAATGTGCGTCTACACACATCACATCCCTCTTCTCAGCTTCAACACACGGCTTTCACATTTGGAGCTTTTACACTGCTCACATACCATGTGGCAATCTTTACAATGTTTCATATCATCCGCAAACTCGAACCCCTTACACAAATCGTGATGTCGTCCATATTTTTGACTTTTATCATAACTCGCGTAAAGGCCCCTTATATTATGGTCGGGGAGATACGTTGTTCCTGAGAGTCGTAAAATAAGTAGGGGTCTTGTACGATCTCTCACACAGCTTTTAAAAACATACACAGCCCTACGACAATCATACATTCCAAATACAACTATACGAGCATTCATTTCCTGTTCTACCCTTCTCAGCTCTTCAGGAACCATATTATAGTCAAACTCAAGTTCACAGTCTACAGCTAGTTTACGGGAACGCCCCACTACCGTAGGCAACCAAATTTTTTGTGTCCGTGTCTTTAGTACGTACAGTAAACATACGAGCTAAAACTACTGCAATAAAACCGCAACCACAATCGACGTTTATATGCCGCCTGTAAATAGCCTAAGAATTGAAGTTAAGAGTATAAGGTGTGGAACTATGTCCCACAACACGGAATACACGGTCACTATTTATCGTGAAGTTGTCCATATTGAAGGCTATACTACTTTGAGAGGCTTGCATTATACGGCCTAATATATACTCTATATAAACAGCTGCCAAGCGTCTGAATGGTATTACTACCCAAAAATCATCTACATTTCCGTCATCTGACGAGAACCCGAAGGACAGCCACGTCCTGACTTCACGTACGTCGCGGTTCTGAAGAGCAAACTCTACAATACTTTCAACTATGCGTCGCAGTCCGTGTTCAACACCCTTGCTATACATGGATCTAGGATCAATCCCGACTATATACCGATTTCTAGTCAAGGCTGGGGGTGGGGGTAGCAGTGCGCACCAACTCGAATGTTATGCCATCCTCTGCAGAACGAGAAGCTGCTGCTGCTGCTGTGGAGGATGTACCCGGAATTGAACAGGAATAAGGGGTATATTTAAGGAAGGTACTATTGTGGGGGTTCTGCCGTAAGACTTAGAGGGTTGGGGCTCTATTACTGGGGTTCTAACAACCGGCGCAATCTTGGAACGCTTTATACCTGACGTGGAGGGCTCTTCATCATGCCTCTGCTTTGAATTGTCGCGTGCTACAGGTATCGCTGGTGTGGACTCGGCAGTGGGGATGGAGTCTGTGATCACAACTACATTGTCGTCGGGGTCATCTGTAATATCGATAATGTGGTGCTGTGCCTCATCGTCATTCACGGTTCTGTGGGAAAAGAAAAACAAGACTGTGGAATATTTATTATATTTTGTAAATGGCGCACTTAGGAATGTGACGTGTTAGAAATGGATTCTGTAGAAAAATTCAGGCTCACGAGCCTATCCAAATGTATTATATCTGGCCCTACAGGATGTGGTAAAACTGTGTGTATGCTTAAAATCATTAAAGAAAAGGGAGAGATGTTCTCAAAATTTGTGCATGAAGTTATATGGTGCTATTCAACGTATCAAACAGTGTTCAACGAGTACCAAGATGATATTTTGTTCCAGAAAGGTGTATATGACGTTAATTTGTTAAAGGGAAATGAGCATACAGTCACTGTAATTAACGATCTCATGTTGGAGATGGATAAAACGTTTGCCGAGACATTTACAGTACTCTCCCACCATCTTAACTTACGCATGTTCTTCATCAATCAGAATCTATTTTTCAAAAATAGATACATGAGCGATGTGTCGTGAAATACACAATATCTAGTCTTATTCGCGCAACGTAGAGATGTATCACAAATTGGGGTATTAGCCAATCAAATGTTCCCGAATCAGCGTAAGGAGTTTTTGGAAGTTTATAAAGAAGCTACAAGCCAGCGTTACGGATATTTGCTTTGCGACCTTCATCCGCGAAACACGTTTAGGGTGCTTCTAAGAACGAATATATTTCCAAACGAGCCTGAAACGGTGTATATTCCAGAATGACAAAGAGGCTAAAGAAATACCATGAATTAATAAAAATCTATCATCGACTGCCCCGGGCAATGCAACAGATGTTTGCTAAAAATATCGACTCCGACTTTTTAAAATGCATCTGTGAAATCTGTCTTAACGTTATAAATTGCAATGTATCAATGAAATCCCCTCAGAAGGCTCGCCTACGCCGTTACAAGAACATAATACGTGCACTCGCTCGTAAAAGTCAAACTGTGAGGAAGAAAAAACGAATTATTGTACAAAGAGGAGGGTCATTCCTCCCCATCTTATTTTCAGTTTTGGGTCCTTTACTGACTAGATTAATATAATGAAGAAAGTGGTAGTGATTCCACACGAGGTGTATGCTTCACTGCAAAGTTCAAAGAATCCAGACACGGTTCTAGAACCCCGTAAAAGCAGGCTTAAAAGAATGGAAAGCGAATTGTTAGCCCTATTAAACAGTGAAAAAACACCTGATGAGAAAAGAATCTTATACCAAGAAGCTCTGCAGAAATTTCTTCACGAGTACGAAAATTATAAGAATCCGACAGAGATCCCGTGGTTATTAGGCACAGCACGGACAACGATGGACATGGTGACATAGGACCTGTGTCCGACGATAGAGCTGACCAACCAAAGATTAACGGGTCGGCCACACAACATATCGAGCATGTATTAAAAAGCACCCTCCCACATACATTGAGGAATAAAGGTTTAAGTCTTTATAATCTATTGAATGAGGATCCCCATACAATGGACCGATACAGGTGAGATCATTGTGGAAGGAGCAAAGGTACAGGGATCGAATATCGTAGACATCGTCCATGATCTGGTGAGAAAGTGGGATAGGCCCTCACCATCAGGATGGAAGCATATTAAAGCAAGACTACAACAAATAAATGTCCCAAAACAATGATAGGAAATCTGAACAGGTTAAAAGACTTGGAACATGCATCGCACGTGCCACAATTGAAGAACGCCATCACCCCGGCGGTAACACCTCTGAAGAGGAGAAAGAAGAGGTTAAAACAACGGTCAACCCTACCCACGTGCCTCTAAAATACGCAAATGGCTAACATATTAAGAAGACGTTATTATGACATTTCTAGCCCAGCCTCCTACGGAGGCGATAGACTGTACAGAAGTGTTTACAATGATGGAGTAGGGAAAAAAGATGTTGAGAGTTTTTGCGGGAGCAGGACGCTTATACACTTCAAACCTGTGAGAAAAAGGTTTAAAACAGCCAAGACAACAGCTGCTTCGATTGACTCTATTTGGCAAGCAGATTTAACAGACATGCAAAGATATTCAGTGTATAACGATGGTTACCGCTACATCCTATTCATAATAGATGTATTCTCTAGATATCTGTGGCTAATTCCTCTGAAAAATAAATCGCCTGAAACAGTTGCTAAAGCCACCAAAACGTTGATGTTGAAAGAAAACAGGGTTCCTGGCTATTTTTGTACGGATATGGGGAAAGAATTTATAGGCCGAGCTTTTCAGAACATGTTGACAGAGTTTAATATCAGCTACTACACTACCAATTCTATACATAAGGCTCTTTAGCTGAAAGAGTTCAACGTACCATAAAGGAACGCATGCACCGCTATTTTACACATAAAAACACATACAGATTCTAGACATTCTGGAATCATTGGCCTCATCTACAACCGCTCACACCATCGCACGATTGGGACAACACCTAACGAGATTTTAGAAAGAGGTACGCCACAGAGCCTGATGTGAGAAGAGATGGAACACCCCACACTTGCGCGTTTCAAAATCATGATTATGTAAGGCTGTCGCGTTCGGGAAATAAATTCGCGAAGGGATTTGAGCAAGGATGGACACGTGAGATTTTTAAAGTTAGGGCTATGAGACCTAAAGGCGAGATAATGTATTACGTTGAAGATTTGAATGGGGAAGAAATCGCAGGAGGCTTTTACCGCGAGGAGTTGCAGAAAGTACATTTAATTTAGGAAAAAATGTGTTTAAAATTGAGGAAATTTTAGGAAGCAAAGGTTCAGGAAAGAGAAAAATGTACTTGGTGAAATGGCTAGGGTACCCAGAAAGCTTCAACACCTATATAAAAGCTGATGCAATAATGAAGCTTAAATAGTATGCAACATTGCGCCTAACCATTTCTACGTCACACTACCGTCCTCTTCTTCCGTCTGTACATCCTAACAACACCCTGGCCAACATTGTAACAGAACTCCATGGCCCCATTGAATTGGGTCGTGATTCGTATGAGGTGGGGATATACGAAATTCAGCTGGCCACCCTTTTTTTTAAATAATGATTATAAAGAACCCGTATTTACGGTTCTTAGAGACCTTGATGAGTGTGAAAAAGCCGGGGTAACTTGGGATGAAACCATACGTATCGCCCGGATTGGGGATGCACGGTATTTTAGTACAGTAGTAACACTAGGTCCGGGCCATTATGGTGCGGCTAAGGATCTTGTCAGAGACTTAAACGTAAGTTTAAAAAACTCAAATCTTACGGCTGATTTAGTATACGAAATCGTAAACAAAGAAAACCCTGCACATACTCTAATCCTAAAATCAAAGGCTAACAGAAATATTAAAGACAAAGGGCTGTTCAAAATTATAACCTCGGGGCGATATCGATCAGCCTTCCAAAGAGATACCTTTCACGAAGTACAACATGACTTGTCCAGCCTAATGTATCAGATGAAATTGGAGAAATTGGTTGCTGGCTATACACCCCGAGACATGTGCTATATTTAGAGCAATAGAGTGGAGCACCAGTTTGTTGGGGATACCCAGGCACGCCTGCTACGCATTGCTCACATTCTCAACCATAGAGGGAAGAGCTTGAATATTACATATGATACGCCCCATTATCTGAATGTAGCGACTAATCTAATAACCAATATCTCAATATATATATATATAAGAACGATTGAGGGAAAAAAGCTCCCAATAGGTGATGGGAGCTTAACAGTGAAGCTGCACTTTCGACGCACTGAATGGACAGAAGGCCTTTCACAGTCTATCGAGGTAGTGGTAGTGGACTTGGATCCATATTTTCAACCATACTACGTATGGCTGTCCCTTTGCTGAAGAGGGGTGCTGATACCTCGGGAGGAAAGCGCTAAAATCAGGTCTTAACAAGGCAGAACACATATTGGCTGGGGCTAAACCGAGAGAAGCTAAAAAAAACACTTAAAGCGTACATGGGACGAAATCGTCAAAGATGCAAAGAGGAAAATGCGTGATGGTGGGAAGAAGACGAGGGCTGTCCAGAAGTGGTTACCAGCACGTGGCATTAAACGTAAAAAGATATCAAAAAAGAAGTGTTCTAAGTGAATGAAACCTATGGTTGACCATTTTTTTGACTAATATAAGCTAAGGACATTGATCTCATGAATCAAAGTTTGTTTACTTCTTGTCGAGAGAGGAGGCACTATTTATAACTCGTCATGGCACGCTTCATCCATCCGTGTAGTTCACAATGTTGTACATCGGAGCTGTCCCTCTTTGACATGCCCCCAACTCAAGTTTCTATTGAGCACAGTGACGTTATTACAATTAACCCGTTGAACACAAATGGTTCCCCGAATGCTTCAATAAAATTCGTGATACCAGCTCAGACCCTTACTTTTTTGACCCAAGCTCTGTGCACGTGTTCGCTAAACTACATGTAGCCCATTCTGCTGGAACGGACTGCGATGACAAATATGCTTATTAGCCCTGTTCAAAAATCAACTTTTTCTTATTTTCATAGGTTTCTGTACTTTTTCCCATGCTTTTTGACCTGAAAAGGCCGAAAATCACAACCATTTTGACCTAGGTTGTAGGGAAGCATTGCCGCATGGAGCTTTAAGTTTTCTGCCTTGAAATCGGCCAAAAGCACCAGTTCCGGGGTCCCTTGAATCATGTTTTGCACAATAACTTTTTATCTAAACAAGATAGAGCAACAAAATAGGCACCAAATTAAAGTGTTTTTAATCCTCTTTCTAACTTATACAATTATGATAGTCTTGGAACAAGAAATGGCACATTGGTACATACAAAGATTTCAGAAATATCACAAAATTCGTTTTCTCACACTCAAGGCAGACAAGGCGCCTTATTCATGACACAAATTTGAGATTAACATTTTGTCACAAGTCTAATCGATCAAGAAGTGAAAGCATTACATGATGATTAATTTCATAATGACATTTACACAGTCAGTTGTTGAGAGTTTGTTTCTTGAAGCTGTCAAAGCGGCGTCTGTTGAACTCCACAGCTTGAAGGAGATAGTCCCTTGCTTGGCATCTGTTGTTATGACATTTGCAAAGTCGCTCATCATCTTGACACCACGTTCAGCAATGTCATTCACCGCTTTCAGATTCTTAACATAGTCCAACGCTTTCTGTAGTCCTCATTCTGTGGCCAAGACGTGACAGGTTCCAGAAGCCACTCGGATCCAATGTTCAGTGTGTCCAGCAGGAAATGTGATTCTGGGCCAATGAGATCAACCAGGGTGGTCTTAGCTGTGACTCTCTGGAATAGAGGCTTTCCTGTTCTAAAGCTGTCTGGCTTCTCAGTGGCATGTAACTGGGCAGCAATGTCGTGCTTCAATGTGTAACTCAATCTACTGCTGAACAGGGCAAATGGCACGACTTCCTGCGTCAGGTACCATTTGTGGTTTTCCATCTTATTAAGTACTGCATCAGCAAGCTCTGGGTCAGTTTTCTTGTACTTCAACATGTCCTGGATTAGACTTAGATCATTCACGGGAGCATCTGCAGCAGACATTGACATCATCCATACAGGAGTGTAGAACAGCGCAAGGAAGGTGTTGAGTCTTTCCAGCTTTGATACAGTGTCTTCGTCGTACTCAAGTTGATCTGCAAACATCAGCATTTTCATGGAGTACAGGTTTCTGGCCATCCATCTGGCCTGATGAATGGCGCCTGGTCGACTCTAGTGAATACCTCGAGGAGGCGTTCCTCCAAGAACAATGACTGTCAGTTCAGCCATTTCCCTGTAGTCGGCTCTTGGAAGCCTTTCTGCTGTTAGAATGTCTTGGAGTATTTCTTCACTGTTCTTCTTCTTTTCCTTCAGCCATTTGCTGTTGATAGTCAGCATCTTTGGGTTTTCCTTGGACAAGTCCGTCCAAACATCCTTCAGATGCTCAAACCAGGGATTATCTGGCCCCTTCACCTTCCCAAACAGCTTCTCCCAAACTGCTCCTACTAGGATTTCCAGGATGTGATGTCGACAGGCCAGATAAAACACCTTTTTGTTCAGCATTTTCTCTAGCAGTTTGGCAGCTCCTCTGTGAACTCCACTGTTACTGGATGTAGTGTCAAAAACAAGGGCAGTAACATTATCCGTAAGTTCCCATGTCTCCAGTAAATCCATTGAAGCCTCAGCCTGAGCTGTGCCAGAAGAATTGTCGATGACAGGTACTCCCAATAACTTTCCTTCAGTGTATGAAGGTGGACCAGACACTAGCACAGCTAAAGTCTCTGAGGTACTTCCAGGTTCACTGCCCAAGACATCTTTGAGCAACTTTCCATCCCAGTGTAAGGCAGCGTACTGTGGGGGGTTTTCACAAAACTTGGACATGTGACTCTGGCTGATATTATACCTGGACAGCATTCTGTTGCGACGTGTTGTTGAGGTTGAGATGACGAAGTTATCCAGATCAGCCCCTCCAGCTTTCAAGGTGGCAGAAACCATGGCAGTAACTTGATTGTCTGATAAACCAAGACGATCAGCTGTATTGCAGATGACATCACATTCCATGACCTTCCTTGGAAACGTCAAAGTCACACTAGTCACAGTGTCTTGATGGTGAGAACATCCAGGACGAGGCTGATGGTAATCCATGTCCTCTGTGTTAGCGTCGTTGTCAGTTGAGTCACCCCAGGTAATGTCATCCACATGAACAACTGCCTCTTGTTCTGCTGCAGCTGTAAAATAGTACAACATGTTAAGACAGTAATTGTTAAGTACATGCTAAATATCGCAATGGAGTAAAACTTAAAACTTTTTGTAACGTTCAAAGTAATTAGTTTTACCTTGTTCTTGTCTATGCTGCAGTCTTTCATTCCTCGCTGCTTGCTGCAGGGATCTTCTCTCAAAAATCTTGTCATGACCAGACATATGACCTTTCCTCTCAGTCTTTTGGTCTTCGTAGAACCTGATATCCTCATCTTTCTTCTCTCTGGATAACAGTCTGTTGTTCTGTATTTCCTGGATTGCATCTGGAGCTCCTATATCGAACAGGCTGTCTAATTCCAGCACAAATGCTCCTCTTTTTCCTCCAGGGTTACTTGCTCTTCCTTTGCTTTTCACCAGAGCACGATGTTTCTCATGTAGTTTCATGAAGAGCTTCATTGCGTTGTACTTGGTCATTGTCTTGATCCTAGCCATCTGCCAGAATGGGATGATAGATTCAACTGTTTCATATGCAAGGTCTTGAACCATGGGCCTCCCTGCATTTTCCGGTAAATTCTGAAGATTAAGGAAATACTGGAACGCATGTCTGTTGGTGGGAAGCTAGGAACCACTGATAAAAGCTGAAGGGTATCCAACCAGGAAAGTTTCAGTGAGAGATCTGGTAGATGGCCCAGTTGACACCTGCCTGTGGACAGTACGTGGAGGTTCTGAGATATCAACTGTGCGCCCACGGAGCTCCCTCAGCTCCTTGCTTAATGCCATTGTGAAGTTGTAACTTGTAGATGGTTTTCTAGATTCTGATTGAGTTTCTGTTGTTTCCTGAAAAATGATAGATAATTATTATTATTATTATTATTATTATTAATTATTATTTATTTATTATTATTATTATTATTATTATTATTATTATTTATTAATTTTATGCTCTTTCATTTGATACCTAATTTGTTGCTCTATCTTGTTTAGATCAAAAGTTAAAGTGCAAAACATAATTCAAGGGACCCCGGAATTGGCGCTTTGACCGATTTCAAGGCAGAAAATTTAAAGCTCCATGCGGCAATGCTTCCCAACATCCTAGGTCAAAATAGTTGTGATTTTCGGCTTTTTCAGGTCAAAAAGCATGGGAAAATGTACAGAAACCTATGAAAATAAGAAAAAGTTGATTTTTGAACACGCCTAATGCTGTATACCTTGAAACAAAGTTTCTGCACTCAATATTCAACCAGTGTGACGTATATTTAAATCAGCTCAACAAATCGGCAGGAACGGGGTACTGTCACCTACGAGCCTATCTGGAAAATGTGCTGAACTTTTGCAAAGAAGCGAAAGATACCTTTTTATGTGCCGAGGGTTATTATCAAGCTGAGACGAAAGTAGAATAAATGACAAATTTAAAAATTCTAAAAGGAAGATATATAAATGTTTTGAACGCCTGCATACAGATTTCACATTCCAGGAGAAGTTGCTTGTGAATAGGGTGGATATGAAAATAAAGCTCGCCCGCACG
This sequence comes from Bathynomus jamesi, assembly GCA_023014485.1. Classification (NCBI taxonomy): domain Eukaryota; kingdom Metazoa; phylum Arthropoda; class Malacostraca; order Isopoda; family Cirolanidae; genus Bathynomus; species Bathynomus jamesi. The sequence goes on from JAJOZX010004054.1 coordinate 77,211, forward strand.
AATCTCGAGATGTTTAAATCTGGATGCTGATCAAGAAGAGGGAGCAAAAGCCGTTGTGATTCACATTATGGAGACATACCTCCGCGTACGGCGAATGAAATTAAGTTCGCCTCAACAAATAGAAATTGAGAAAAATTTACTACGTACCACAGTAAAATACTCAATTAACAGAGTACAGATCAAACTATACACGGTGCCAGCAGGCATCAAAACAGATAGAAAACATCGCCCTGGGGAATCTACCTAAAAGGATATTAATTGGAATGCAGGAACACAATGTGGTGAATGGAAAATATAAAAAGAATGCCTTTAAATTCGAGAATTTCGGCCTTAAAAATATAACTCAACGTCAATGGCGTTGCGTTGGAGGAACATTGGATACGGATTATTGATCAAACGCTGTGTTCCCGCTTTGCTCGAGAGCATATAGTATTCTGGCCCATATTGCAGGTGATTGTGATGAGCTTGGGATTGGGGTAACGCAGAAAGAATTCATCAACCAATTTAACCTTTATCCGTTTGACATCACACATGACTTATCTGCTAGTGTAAATACACACTTAAGTCCACAACAGAGTGGAAACATCTCAGTCAGATTGGAATTCGCCAAGACGATAGACGCGCCTATTAGTGTACTAGTATACCTCGAGTCACAAGCCCTAATAGAAGTAGACAGATTTAGGGGCGTTGTCACTGACTTAAAATGGACGTGAATACACTTCAGAGAGTAATGAATAGTGAACGAATCACACGTACCAAATTTATCGGTGTATGCGAAGAATGAAACATTGAAATTGCCAACTACAAGAGATTGCGGTAGTCTCATTGTAAACACAGATGGTATTGGTAGTGAAGGGATTCATTGGTTTGCAATCTATTTTAAAAATAGGGACCGCATGTACTCTTTTGATTCATTCGGTACTCAACCCTGGAGTGACCTTGTTATTGTAAAATTTCTCGAACAGATATATATCCCCGAATTTGTATGGAATCCCTTCCGTCTGCAAGGATATTTCAGTAATACTTGTGGGATATACTGCCTTTCATTTCTCATGCATCTGTCACGTGGTAAGGAATTTATAATTTTTTAAAAATTATCCAACCCGTATCACACCCAACGAAACGACGAAATGGTATGCAGACAGATAAAAAGCAGTTTTCTGATTGTGAGCACTCGTTCTATAGTATGATGTTTTGTTCGTATATATATATATATATATATATTGCATCCAATAATATTAATTTTTTATTCTGTAGCTTATTTAAGATGGTTATTGTACTAAAAACATGATTTCTTTTATTTAATAAATTGATGAAAATACATTGTCTTCTTACCCGAAAAAAAATCGAAACATAAGAAAAACTTACATTATTTCGTTAATGATGTGACAATCGCTGTGTTGACTGCTCGGTACATCTTCTATCTCCGTATTCTGGTCCACGACATGCGTTTCTTCAAAACGAAAACATTGTATAACACGAGTCAAATCCTCATCGGACCTTAAAGGAGAAAGAATAATTAATTAGTTCACACTGAATCTTTTTTAATAAAAATCCAATTGTTTAAACCATATGCAGAGTATACATATAGTAAGAGTATTACAATGTGAAGGTATCTTCGAACCGATCAGAGAATTTCCTTTAAGAGAAAATGTCGAATAACATTTCATTTATTATGGAAATTATAAAATTATTTAAAACTTGCAAAGGATTGCTATAAAAAAAATCATCGAACCGAAACAGGTCTTTCGCATAATATTAATTGCAAACTAATCTATAATTCCGGATACCTACTATTTAAATGAAGCATTTTAAATGTGATGAGATGAATTACTACAACCCTTCATATATATATATATTATATATATATATATATATATATTATATATATATACATACAGGGTGTCCGAGAATTATCTGTACAATTTTTGGCTGTTATTAAAAGTCAATCATGAAGTGTAGAAACTCAGTGTTGTCCCATTTTACAGAGAATCTCATTAAGTTTTTTCTGATACCACGTTTTGCCAAGTTTTTTAAAAATGTACGCGGGTGACAGACATTGATGATTTAAAAGCAAGAATCACAGCTGCTATTGAACGAATTGATGTGGATATGCTGCAGCGTACATGGCAACATTTGGAGTATCGATTGGATGTTTTGCGAATCACTAATGGTGCACATATCGAATGTTTGTAACAACGTTACTTTAATAAAAGAAACTTTTGAAAATACAGATTCTAAATAATCTTGTTTAAGAATTTTACGTGTGTTATGAAGAATTTATTAAAAGATGAAATTGTACAGATAATGTTCGGACACACTGGAATTTCTAAAAAACTTGTCAAAACTTGGTATCAGAAAAAACTTAATGAGATTCTCTGTAAAATGGGACAACACTGGAATTTCTACACTTCATGGTTGACTTTTAATAACAGCCAAAATTGTACAGATAATTCTCGGACACCCTGTATATATGAAATAATCCAGAACAGTGCTCTTTCTCCTAATGACAGGCAAACTAAATAAATAACAAGTTCGCGAATAATTGGCTACAAAATTAAAATTACCGGCACATAATTGCTTACATTTCTACGGCAGTCCCTTGCGTCAAATTGTAAGGAGCGTCATTGCAAATATCATCAACGGTTTGCGTTGGAAATAATCCGTCCCGGTCGGATGCCTTAAAAAGATTAATTGTAGACACCGCTACAGTGTCTCCATCTTGATATAAATCTGGTAAACTGTAGAGCTCTTGATTCATGACGGAGGTAATGTTTATTCACTGGTGTAAATAACTACTGTGAATCCCAGCTGAAAATATTTCCTTTTGTATGCATGATCCCCAAAAGACTAATATGCGGTTCGTAAGTTTTCTGATTGGTTGTCAATGTAATTGGGCGGGCCTATGTTAAATTTGTGTACCAATTGTAACACCGATATAACGGACCCACGCTTTGGACGTCCTGATTGGCTGAATAATGGTGTCTTTACCTTCTCTCCGTAGATTTAATGTTCACATCTCAAAGTGCATGAGTGAATTGCCACTTGCAATCTCTACCACGATGGTTTCAAATATTTGCAATATTAGTTGCGCCCATACTATTCTCGGTTTTCCCATTTTGGAATCCACCCCTTCATGCAATATCCCTCACCCGTTTGTAACATTGATCAACATTTGCAACATTGCATTCTCTATCACGACAATATTTTGCATTATTATTTGCGGTCATACTATTCGATCCTCAACTTTCCCCACTTTGAATAGGGAGATGGAAAATTTGAGCGGCGGCAAGTCGTTACAGGAATATCTTCATCAGAGCCCCTCAGCTCAGTACCACAGGAAACAGAATTAGCGCCGCTACTCTTCATAATCCTGAGATAGATCATTACCAGAGACAGCACAGTAACATCCGATAACACAAAGATCATTAGAAAAATAAGACATCTAGATCTCTGCAAGCAGAATGGTTTTGTAGAGATACAACAGGATTTAGTCATTTTTGTACAAAATGAAGGATAATAAAAAGAATAGTTTCAGAGTTCATCCGGGCTCGAGAACCGGTGACGGCCGCCGGCGTGCGGTAAACGATCATCCTTCCACACAATTAGTTGGTAGATAAATGGGTACCCTGGGTGACCTAGTGGTTAAGACGCTGTGTTGCTGGTGTTTCGGATTCCACGTTAAACTGTAGGTCTGTGGCGGAGTGAAAAGTTTGACCTTCATCAGAATGAACAATTCGGGGGATGTTAATCGATGGTTACCAATAAAGTATAACTTTTTAATGCATGAAGGATAGGACAGGAGGTAATAATGTAGTAAGTTTTAGAAGTCGCTTGGTTTTTATATGAAGATTAACACTGAGAAATTTCAACTGTTACGGTACGGAAAAGAAGTAGGAACTAAAATCCATGGACTGCAAAGAAGATTAGACGCTTGGTACATAAAATTCCCGATGAGTCGGGTGTACCTATGTGAGGTGAAGAGTAAAAGAAGCCAACTCACTACTTCGTTCGGCCAACTCGAGCGGAGCGGAGATAAGCTTGATCTTCGTGAAATGAGGAATCATCGTACGAAACATTTGAAAGGTTGAAAGATATATATATATATATATATATATGCTGGAAAGATGGACCAAGGCAGAACGCCAGCAAAAGTGCCCACCCTCATAGAAAAAAAAATCCGAAATTAAGGTACAGAAAAGTGATGCTTTTTCTTTTCAAAAACTTGTGCAAATGCCTGTAACTCTCTCGTGTACAGAGGATTGACAAAAGTAAATAGACGCTTTCGGAGAAATTAGTTAAAATGTCAATGTTTAATATGTAAATATATATAAAATGTACTGTTATTTTCTGTTGTCAATTTGTTGTTTTATTTATTTCAGTTTAATTGTATTTCTTTTATTGTTAATATTGGGATTCGTTTAAATGTGTTTTAATTAATTCGAGCAAACTAAGGAGAGCGTCTCTCTTGCCTTTAATAAATTAAATTAAATGGTGCTGTCTGGAAACTCACTCTAATAAGGTACACCTGAGCATAATTAAATTATATAGGGCATCTGGCAACTCATCTCAATAAAAGTTAAAATAAATAGTTCTCTCTGACAACTCATCTATATATAAATAATTAAAATGGTGGTATCTGGTAACCCTCCTTATATAAATAAATAAATGTATAGTGCTCTCTGGTAACCCCTCCATATATAAATAAGTGGTATCTGGCAACTCACGACCATCTATATAACGGATGCTGGGCCCCTGGAAGCTCATTATGCGTCTGGCTGGAGCCAGGCGAACGCCCCTCTCTCCTTCTTAGGTTAAGGCTTAGGTTAGGTTTCCCTTTGGGGTGAGGACATCCCACCTTCTCCCCCCAAACCCTCCTCCTTCTTTCTCTCCCTCTCTTAGGTTAAGGTTACCCCATTGGGGGAGGTCATCCTCCATTCTCCCCCAAAAATTCCCTCCCCCTTCATTGCAACTTGCGGAATAACCACCCTTGTTTCATAACCCTCTCCCCCTTTTGCAGCATTGCATTGTTGCATACCCCCTCCCCCTTTGCAGCATTGTCTTGTTGCATACCCCCCCCCTTCATTGCAGCTTGGGGATAACCCCTCCCCTTGTTGCATAACCCCCCTCCCCCTTTACAATATTGATCAACATTTGAAACATTGCAGCATTACATTGCACTCTACCATTTTTCGCCCATATTACTCGCGTAATGTATTTGGCTCGACCCATTTTTTCTTTTAAAGGGACTTATTTTTCAAGATTGGTGGCGTTATCGCCCGTCTCAATCCGCTCTGGTAGAGGAAGTATATAAAATGGAACAATCAAAGAAACAACCGTCAGGGTAGCTTAATGATAGTCCGTCGGACCATTACTCTGAAAATTCTGGGTGGGTTCGATTCTCAGCTCAGAGTTCAGATTTCAACGATCAAGGTCTCTCTCGATCTTCTTCGGTGGAATAGTGGATTCGAATCCCACGTCAAGCTGCGAATCCCCTTCGGCATATGACCTTTGAAGGCGTTACGATGGCGGTCAAATAGCTCCCCCAAAACTTTTATATATAGATACCTAGTTACGAGGATGTCGATTAACTTCCTCAACTGGACATTCCCTCCTCTAAAATCTATTTTTGTTTCAAAATCCGATCAATTCAAAGAGTCCTGTTGTGAAACTTTATGTAAGTTACTGATATGGTTGCTAGATTTTGTGTCGCATTCTGCGGGACAAAAATTTTTCTGAGGTTTTTTTAAGACCAATTTTTGGATCACTTTAACATATTGCTTCCCAGGAGGGATGCTTTAACATATTGCTTCCCGAATGCTTTGGGAAGCAATACTGTATGTTAAAGTGATCCCAATTATTTTTCAGAATGAAACTAGATTTCTTCAACGGTTACAACAAACAAAATTAGAAATTTTTTTTTAAAACAATGATTAATAATGCTTGATTTTTGGATCAAATGCAGGACTCTCCCACAGAATGCGGGACGTCTAGCAACCCTACAAGTTACCGATAAATGTCATGAAATATGGAGTGTTACGGTAGTTCTTTTGTTTAACCAACTGTAGTTTGGATTTTAATTCTAAATCATTTTTATAACTGAAATCGTTTACATGAATTCGAATATTCAAATTTTATTAATCTTTTTTCGAGTAAACTTTTAAGAGTAAAAATAGAGTTTTATTCCTTTCAAGATAAAGTTAAAGTTTATGTAAAGAACAAATTGTTAAAGTTGTGGAAATTTTAAATTTTTTTGGCTTTCGAGTACTGCAAAAATAATAAATTAATAAGGTTCAAAATTTAAATCTGACTCCGACCATAAAAAACTCGGGAACAACGAGGAGGGCTAACTTTAACTTTGATTCTCAAAGACGTATAACCCTCAATAGGTAGGAAAAAAATATTTGTATCATAAGTGGTATGGTGGGTCAAAATGACCCCTGTGTAATAAACTTCAAAAATATGTGATTTATTCTACATAAAACGAGTTTGAACTTTCACTGATATCAGAATATATTGTTCATATCTTAGCAAATGCAAAGAAAGGAGCAAAAATGTTTTATTTCCATTTCGATTTGAGTTCGAATATAGACTTGAAAAAGCGACGTGGATCATTTTGACCCCACTCTATTGCTAGGATTTGCAGGACTACTTTGGCTGTTATCACTAGGGCGGTCAAAAGTCAATAAAGTCAAATTGTTTCCTATGGGGCACTTTTCGCTGAAACGACTGAAAATGCAATAAAAACACCTGTAGGGGGTATATTACCAAAGTTAATAGGTCAACCAAAAGTCAACTTTTACCTGTTAGGTCAAAAAATAGCAATGAGGTAAATAAAGTCAATTTTTTTGAATAAATAATTAAAATAACTAAAAATTGGCATTTTTGGTTAACTGGCAACTTCGCTGCTCGTATTTGTCTTATTCAGTTATGTCCGTTCTGGTTTTGGATGTGGTTGTGTTGTATGTATTGTGGTTACTGGTTACCATTTTTGATTTGTGATTTTTTCTGATTTGTGATTTCACTGATTTCGATTTCTTTTGATTTCAGATATTTAAAATGCCAAAAGTTGCAGTTAGTTCTATTGCTAAAGTGCGCGCTATAATTGCAAAATATCCTAATGAATTCATTTGTTCAGGAAAAAATGAGCTATACTGTCAGATTTGTTGTGTTGTGGTCAAGCATGACAAATCCTTTTTTGTGGATAAACATCGCTCTACCCAAAAGCACCAGCGTGGTATGGACCAAAATGTGGGAAATGAAAAGACGCAAACCCTTTTAAAGTACAAGTCTTCAGATTTTTCGGAAAAACTTGTGACTACATTTCTGTCAGCCAACATACCTCTTCATAAGTTGAGCAACCCTCATGTGAAACAATTGTTCTCTGAATTAGGTGTAGCAGTGCCTTGCATGTCAACTTGCAGATCAATAGCAATGAAACAGGCAGAAAGCGAGTTAAGTAGAATAAAACATTTGCTAGAGGGTAAATTAGTTTTCCTAATTGTTGATGAAAGTGAAGTAAGGGGCTCAAAATATTTGAACATACTTGCTGGATCTATTGATGTTCCCAAGAAAACATATTTAATCAGGTGCGATGTTCTTCTTGGAAATGTTAATGCACGAACTGTCATACACAAGATTGACGATACTGTAAAAGAATTCGAGATACCAAGAGAAAATTTCTGTTTACTTCTGTCTGATGCAGCTCGTTACATGGTGTCAGCTGGAGCGACACTCAAGCAACTTTTTCCAAGACTTTTCCATGTAACGTGTCTTGCGCATCTGTTACATAATTGTGCGATGCAAATAAGAGCATTTTATAGTGATGTTGACACTTTAATTGCATGTGTCAAGGCTTCTACTCTTAAAAACAAAAGAAGGAAGGAATTGTTTGCTGAAATAGGAACTCCTCCAGAACCGATTGTAACATGTTGGGCAAGCTGGCTGAACGCTGCTTTTTATTATGCAGACAATTTTCCAAATGTGAAGACAATTGTGGAAAATTTTGAAGATGAAGGAATCATTGTTCAGAAGGCTAAAGAGAGTGTTGCTAATGAAAAACTGCCAAAGCAACTAATGTCAATCAAAATGAATTATAGTTTGATTGCTAGCTTAGTGACTAGGATGGAAGCATCTGATTGCACCATTAGAGAGGCATATAAAACCATTTCTTCTATCAACCTTGGCGAAGATATGTGTTCAGTCAAACAATACATTGAAACAAGACTCAAGACAAATGGTATTTGTGAAATAATTAACCTCAGTAGACCTGAAATCTCACCAACAGTTTATGGTCAGCTTTTGCAATGTCAACCAACAACTGCCGCTGGAGAGAGATCTTTCTCCATGCTTAATAAATTATTAAGTAAGGATCGCAATTTTTTGCCAGAAAATGTCGGCAAATACTTCATAATTTACCACAATCGGTCAACTGATGTAGAAGAGCAAGAATAAGTAATTAAAGTATCGTTTTTATTATTGACAGTAAAGGTAACTTTATAAGTCAATTTTTTCAATTCGTAAGGTCAACTTTCTTAATTTTTTCGGTCAACTTTTGACTGCCCTATCACAGTCAAATAAGACATTCGTAACGTAAGATTGAAACACACACACACACACACACACATACACACACCTTTGGCCGCCTACAAAACCGCAACATTTTTACACATTTTCACATAATCAATCCTATATCGCGACATTTCCACACATTTTCACATATTCAATCCTATATCGCGACATTCACCCAATCTAAAAAACCTAATAAATTTAACTAAACCTAAACAAACCTTACCTAACCTAGCATAACCTAACGTAACCTAGCCTAGCCTTAATTATATCCCTCCCCCCTTTTTCATGATAAAAGATACGGTAGTATTTATAAAGATAAACCACCACAACACTGCTAATGGCATGATAGGCTCAATATCTGTCCGCATTATTCTCTTTGCTCTGTTTACTGCTATCTTATTTTGTGTTTCAAACTTCGCATCATCTGTCATTACAACCCCTAAATCTTTTGCTCTAGAATTTCTCTGGATTTCCTGTCCATTTGGGGTATAATATTCCATGGATTTTAGGTCTTCTCTTTTTCCGTACCGTAACAGCTGAAATTTCTCGGTGTTGAACTTCATATTGTTGTATTTCGTCCACTTGTAGATTCTGTTTATGTCGGTTTGTAGAGATCCTATATCTTCCGAGTTTCCTATTTTTTTACTGATCTTTGTGTCATCCGCAAAGGATGTTACTGTGCTCTCTGGTAACGTCCTCATCTATGTCAGTTAGCATGATTATGAAGAGTAGTGGAGCTAATACTCTTCCTTGTGGTACTAAGCTGAGGACCTCTGATTCTGATGAAGATACTCCTTGTACTGTAACGACTTGCTACCACTCACTAAGGAAATTATATATCCATTTCCCTACTCTTCCTGTTATTCCCATATATTTCAGTTTATGTATTATGATTCCATGGTCACACTTGTCAAACGCTTTAGCAAAGTCTGTGTATAGTACATCATAGTTTTCATTACTTTCAAGTGCATCAATAATGTTGTTGTAGTGTTCCATTAGTTGTGATAGGCATGATCTGCCTGACCGAAACCCATGTTGGTTATCATTGAATTTTTTCAGAGTTCCCAAAAAGTCATAAATTTTCTGTCTAACTATTCTTTCAAATATTTTAGTGAGATGAGATGTAAGGGACACTGGCCTATAGTTTTTGCCCTCGGATCAATTTCCTTTATATATTGGGACTATGTTCGCGCTCTTCAGGATGCCCGGTATTTCTCCCGTGTCTAGTGATCGTCTCCATATCCAGTATAGGCTCAGCGATTGCATTTTTGCAGTTTTTGATCAGTGTGGCATTCCCTTTATCCGGTCCTGCCGCTGAGTGTGTTTTTAGTTTCCCTATGGCTTGTGTAATATCATCCGTCGTAAAGTCGAAATCCGTTATACTTTCCCCTTATAGTTCTTCTTCAAAGAACGCGTTTCTATCGCATATCGATTTGTCAATTTTTGGGATACTGAAAGATGATTCGTAGTGGGCTCTTAATATTTCAGCTACTTGTTAGATCATCAGATAAAGCACTGTTCCCGTTTTTTGAAGGTCCGATAGTCGCATAGTTTTTCGACTTTCTTTATGTGAAATTATGGAAGTACTTTGAGTTAGCCTTTATCCTTCTACAGCGTCGTCGTCTTCTTTTCTTGTATGCTTCTCGAGTAGTTCCTGTATGACGTCATCGATACTCTGCAGTTTATCATTTAATATTTTTCTGATGTTATCTTTACAGTTACTTAATTTTGCAGTCACTCTTTTTCTCTTTCGAAACAATGCCCTCTTTTGTCTCTCGAACCTGCTTCTCTTTCCTCTTTGTTGTATTTTTGGGACATGTTTTTCCACAATTTCTAACGTCTTCTCCTCTAAGGTCATTAGCATCTCCTTCGTTGTCTTGGCCTCGAAAATGGTTTTCCAGTCTATTAGTCCATGCGATGCACATTTCCCAGTTTATAGCTTGGAGGAAAATTAAAAACTGGAATTGCTTCTTTCCTTTCTGTTGCCTTATAGTGTTATCAATGATGTTGTGGTCCGATATCATAGTTGGAGATATTTCTACATTATCAATTAGATTACTGTTGTTTGTGAATACCAAATCTAGGCAGTTGTTTTTCTTGTGTTTTCTGTTATTTCTTGCGTTAACATAAATTCATCAGCTAGAGGTAGTAGCATTTTTACCTGCTCCTGGTCTTCTCGTGTGCTCCCTTGTCCTGGTGTATACATATATTTTTTCCTATCCTCTTATACAGGGTGTACATAAAGTCAGGATCTATTTTTGTGAAGCACTTGAAATTATATGGAATTCAATCATAAAATGATAAAGTGGTAACATTTATTAAATAATTAAGAGTAGGATTCGACGTGACGCCCATCAGTATCCCTGCACAGCTCAAATCGTTCCGCAGCATTTCTAAACACATTCTGGAGCATTTGCGGGGTTATGTTATCTGCAGCAGTTCGTATACGTGTACGTAAGTTTTCAAGACTCGTAATCTTCGTCTGATAGACGTGCGATTTGATAAAGCCCCATGCAAAGAAATCTAAAGGGGTTAAATCTGGTGATCTCGCTGGCCAAGGTCTGTTGCTTCCGCGTCCGATCCAGCGATTTGGAAAACGTCCATTTAGATAATCCTGAACAATTTTGGCATAGTGACAAGGAGCACCATCATGTTGATAGACGACGGTACTAACAATCCTATCCCCGTCGTCTATCAACATGATGGTGCTCCTTGTCACTATGCCAAAATTGTTCAGGATTATCTAAATGGATGTTTTCCAAATCGCTGGATCGGACGCGGAAGCAACAGACCTTGGCCAGCGAGATCACCAGATTTAACCTCTTTAGATTTCTTTGCATGGGGCTTTATCAAATCGCACGTCTGTCAGACGAAGATTACGAGTCTTGAAAACTTACGTACACGTATACGAACTGCTGCAGATAACATAACCCCGCAAATGCTCCAGAATGTGTTTAGAAATGCTGCGGAACGATTTGAGCTGTGCAGGGATACTGATGGGCGTCACGTCGAATCCTACTCTTAATTATTTAATAAATGTTACCACTTTATCATTTTATGATTGAATTCCATATAATTTCCAAGTGCTTCACAAAAATAGATCCTGACTTTATGTACACCCTGTATTTCATGAATGGGAAATTAAAATCACCACACAGAAAAATATTTGGGGTTGGAGAGTATAGATCTTTTACCCAGTTTCTTACCTATGTAATGGAATCTGAAAATTTTGAGGTTGGCGTGTTTTGGGGGCTGTACATTACAATTAGTAACATATTTAATTTTTCAACTTTTGCTGCTACACATTTTACGTAGCTGTTTGAGGTACTTATAGTCATTTCTGCCATATGCCTTCCGCGTGTGTAAATAGCACATCCTCCTTTACATCTCACAGTTCTGTCGGCTCGGAGGATGTTATAGTTGTCAATTTGTATTTCTTTTTTGTCAATACAGGGCTCACAATTTTCATAGTTTGCCTGGCAGTCCTTTAGATGAGTTTCCGTGAGGCATGCAAAGTCTGCTCCGGCTTCTTGCATGAGTCCTTTCAGGTATAAAACTTTGTTCGGGGAATGGTTTGATTTGAGGCCCTGAATGTTGACTAGGATTATTTTTATTTTTTCTCTTTCGTTTTCGCATACAGGTGGTTCTGAATTGTTTTCCAATAGGGGTGCCGGTTTCGTTGCCTTGTGGTCCTCCGAGAATTTACCTCTTTTTATCTTTGTCGGTACCTGTTGCCCCGATAACGCATGAAGTGCCTTTGTGCGTGCCTTCTGTCCGGCTCTCGGATTCCTATATTTGTCAGCTGGTTTTGTAATTGCCGGATAGTATTTAACAGCTGAATTGTGTTGGCTGCGTCTAAAAAATTGGCACTCTTCTTTGATGTTCGTTTTTCCTGTTCACTTGTTGCGTTCCTTTGAGCGTGGAGGTAACGGCATTTTTTTCTGTATTTGCAACTCCATATCTTGCATAGGTGTTGCAGACAGTAAGATGGTGGAACTTGCATTTCTTATCAAACTTGCAGTATCCACTTGTGTAATGCGTGTTGCATAATGTGAGCTGTGCATATATGCATTGCCCATCCCGATATCTGCAGTTCCCTTTCGCGTAGTATTTACATACGATATTTTCTACGCTTCTACTTCTTGTTTTCTTATTATTTTCAAAGTTCTTGATTTTGGTATCATCATTATTTTTCTTTGGCTGTTTATTTTCTAAGTTTTTAGTTATTATCTTGTTATCATTTTGCTCGTTGGACAGTTTGACTGCTTCGCAACTTTTACTTATTTCTTTTCTTTCATCTTTGTCTTCCTTCCGTATTATATTGTTTATATTGTTAGTCGTTATTAAATTGTTGTTCGTCCTTATGCTGTTATTCGTTATTTCGTCTTCTCGCTCTTCCACCCGGTTTTTCGTTGGAACAATTCCGGACCCTTGTGTCCCCATTATTTAATTCTTTTCTGTAACATTCGAGTCTGCTATCTCCATTTCTCTAAAGACCGCCAATGAATTTACCGTTTGTGTACATGCGCCACGTAGAAATTTGATCTCAACGACGTGTTTCGCGTTCGAGACAAGAATTATTTCCCTATCATTCCAATTCATGCAGATAAAGTCATGAAGTCGTTGACAGAAATCACATCTATATAAGGATGATCCAGAGAAATGGGACCCAAAAGAAACCCCTGTAACTCTTAAAGTATAAGTCCTTTTATAAAATCATACGCATCATTCGAAAGAGGATAGTTACAAGTTTGTACAGGATTGTATAGGTTTTGACAATACAAGACAAGATAAGATACAAAACAAAATAAAAGTGTTAGTTAAAACTAACCCTTCAAGATGACTGCATGGACTGTGGAACAGCTGCGTTTCATAACTGAGCAATATTATGAGCATGGAAGAAGTGTAGTTTCAGCTCAAAGATCTTTCAAGACAAATTTTCAGATGTCAAAATCACCTTCTAAGAGCTGAAACTACACTTCTTCCATGCTCATAATATTGCTCAGTTATGAAACGCAGCTGTTCCACAGTCCATGCAGTCATCTTGAAGGGTTAGTTTTAACTAACACTTTTATTTTGTTTTGTATCTTATCTTGTCTTGTATTGTCAAAACCTATACAATCCTGTACAAACTTGTAACTATCCTCTTTCGAATGATGCGTATGATTTTATGAAAGGACTTATACTTTAAGAGTTACAGGGGTTTCTTTTGGGTCCCATTTCTCTGGATCACCCTATATATACACAGTATATGTATATATATATATATATAATTTAGGGTGATTCAAAAAAATCAAAGTTTTTTTTTTTAATTGTTCAACCTGTATTTTTGTTCCCTATGACAAAAAAGTAGTGTATGCCAAATTTGGTGAATTTTAAATAAAATTTACTATGTGCTACCAGGCGTCAAAGTTTCCCTCTTTTTCAATTTGTTTGTTTTTACAACTTATGATTTTATGTTTCATTGTTTATATTTCAGAATTTTTAATTAATGGTTTATATACTAGCTTGCTTTTAATTGTTGCTTGGAACTCGTAATTTTGATACCAATTAATCGATTATGGAAGCTAGGCCTAACTCACCATCACCCAGTTGCTCATTTGGGAGAAGTTCTACAAGAAAAGAAACTGAAGTATGGTTAAGTGGGCAGTACTAAAAACATCCGTATTACCATCAGAGAAGGAAATGATGGCCCTCTTCATGCACTACAGAAATATTAAAAAGCAAGACATTAGAGAATCATGCTGCTCTACTGCAGATGATGTGCTAGCAGTTTGGAAAAAAGCAGGAATACCAGCAAAACAAACATGTAGTAGATAAAATTCAAGGAATACTAAGGAATGACAGCTGCTTAAGAAAAACAAAGCAAACAAATTGAAAAGATCACAAAATTTAAATAATAAAGAAGAAAAATGGAAAGATAAACTGGAAAACTTATTTGACATTGCTCATGAGAATGCTATGCAGCTTATAAAAATAGAAGATGATAAGAAATTCTTGAAAATGCAACGTGAGAAAGGACGTCATGGAAAAATGGGTACCATTGATAAGGCTGTTGCTAAAAAAGAGCAAAGAGCAGCAGAAAAGCAACAACGTTATGAAAAGAGGAAAGCAGAAGAAGAGATCAAAAGAAGAAGAATGAAGAGGCTGTCATACTCACCAGTACATCAGAATCAGAATCAGAGGAGAGTAAAAGTGATGAATCTGGTTTCTGTGCTGCACAACCTTCAACATGGAAAAGTAAGGTTGGCAAACGTAGAAAATGTTTGATGACAAATTATTAGGAAGTCTTGATGTTGCAAAATTGAGTGACAGAAATGCGTCTCTTTTTAATGCAAACAATCAGACATCGCTTGAATGGGACATCTGCGAACAAATAAAATGCATGTGTTTCAATACAACGGCAGCCAATACTGGTCCTAGAAATGGTGCAGCTATTCTTCTAGAACAAAAATTCGACAACGATTTATTGTGGCTGGCATGTCGACACCATATATTTGAAATTATGCTGGAAGCTGTTGTTTCAAAGTCTTTATCACCATCTTCTGGCCCAGATATAGTCCTTTTTAAGAAGTTCAGAGAAAAATGGTCAAGCATTAATAAGGAGGACTACGAAACAGCATTATCAGATCCAGATATCTATGAAAATATTCATGACATCAAAGATGACATAATTATATTTGCAACAAATCAACTAGATACATTCCAACCAAGAGACGATTACCTAGAACTATTGCAGTTAACAATTATTTTTTTGGGAGGTGAACCAAAAGGTGGAATCAAATTTAAACATCCAGCGGGACTTCATCGGGCTAGGTGGATGGCCAAAATTACATATTCATTAAAAATTTTATGTTCAAATCTCAGTTCAAAATTTCAGTAAAAGACAAAAAAGGACTAAAAGACATCTGTCTATTTGCTACTCGGTTATATGTAAAGGCATGGTTTACAGCTCCTGTGCCATCTTGCGCTCCTCGTCTTGCTCTGGAATTATTACAGAATCTTGTAGTCTACAAACAAATAAATGACACAATTGCATTTGTTGCTATTAAAAAACTGTTAGGTCACCTCTGGTACCTATCAGAAGAACTGGTAGCCTTCGCCTTTTATGATGATGAAGTGCCTACTGAAACGAAAAACAAAATTGTAAAGGCCTTGCAAAATACAACAGAAACTCTTCCTGCAAAACGGGCTTTTCTAGATCCTGCACTTATTCCAACGAAGAAATTAGAAGATTTTGTCATCAAATACTCAAAGATTCTTTACAATAACAGAATTTAGTTCAAAATTTTTACTCAAAGATGCTAAAGAATGGCATAATGATGAAGAGTATAACTCCGCTAAGAAATCTATCAAACAGTGGAAAGTCGTGAATGATATAGCGGAAAGAGGAGTAAAATTAATGGATGAATATAATAAAATACTAACACATGATGATCAAAAACAATTCTTTCAACAAGTAGTGAAAAACTACAGGGCTGTTTACCCTGATAGAAAGAAAGAAACATTGATGAAGTAAGGACAGCTAATGTCTCAAATATCATGCTAGTTTAATTATGCATGCTTGTGGTTATGGTAGGACCTACGGGGGAGCTTTCCACATTAAAAAAAAGCAATGCGCCTTGTACTCTACCCCCTGGGTGGTGTCGAAAAATTTGACAATTTGAGTCGTTCTGTCAATTTTTAATTGCGGGTAGCAACCCCTAAAAATTAAAAATTTGCTAAAATATTTTAGGATAGTTGTTTTTACGCTGAAATGAACCATTTAAAGGGTTGAACACATTAAAATCTAAAAAAAAAATTTTTTACCCCCATATTTGAATCACCCTAATATATATATATATATATATATATATATATATATATATATTATATAATATTTAGGAGAAATCCAATGACAAGGAGAAATGTAAATGCCATGAAAAGTCTTCTTTAATGCGCAACGTTTCGAGCAATACGCTCATCTTCAGGCTGTTTAATAACAATGTGAAATTAAAATCAATATTGAATGAAAAACAAAACAGAAAATTTCTATAACCTATTCGTAAAGACAAATTTTAAAAGACTGAGAAAAGAGGGTTAAATTCTAAGTTATACAGATTTACATATAAAAATTAAGAAGTTATTTTTAAATACTATAGTAAATGTGAAATTAATACACTGGAAAAATTAACAATAGTACACTGGAATAATGGAACTAGCTACCTTACACTGCAGTTCCGAGGCTGACTAATTTGAGCAGAGACAAGAACGGGAAACACGAGAGATGGCGAGGGCGATTGGGGAAGGAGGGATTATAAGGAATTGGGGAAGGAGGAGGGATCATAGCAAATTGAGAGGGACGGCAGATGAGTCAACATTCAGACTAGGGGACAATGCTTTAATGAAAAGCGATTCTAAAATTCTTAGTGAGTTGGGACAAGTATTACAACCAAGAATTTTAAAATTGTCTAAAGTGACATCAATTTTACATTTAATGCTGTGTTCACGAATACTCGAGGCTTCTTTAGTTTTTAAAATTTTACCTGTTCGGCCACTTATTCCCATATGCGAATAAAATCTAGCCCTGAGAGAGCGAACAGTGCTGCCGATGTAATTCCCAAGGAGACACCTAGGGCAGGTAAATAAATATACAACACCGCTACGCAACGAGTCAGGGGTTCGATCCTTCGCTGAGAAAAAGCTACCTAAAGACGTTTTATTAATAAATATGATGCGGAAATCAGTATGATAAAAAAATTTCCTTAACAATTTTGTAAATTTAAGCTTAAATTCCTTATTCAAAGGACCCATTTCAGGTACCAAGAAATATTTTATATCCTTCGGCACTGTAATACATGGAAGTTGAGGGCTATAAACATTATTTAAGAAGGATCTAATTAGTTTGTCTACATATTGAACAGGAAAACTATTATTAGTAAAGTATGATCTTAGATTATTAAATTCATCATTAAGTAAGGTAAAATTAGAGGTCAAATTATATCCTCTGAACAGGAGAGTTTTAATACAAGACATCTTATAGTTGAAATCAGTAAAACTAAAAAAATTCATGCCCAAACCAGTGAAAGTGGGTTTCCTGTAAACTGATGTAGTAATAGAATCACCGTTTTTCGAAATTAAAAGATCTAAGAAGGGGAGGGAGCCATTTTGCTCAGTTTCCATTGTATACGTTATATTGGGGTGCAAAGAATTTAGGAAGTTAAAGAATTGTTGCGCTTGTACCGCATTATCAAAGACTGCTATCGAATCATCAACGAAGCGTCGATAGAAAATTGGCTTGAGATGAGTGGGAGATTGTCTAAAAATTACACTTTCTAAATGAGTCATAAAAAAGTCAGCTGCTAACGGTCCGACTGGTGATCCCATCCCTACCCCATCAATTTGTTGGTAAACCTTATTGTTGAAAGTGAAATAGCATTGTTTGAAGACCAATTCTAAAAGTTCCTTAAAATGAGACAATGAAAAACCATGAAAATTATCAACTGAGCTAAAAACCCTATCTAAAATAATGGCAATAGTTTCAGATACAGGTACATTTGTGAAAAGTGACTTTACATCAAAACTGACAAAAAACTTTTTTGAATCGAAGTTTTTACCAAGGAGGTCTTTTTGGAATTCAAACGAGTTATTTATAGTGTAAGCATTTTTCGCAAAGGGGGACAGGAGACGAACAACAAATTTTGCCAATTGAAAGGTGGGTAAGTTATACGAAGCTAAAATAGGACGGAGAGGTGTTCCAGCTTTATGGATTTTAGGCAGACAGTATAATTGAGCAAGATTAGCACCAGATGCGAACAACTGAGAGTAAGTATCATTTTTTATTATCTTTAAGGACTTTAGTCGTGACAGAAATCTATTAACCTGGTCTTCTAACCTTACAATGACTTTATTTACAGGTTCTAGAATTTGTTTGAATTTAGTAAGATCACTTAGGATTTCATTAGTTTTGTTTATGTAGTCCGATTTATTCAAAATAACCACTCCGTTACCTGAAATGGGTCCTTTGAATAAGGAATTTAAGCTTAAATTTACAAAATTGTTAAGGAAATTTTTTTATCATACTGATTTCCGCATCATATTTATTAATAAAACGTCTTTAGGTAGCTTTTTCTCAGCGAAGGATCGAACCCCTGACTCGTTGCGTAGCGGTGTTGTATATTTATTTACCTGCCCTAGGTGTCTCCTTGGGAATTACATCGGCAGCACTGTTCGCTCTCTCAGGGCTAGATTTTATTCGCATATGGGAATAAGTGGCCGAACAGGTAAAATTTTAAAAACTAAAGAAGCCTCGAGTATTCGTGAACACAGCATTAAATGTAAAATTGATGTCACTTTAGACAATTTTAAAATTCTTGGTTGTAATACTTGTCCCAACTCACTAAGAATTTTAGAATCGCTTTTCATTAAAGCATTGTCCCCTAGTCTGAATGTTGACTCATCTGCCGTCCCTCTCAATTTGCTATGATCCCTCCTCCTTCCCCAATTCCTTATAATCCCTCCTTCCCCAATCGCCCTCGCCATCTCTCGTGTTTCCCGTTCTTGTCTCTGCTCAAATTAGTCAGCCTCGGAAACTGCAGTGTAAGGTAGCTAGTTCCATTATTCCAGTGTACTATTGTTAATTTTTCCAGTGTATTAATTTCACATTTACTATATGTATTTAAAAATAACTTCTTAATTTTTATATGTAAATCTGTATAACTTAGAATTTAACCCTCTTTTCTCAGTCTTTTAAAATTTGTCTTTACGAATAGGTTATAGAAATTTTCTGTTTTGTTTTTCATTCAATATTGATTTTAATTTCACATTGTTATTTAACAGCCTGAAGATGAGCGTATTGCTCGAAACGTTGCGCATTAAAGAAGACTTTTCATGGCATTTACATTTCTCCTTGTCATTGGATTTCTCCTAAATATTAAATTGAAGCTCTGTAGAAGCAACCCGCATGATTATATATATATATATATATATATATATATATATATATATATATATATATATATATATATAATTAGGGTGTCACTTATTTTTCAACTTTTAAGTTTCCGTGCTCTGACCCCACCAAAGTATGCCATATGATATAAAAATACTGTGTGCAAAGTTTTATTGAGATATTTCAATATTTAGAGGTCGCTCAATGGCTTCGAAGTATTGGATACGAGATTCTCAGAAAGTGTGAATATAAACAATTTCCAAATGTATTTAAACAATTTATTATGTTCCTACATTAGCAGGAAGTGCACAAGACATCATAATATTAAGATGAAGTACATTAACATCAGAAAATAGCGTAATTATTATGATTAATCATTATTTCCACTGAAGGTATGCTTTTTTCCCCATGTCCAATGCTTGCGATGGTCTTCAACAACCTCGAGAAGAAACTGGAGTTGTTCTTCATCTTTGGTTAGGTATCCAGAAAAATCCTGGATGAGAGCAACTCCACGTTCAGCGAAGTCATTTGTTACAGTTAGAGTTTTTACAGTTTCTTTCGCAGTCTGGTAATGAGTATCCTCTTCTCACTGCTCAGCAGTTTTCTCCAAGAATTCATCTGGGAAGTTGAGCTTCGTGAACAATGATTTTGTGTTTTTTGTTACGAAGTTTTCCAAGCTTTTTTCTTTCACAGTATCCAGGTCAACAACCACACGCTTTGGAGGGTTCTCTTGTCCATCAACACCAGTCATAGATATGACCATGCGATTTTTTATATCAGGGAGGACTAAAAGACTAAAATAACACACACTAATGCAAACACATCCTACCATTAAGTTTACTGAAATGATACTGGGGTGAGGCGTAGAAAGGAAGCGCATTTCAATTTAGGACAAGTAACGACGCGTCATGAAAATTTTAATGGCCTTGAGCGACCTCTAAATATTAATATTTTCTCATGAAACTTCATAATCAGCGTTTCTACATGCAATGTCACATTTCTAGAGGGTCAGACCGAAACGTTTTGATGGTTCAATTCTTACCATACAAATAAGTGACACCCTAATATATATATATATATATATATATATATGGAGCAAGTGTAGTTTATGTCCCCCTGACACAAAAGGGGACACAAACTACACTAGGTCAAAGTTGGGGAGCGTAAACTATACTAGGATCTTTGGGGGACAATTTTTAAATGAATCCATCAAATAAAACGTTAAAACTAACGAAAATATTACGACTTAACCTAACCAATCGTCAATTTTCGTTTTATTTGATAAGGTATACGCGGACAAAGTTGGGGAACGCAAACTACACTAGGATAATGTAGAGGAACGTAAACTACACTAGGATAATGTAGGGGAACGTAAACTACACTTGCTCCATATATATATATATATATCTATATGGTAAAACACACATGAGCACGAGTGATGGTGATGGTAGCGCAAGCAATCCCAACCCAGGAGGTCCCGGGTTGGAAGTCTTTTTATTTCATATATATAAATATAGAGTAAACAGCATGAACACGTGCATTTTTTGTATGAAACGAAATTGTCCCCACCAGGATTAGAAATCGGGGACTCTACAACTACCACGTGCACGTGTGGTGTTATGCGTGTTGTTCTCTCGATAAGACCCCAGTTTTACCCGAGAGAGATTTAAACTAAATGTTGTCATTACCTCTAGTGCGGGGGTGGGGTGAGTGGTGCGGGGGTGGGGTGAGTGGTGGGTATTTAACGCGTATAACACCTCTGGACGGTTGTTGAAATATAGACAGGTTGTACTAGATTTTACCTCGTCGTATTGTTGTGATAGCGCTCGCAACTCCTATTCAAGAGGTCGCGGATTAGAATCCTCGTGCGAGCAATTTTATTTTTGTTATTATTATATATATATAAAATCTAAACTAGACTTTAAACTCGTCTTATTTAATTTGTGAAGTGAGACCTAACGGTGCTACTGTAGTATGCGGTCTACCTACGATTCGGCGGTCTACCCTTTAATTATAGTTGTTTCTTATCTTCTTATTATTGTATTATTAGGTTAATTGTACGCCCTTGACGATTGGTTAGGTTAATTCATGATATTTTCGTTAAAACTAACGAAAATATCACGACTTAACCTAACTAATCATCAAGGGCGTACTGTAGTATGCGGTCTACCGTTAAGTATGCGGTAGTAGTATGTTTAACTTCTTTAATAATTCCTTAATTGTGTAAATTAAATTATAATTCCTTTCAATTCATTTTCAATTCCTTTTAAATATTTTGAACGGTAGACCGCATACTACAGTAGCACCGACCTAACTACTGTTTAAAAATTTTTATAAATTCTGAACTTGTGTTTAACTTATTTGTCAGAAATATTTACATAAAGTTTATAAAAGAGTTTAAAAGTAATGAAATTAAATGTAATTTGTTACGTAACTCATTTGAAGTATTCGTGTAAAATAATGAAAAAGTAATTTTGAAAATATGTGTAAAGATCTTCGAAAGGAAGAAGTCAAGTGTAATTAAACGAAGTAAAAGTTAATCCACGCTCCACGTTCGTCTCTTTCATCGTGTCTGAAATTGGCTAACAATTAGGCGGGAAAGAGTGGTTTTAATTACGATGAAGGTAATACGGTCGACGAAAAGCTATGAATTTTTGATAAAGAATCGCCGCTCTAAATCAGTCCTTCGTTTAACCTCCTTCGTAATTCGAATCACGTACGGGTCACCACAGCATTCGAACGCGGAGGAGGGTCACCCATCCAACTACTGAACGTATCCGACGTCACTCAACATCGCTGATTTAACGGGAAGCGGTGTTACGACGTGGCCTAAATTAATAGGAAAACAAAATCGGGGAAAGGTAGGAATTTCGGATTACGTTTAATAAGGTAATGACGGTTGTAGACCAAATGGAATAGTTATTCTTCTCGGATAAAACGAGTCGGAATAAAATTTTCTCACCCGCTCTTTCGTGAGCTTAATAATTTCTTGAAAATTACTGAATACATTTTTAATATACTGTACGTTTCTGTTCGTGTACCAACTGTTAATAAACACATTAAATATTTAAACACCGACACTATATACTTGCATATATCCCTTTATTTATCAATGCGAGTTTGTTTTATCTATATACATTATACAGTATATACTGTACACCCCTTCCAACTTTTCAGGTGTTCCGTGATGATTCTTTCCTTATTCACTCACGGAAATTAAGCTTGTTGCCCCTCCTCTCTCTCTCTCTCTATATATATATATAAGGCAAACTCGCAGGGATAAATAAAAAGCATTTCACTTCATCATTCCCTGTCGAGGTGTATTGCTACATACACGAACGGTCCTGGAATCGCTTTTCATTTTCTCCTGTGCGTTTGCTACATTTATTTTTTCACGTATTTTTGTGTATTAGGGAAAATACATTACAAACAAATTAATTTCTATAAAAAAGATAATTACACGTATAAATTACATAAATTGTGTATAGGTTCATATAAACTGG
This sequence comes from Bathynomus jamesi, assembly GCA_023014485.1. Classification (NCBI taxonomy): domain Eukaryota; kingdom Metazoa; phylum Arthropoda; class Malacostraca; order Isopoda; family Cirolanidae; genus Bathynomus; species Bathynomus jamesi. The sequence continues at coordinate 100,215 of JAJOZX010004054.1, forward strand.
TTGGTACCCGTCAAAAATGGTGTAAATAAAATAAATATTTGGTATCATAAATGATCGGAGAAATTTTACATCATTTCTACTGTTACTTTATACAGTAGACAATGAAACCAGCGTTAGTAGCTCAGAAGGTAATACCGTTACCCGACAAGCGAAATAAAGACACTCAAGTCGGAGTGCTGGTGCTGGTAATAATAAAAATATAATAATAATAATAATAATAATAATAATAATAGAGGAGTGAGCGCAATGGGCCGCCGAGCTAGCGTGATCGGTGGGCTAATTTGTGGCACTCGTGTCCCTTTCATTATATTGTTTCGATCACATATAAATAATTCCTATTAATTCGCGACTAATAAATAATTATTTTGCATCTATTTTTGATTTTGTATCGCAAGTAAATAATTTATTGCTTTAATTCTAATTTTGTTTACTCAATATATTAAAATTTAATATTTAAATTTCATTATTTCATCTCAATATTAAATAATGATATTTAACTAATAAAAACAAAATATTTATTCACTTAACTAATATTTAAATATTGAAATTTAAGTACAGTACATAATTATTCGTATGAGTGCTTCAAGTATAAAAAATTTGTATATAGGGCCTACATACAGGGTGTCCCAGAAGTCGCGCATCATAGGCTTTATTCAGATTTACGAGGTTTACGAGTGGAAATGGTTTATAAGTGATGTTTAGTTACAATATACAGTGTGTCCCTAAAGTCATGGTGGGATTTTAAATAGCTATATTATTGCAACGAAACATGATAATGAGATGAAAAAAGGCAAATTGAAGAACAACTCTAAAAGAATAACTTTATTTAACGTAGTTCGATATGGGCTCCTCTGGTAGCCCTGCAGACATCTAGGCGGTGATTCAATTCCAGCCACACACGCCCAAGAACATCATGAGTGACGGATGCGATAGCTTCCGTGATTCGCTCGTGCAAGTGATGAATATCCCTAATGGGTACACTGTACACGCTTTGCTTGACGTAACCCCACAAATAAAAGTCCAAAGGTGTCAGGTCCGGAGAGCGTGGAGGCCATGGCTTCCATCCTCCTCTTCCTATCCATCTCTGTGGAAATTTTTCATTAAGGAATTCTCGAACAACGTTGGCATAGTGCGGAGGAGCACCATCTTGCTGAAAGATGACATTATTGTCAATAAATTGGGGTACTGCAAAATGTTCCAACATAGCGAGGTAGTTGTGTGACGTCACAGTGGGTTCCGCGAAGAAAAATGGGCCAATCACTCGATCTCGTGCTAGAGCACACCACACATTAACTTTCGGGCTATTACGCTCATGTTCAACATAGGCATGTGGACAGCCTAGACTAACTACGAGATAAAGGTTAAGTTTAGCCTAGACTAACTACAAGATACAACTTTGAGAGTTGTTCTTAAATTTGGCATTGTTTCATCTCATTATCATGTTTCGTTGCAATAATATAGCTATTTAAAATCCCACCATGACTTTACGGACACACTGTATGTTCGATAATGTTCGAATAATAAAATTAATAGTATGTACAGTTCATCAAAAAGCTATTAATTTTATTATTCGAACATCATCGAACATACTGTATATTGTAATTAAACATCACTTATAAACCATTTCCACTCGTAAACCTCGTAAATCTGAATAAAGCCTATGGTGCGCGACTTCTGAGACACCTTGTATATATCAGTGGCGTGCGGTGGGAGTGTCCACAGGGTAAGCGGTAGCTGTATATATATATATATATATATATATATATATATATATATATATATATATATATATATACACCGGGTGTCTCAGAATTATCTGTACAATTTTTGGCTGTTATTAAAAGTCAACCATGAAGTGTAGAAATTCCAGTGTTGTCCCATTTTACAGAGAAACTCATTAAGTTTTTTCTGATAACAAGTTTTGACAAGTTTTTTCTTTTTTGTACGCGGGTGACAGACATTAATGATTTAAAAGCAAGAATTACAGCTGCTATTGAGCGAATTGATGTGGATATGCTGCAGCGTACATGGCAACATTTGGATTATCGATTGGATGTTTTGCGAATCACTGATGGTGCACATATCGAATGTTTGTAACAACGTTACTTCAATAAAAGAAACTTTTGAAAATACAGATTCTAAATAATCTTGTTTAAGAATTTTACGTGTGTTATCAAGAATTTTATTAAAAGATGAAATTGTACAGATAATTTTCGGACAAACTGGAATTTCTAAAAAACTTGTCAAAACTTGGTATCAGAAAAAACTTAATGAGATTCTCTGTAAAATGGGACAACACTGGAATTTCTACACTTCATGGTTGACTTTTAATAACAGCCAAAACTTGTACAGATAATTCTCGGACACCCTGTATATATATATATATATATATATATATATATATATATATATGGTGTGTGTGTGTGTGTGTGTGTACACGTACGTCCTTCGGAGGTGACGCCCTTAGGGCGTCGCTGTGTTGGGTGGTTGGGTGTTCGGGCCGGTGGGATTGGGGGGGCTGGGGTCTTTGGGCTGTTTTGGGGCAAACTTTCGCATCAGGGGCCCCGTTTTTAAACCGACGGCGTGTCCCCTGGGAACGAGGTACCCCGCCCCCGGCGGTTTGCGCTCGGCCTCCCTTTCTCACCGGTAGGCAGTTTCTCGCCGCCCCTGGGTCCGTTTTTCTCAATCTAATAACGTATGGATACTTCTACTTCTTGCCCTAGAACTCGGGTGGTGGGCGAAAAGGCCCCTGAGTCCTCTACCACTGGAAGATCACGTCCTGAGGGGGTCGCTCCTCCTCTCGCTACGGAATACTCGCATTCTGCTCCCTCGTCACCGACCGCAACCTGTACCTCGACCATGCCTTTGGACACACCTCCTCTAGAGCAGGGGTCCCACCCCACCTCCCTTCAGCCAGCTACGGGCAAGACAACAGGGTCCACGAAAGCCTCGCCTCGAAAACCAAGCCTCTCGCTCTCTCCGTATTCTCCGTACTCTCACCCGTCATCGAACGCCTGTCCACGGAGAGAGCCCCACGACGGACAGGGAAGTCGGCGCCCACGTCCGTCCTATCGACCACTAGATATCCCAGTCCGCTTCGAACCAACAGCTTCCCTATCCCTATCCAGTATTCACAATTTTTTAGTTATTCGCCCAACTTCTGGGTCCATACCGTCCAACTCTGAAAGGACATTTCAGGCGATCCGCACGCGCAGCAACTCAAGCCGTTATGACGTCCGACCACAGAAGGACGGTTCTCTCCTTATAAAATCGCGAACAGCGGCAGAAACGAATGCCCTACTCTCCCTCACAGAAGTCCTCGGATGCTCGGTGACCGTTTTCCCTCACCCTCGCCTGAACCAGAGTCAGGGCACGATCTTCGCTACTCGTTTATTGATGATACCCGAGAACGAGTTATTAGAAGACGTCACACCCCAGGGTGTCATTAATGTTCATCGATTCACGTCTCGTCAAGGAGGTACCTCCTCCCCCACACCGCGCCTCCTCCTCACGTTCAACACCCTAGTCCCTCCTGGTCGTGTTGTGTGAGGCATGGGAGACCGCGCGTCACGCGAGTTCTCGGCCCGCCCATACATTCCAGACCCGACCCGTTGCTTCAAGTGCAATACGTTTAGGCACATCACTTCGGTATGCCGACAGCCATAACAACTGTGCGCACGTTGCGGGGGATCGCCCACCCAGAACGATGTCCCAACTCGCCTAAATGCTCAAACTGCGCCGTCACACATCTTTCTTCGTCTCGTGAATGTATTTTTTTAAAGTTTGAGAAGGAGGTCCGGGCCCCGCGGGTGGCGGACTTCATCAACCTCCGAGAGGTGCGAGACAGGGTGCGGAGTCGGGAAGTGAGTCAAGGGGTCTCGTATGCTGCAGCCCTCGGCTCAGTTCCCTTGACTCGCCGTCCAGATCCGCCACTCAAACCCCCATCGACTACTAATCCCCCTTCCCGATCGGGCCCCACGCCAGACTCGGCAGCCGCCTGTCCTCCTCCCATACCTACCCACCATGAATCTCCAAAGCTACACACTTCCCAGACCTCTGGAATTGGGACTCTCGGTTCTCGTCTCCCAGGAACCCCGCTTTCACCGCACTCCGAGAACACACCCAAACCTAGCGCCCGGGTAAATCAATGAGGCGGAGACGCCGGAGTGAGTCTCCAGACTCACCGACCATCCAACAAGCCTCCCTCTCTTCTCCGAAATCTAAAAGGAGAACTCGAGCACCTACACCCTTAACCTCGCCTCCGATGACCCTCTCACCCTCGCACTCACTCCTGCGGAAGTTGACAGTCGTTGCTGACGTGCACGAGCCACCACCTAGGGCGAGACACGGGGCAGATCACCCCACATCCGAGGATCTAGTGGACGCGGCACTGGCACGCCTACATGGTGTGACCAGAGTACCCTCGGCCGCACCCTCGAGCCTCATGGATCTACTCTTACCCCCTGGTGCCATCTTCTCCACCCCACCACAAGAGCACCCTGGCTCATCCCCTTGTACCCCCACTGACAAGGCCCCTCCCGTACCTCCGGCTCTTCCCTCATCGGCCATACAGGCTTTGTCCTCTCCCCCACCCGCCCTCTCCCCACCCCCTGTCTTCACCCGGTGTGTCCCGGGAAACCACAGACAAACAGGGAGGTGCCAATTTGGACAACGGAACCCCCCTCCCCGTTGCATGACCACTGAACCCTGCCAAGAGATTCCTCACCCTCTGAGCCCGCGACGGTCCCCGGGCTGCCGCGATCCACGTCTCCGGTCCCGTTCGGTCGACTCAGCCCCACAGTCCCCGAAGGGGTTGGCAGGTCAGCCGATTCCCTCCTTGGTGAACGACAGGTGACCCGACAGGCCCCCGACTTATCCTCCGCCATCATGGACCAAGATCTCCATCCACAGTCTAACTCCCTAGCACCTTCACCCTCTCCATTTCTCCCTCGTCCAACAATGAACCCTCCGAAAGCGACGATCCTACAATGGAATTGTAGGGGAATCTTCGCAAATTACGAAAGCCTAAATTCCCTGATTGCCTCTGCTCGTCCGGTATGTGTCTGTCCTCAGAAGCTAATCCTGGGGACCAGACCGATGCCCTGCCCTACCGGATATTCTAGCACTACCTCTCCGTTCCCTACCTGCACACGAAGTTGGGGGGGGGCTGCCATCCTCGTCCACTGTACAGTCTCTTTCACAACCTCCATATTAGATTCCCGTTACAGGTGGTTGCTGCCAGGATTTTCCTGGTTTTGCAATACACAGTCTGCTCGATCTACCTCCCCCCTCACTCCCAAGTTTCCCGCGATGACCTGGTTGAGGTCAACAACTCCCCAGGCCCTTCCTACTCTTGGGCGATTTCAATAGTTGCCACCCCTTGTGGAGTGATACGACCTCCACTTTTGTGGCTCCGACCCTGATTACCCTCATGGCTGAACTCTCTTTCGAGTGCCTCATTGACGGCTCTCCCACACACTACCACGCCACCAGATGCACCCCCGTTCTGTATAGATATATCGTTCATCTCGACGGACGGCCTCCTGGATTTCACCTGACAAGTGCTTCAGGATGACCACGGCAGTGGTCACTTTCCTGTTTGCCTCACACTAAATCGGCACGCTCAGGCCGTTCTGGTACCAGAGAAGTGGATAACGGCCACATCTAATTGGCCACTTTTCCGGGACAACACTTCCACACGTTGTACGATGGCCCACTTTCCATCCTCCGATGAATGCATTGCGTACTTTGAGGCGACTGTGGTCGCAGCTGCAAGCACCAGCATTCCACGATCTTCGGCCTACCCCCGAGCCCGACGAGTACGCTAATGGAATCCAGTGCGCGCGGAGGCCACTCGTGCCAAGAAGAGGGCTACCCGACGATTTTATCGTACGCGAACCCCTACCCATCGCATGGAGATGCAGCGAACCAGCACCGTTGCTCGCCGTGCAATGAAGAAAGCGCGCCGAGCTTCCTGGCGTACCTTTGTGTCAGGTATCACCTCCTCCATACCATCGGCTACCATCTGGAAGAAGGTACGGAGTGTCGAGAGACGACACGCCCCCTCCCGACCTCCGAACTAATGACAGGCTTCTCTATGAACCTAGGTCAGTGGCGAATCTTCTATCATCTACCTTCGCTGCCGTCTCCTTCACAGACAGCCCCCACGCGCTGGCCCCTAACAAGAACTGCTCACCATCCCTCGACAATTCCTACAATCGGCTGTTTACCATGCGAGAGCTACAGGCAGCACTGGCCTCTAGACGGTCTCCTTCCCCTGGCCCGGACGGCATCCCCTACTGTTTGATCCAACACATCCATCCTATTATGCAACTGTTCCTCGTAGATCTCTACAACCGTATATGGATTGAGGGCACTTTCCCCTCTCGGTGGAAGAGGCCCACGTAATACTAATCCCCAAACCCGGCAAAGACCCCCTTGACCCCACTAATTATAGACCAATCGCATTAACATGCTGTGCCTGTAAAATCTTCGAGAAAATGATCGCCGCGCGACTCTCCTTTCTCCTTGAAAACACCGACTCTCTCCCGGCTACCCAGTCTGGCTTTAGACAGTTCAGCTCCACTACAGACCCCCTCCTGCTCCTCAGCCGAGATATACAGAACGCCTTCAAGAGTGGACAGTTTGTCCTGTCCACTTTCTTCGACATCCAGAAGGCCTACGACACCACCCAGTGACGTATAATCCTCAGTGAGCTCCAAAATTTGGGTTTCGTCGGAGCCCTGCCGACCTTCATCATGGGCTTCCTCTCCTCCCGTACCCTTCAAGTACGGGTGGGCTCAGTCCTCTCTGACACCTTTGAGCAAGAAGACGGGGTCCCACAGGGAAGCATCCTGTGTCATATGCTTTTTATTGGTAATGAACACAGTAGCAACATCCCTTCCACCCACCGTCCGTTCCTCCATCTATGCAGACGACCTTGCAATATGGTTCGCGGGGCGGAAGCTGCCCGTCGTCCAACGACAAATTCAGCTCGCCATCCATCGGGTGGAGAGGTGGACGACATCAGTTGGTTTCCACCTATCCACCTCTAAAACTAAAAGTACGGTCTTCAGCAGAAGAAGATCCACAGCCATCCCTTCCCCCTCGGTCACGCTATACGGCGAACCCCTCGAAGTGGTGCCCACCGCCCGGTTTCTGGGCATGACCTTTGACCGACGGCTCAACTGGGTTCCCCACCTCAGGCACCTGAAACACATGCTCCAGCGTCCCCTCGCTCTCCTAGATCACCTTTCCCACACCACGTGTGGCGCTGACCGACGCTCGCTCCTCCGTCTTTACACCTCCGTAGTCCAGTCAAAGCTGGACTATGGGAGTGTTGTATACGGGTCTGCCTCCAGCATTTCTCTCCGAATCTTGGACACGGTACTTAACAGGGGCCTCCGCCTTTCCATCGGTGCCTTCCGATCCTCCCCAGCTTCCAGCCTCCAAGCAGAATGCAACTACCTCCCTCTAACCCACCGACGGGGCTGGTCCTCATGCGGACCTACCTTCGCGCGGAGAGGCTGCCCTCCTCACTTCTGTGCGCGGCGATTTTAGAACCTCCGCCCCAAGGTCAGAGCTGGCACTTCACGGAAGCGGTCCGCTCTTTCCTGGATCTTTCCAACATGCCCCCTTCTTCAGTCACCCCCATCTCGTATCATATCCATCCTCCCTGGCTCCTCATCCCTATCAAGTTTTGCAGGGACTTATGTGCCCTGCCGAAAGCTACTACGACCGCTACAGTATACAAGTCGCTCTTTCAGGAACACGTAACCCGACACCTGGACGATGTCCCCATCTATACGGATGGTTCCCGATCAGAGGATGGTGTGGCTGCCTCAGCGGTGATCGTGACCCAGCCGCTCTCTAGAGCCGTTCCCCTCCACCGTGAGGCCTCTGTCTTTTCAGCAGACCTCTTCGCTATTCTGGAAGCCCTCGACATTATAAGCACCCACTCCGCCAACTCCTATGTCATCTACTCAAATTCCCAAAGCGCACTGCTCTCCCTTGAAAAATTTAACCCCCCTCACCCACTTGTCCGCACCATCCAACAAACCTTCCACTCCTTAACGGCATCCCAGCACAAGACGGTCACCTTCTGCTGGGTCCCAGCACATGTTGGTATCCGGGGTAATGAGGAGGCGGACCGTAAGGCGAAATCCGCTTGCTCATTGCCAGTCTCCACCCGGCCCCTCCCTTTCACGGACTTTTTCCCGACTCTCCGCTCCCACTTCCGTTCCATCTGGCAACGGGATTGGGACCAGGCTATAAACAAGAAGCTCCAGCGGATAAAACCACACCTTGGATATTGGGCTTCCTCGTTCCATAGGTCCCGTCATAAAGAAGTGGTTCTAGCCCGTCTCCGCCTAGGGCACACACGGTCACCTCATGGCTAAATTGCCAGCCCCGCTCTGCCCCACCTACCATACTCCCATCACCGTCGTCCACCTCTTGATCGAATGCTCGAATCTGTCTGACCCCCGCCACAGCTATTTCCCCTACCTGTTCCGCATTCCTACGTCCGAACGTCTCCAGTCCATACTCGCCAGAGGCCCCCACTTCTCAGCGGAAGCAATTTTCTCATACCTCACCCACTCTCAACTACTTCACCGCATCTAAATTCATACCCCTCCTCCCACATATTCAATAACTAGACCTTATCCCCTCAATCTCATACTCCCATCCCAGCGACACTACCTACCCTCTGTCTCGCCGAGATATAATGTTGTTATAATGTCATAATGTTTCAGACCAACAAAGACCCTGTGATCCACTCATGGCTGGTCTACCTAACTGTGTTCGTAATTGTGTATTGTGCATGTCCTCCGTGGTGGCGGAGGGGACCTACATTTTTACGTGGGTTCCGAACCACAAAGCCTTAATTTTACTACCTTAAACTATCCCAATCTATCAACATACGCGTCTAATAGATTTTTAAACATGTTTATAGACGTGCTACTAATTACTTCTACCGGCAAACTATTCCAGCTATTTACTATTCTATGCGTAAAAACGTTTTTGGCAACAGCTGTCTCGAGCCTTCTACTTGTCAACTTACACCCGTTATTTCTAGTCCTATTATATTGAGATATTTCGAAAAAGCTATCTCTATCTACGTTATCGAACCCATTCATATTTTTGAAAAAGGGGATTAGATCACCCCTTAGCCTCCTAGTCTCGAGTGTAGTCAATTTTAACTCCTTAAGCCTATCCTCGTACGACTTCGACCTAAGCGACGGAATCATCTTAGTTGCTCGTCTTTGAACTCTTTCGATTTTGTCTATATCTTTTCGCATATACGGATTCCAAAATTTGATCGCGTACTCCAAATGGGGTCTAACTAATGATTTATAAAGAGGAACAATAATATCGCGCGATTTGTACTCAAAATTCTGAGCTATAAAACCTAACACTTTGTTCGCTTTATTGACCGCTGCTCTACTTCGTTTCGCTACTTTTAAATCACCAGTGACTATAACTCCTAAATCTTTTTCCTGCTCTACGCTTGCTAACTCCTTCCCTGACATACTATGCGCAAAATTACCGTTACGCGAACCTATATGCAAAATTTTGCACTTATCAACGTTAAATCTCATTTGCCATGTGACTGACCAATCAACGATTTTATTCAGATCTTCCTGGATTTTACCTCTATCTTCGTCATTAATCGCCCTACCACCCAGCTTCGTGTCATCTGCAAACTTTGAAACTGTACTGACTAGGCAGACATCTAAATCGTTAATATATTTAAGAAAAAGGAAAGGGCCCAATACAGAACCCTGAGTAACGCCGCTCGCTACATTAGCCCAACACGACTCCGCTCCATCAACGACCACCCTCTGTTTCCTACCTCGCAACCACTATTCTATCCAATTTATTACTACACCCCTGATTCCATGAGCCTTAGTTTTTTTCAATGAGTCTTTTGTGCGGTACGGCGTCAAACGCTTTTTGAAAATCTAAATACACTACATCAACCGCCCGATGACTATCGTAAACTTCAACCACGCTTTGAAAAAATTCTAAAAGATTGTTAAACAAGATTTGTTTCACCTAAAACCGTGCTGCGTATTTCTAACCAAGTTATGCAATTCCAAGTGTTTCGACTATACGATCCCTAATTATTGATTCCAGTAGCTTACCTACAACAGACGTTAAACTGATTGGCCTATAATTTCCCGCTGCACCTTGATCGCCTTTCTTCAAGATAGGTGTTACATTTTCTAACTTGAAATTATCTGGTACGCACCCCCTCAGAAATAGATGCATTAAAAATCTTTGTTAGTGGCACAAGAATGCTATCTTTTGATTCTTTTAGTTGTATGGGATATATGGAATCTGGCCCCGGTGATTTACGTATTTTCATTGTATCAATATAACGCATTACCCCCGCTTCACTAACCACAATATTATCCAAAATATTACCATTATCAAAAGGTATTATGTCTATGACCGTAGGGATATTCGTTACATCTTCTATAGTAAAAATTGACATAAAAAATTCGTTTAGCAAGGTAGCCATTTCCTTGTTTTCAGAAACTAGCTCTGCGTTAACATTTTTCAACGGCCCCAAGACATTTTTTACTGGATTTCTATTGTTGACGTATTGAAAGAATCGCTTGGGGTTTTCTTTACCGTCACGAGCTATGGAGATTTCAAATTCGCGCTTAAACTTTTTTATTACACTTTTCGCTTCACGCCTTAGAGATATGTAGTTGTTTCGTAACCACAAATTGTCTTTATCGCACTTATGTAGCCTATAAGCCCTATCTCTACTCTTTGTAATGTCTCCTACTCTAGAAGTAAACCACAAGGGCTGGTTGTTTACTTTCGCACGCTTAATTTTGTACGGTACACATTCCTCATTTATAGTCCTAAATACTGTTTCAAACGATTCCCACATTAGTTTTGCGTTGGAGATCCCCATTACGTTTTCCCAATTGACGTATGACAATTCATTTCGAAATTTACAAAAGTCTGCGTGCTGGAAGTTAGGAATTTTAGTCGAGTTAGCTGGTTTAGAGTGACTTACTGAGAGAACAAACTTACCATATTGTGATCGCTATTGCTTAACGGTTCTATTACTTAAAGATCAGTGATTAGCCTATCATCCGTAGTTATTACTAAATCTAAAATACGGTCCAACCTCGTAGGTTCCCCAACCTTTTGAATAAGAAAGCTATCCCCGAGAAAATTAACTAAACGATTACCTTCCGCGTCTCCCTGCATTGTATCGTAATTCACGTTGGCTCAATTAAAGTCACCCATAGCTAAGGCCTGCTCACTAACTATTATTCTCTTTAGTTCACGATATAACGCTTCGTCCATATCAACTGTTTGATTAGGGGGCCTATATATAACCGCAACAACAAGTTTGAAATCGTTCAATTTAAGTTTTGCTATAGTCGAATCTGTGGGTTCTGGAATTGTGTGCTTTACTTCTATAACGTTCGCAATATTATCATTGATATACAACATAACACCGCCTCCTCGCCTACCTATTCTGTTTTTAACAAAAAGTCTATAACCTCTAATTTGATACTCCCCTACAAAGTCACGTGTTTCAGTGCTAAGCCACGATTCATTTATCGCAATGAAGTCATAGTCTTTCCAAGCAATTAAAGAAAAAAATTCGTTTCTTTTATTTCGTAGGCTACGAGCATTTAAGGATAGAACCTTCAAATTGTATATATATATATATAATATATATATATATATATATATATATACCGTAAGATGGGGCAACTGGGCACCTGCAGGGGTAACTGGGTCCTACTAATTTTAAGGTAAATTTCGTTATTATTTTTTCAATAAATTTTAGATACCTTTGCATAGGTAGGTATAACTTTTGTATAACGAAATTTACCTTAAACTTAGTAGGGCCCAGTTACCCCTGCAGTGCCCAATTACCCCATCTTACGGTGTATATCCCGAAAGCCGAAATCCCGAAAAACCAAAATTAAGAGAAACCAAAATTAAGAGAAACCAAAATTAAAGAAACCAAAATTAAGATAAACCAAAATTAAGAAAAAAAAAAATTAAGAAAAACCAAAATTAAGAAAAACCAAAATTAAGAAAAAACCAAAATTAAGAAAAAAACAAAATTAAGAAAAAACAAAAATTAAGAAAAAACAAAAATTAAGAAAAAACAAAAATTAAGAAAAAACAAAAATTAAGAAAAAACAAAAATTAAGAAAAACAAAAATTAAGAAAAACAAAAATTAAGAAAAACAAAAATTAAGAAAAATAAAAATCCCGAAACTACAACTTTTTTAAAAGATAAGGGATCACGCAACGTGTTAAAGACTTTGGTTGGAAATGGGGGGGGGGGGGGGGGGGGGGGTATATTTATATAAATTCAGTGATTTGCTGAATCTTAAATTTTCTAGGCCTAAATATGTGGCGTATCGTAGGTTAGGTTTGGCTAGCCTAGATTTTTAGTATATTTCGAACATCTCTAAAACCTTTACAAAGGCTAGGGTCTAAAATTTAAAAAAAGTAAAGAAGCTGCTCTTAATTTTGTTTTTTCTTAATTTTGGTTTTCTTAATTTTGGTTTTCGGGATTTCGGCTTTCGGGATTTCGGCTTTTCGGGATTTCGGCTTTTCGGGATTTCGGCTTTTCGGGATTTCGGCTTTTCGGGATTTCGGCCTTCGGGATTTTGTCTGGCACCCATATACTGTAATGATTTTTGGTAATTTGACCTTTAACTGGGTAGGCGGTGCATGTCCCGCTTACCCTGACTGCACGACACTGATATAATATGTATAAATATATATATATATATATATATATATATATATATATACACCTAGGTTTTGCTTCCGCCCGAATTGTTTATTCTGACATGGTCAAGCTTGTTGCTCCACTTTAGACTTAACGTGAAATCCCAACCACGACCCACTACAGCACAGGTAGTCAAAAATTACAAATGCCGCGCCTGGATTCGATTTCACGACCTTCCGATCTGCAGCTCAGCGTCTTAACCAGTAGGCTACCCAAGGTACCCATTTATCTACTAACCAATGTTTTTTTGTATGGAAGATGAACAGCTGGGTAAGCTGAACGCCGCCTACCCTCGCCGAAATCGAATCTGGGTTCGGTGGATTCGTAGGCAGCGATGCTAACTACGACGAGTACAGCGCCTAAACACTAAGCAAAGAAGGTAACATCTAAGAAGCTCATTTCCCACTACGTGGGGGTACGTGTGCCCCAAGGGTCACCCGAGTCAGAACAGAAACAGAGTAAGCGGCCAACTCAACTCCACCCGATGTTAGCTCCTGGGAACGAACCAGCGGCACACCGCTCAGTATCCGCCAGTCCGCCATCGTTAACTTCACATTCTGTAGCTGTGTTTTCGGATATATCCGCTATACTATTAAATGCATTCAATTATATAAATATACAGTATACTACCAAATACCTTTACAGGTATGATATACTATAATGTATAAATGACATAACGTACTGTATATATTAAAAAAGTTTAATGAATTTGGATTCTGGAACCTGCATATAAATTTGAAGTAAAATTCGTTTTAATTCAAAAGATAAAGGCGGAGTAAATACTCGTAAGTACAAAAATATTGCATATTTAATATAATTTTTTTTTAATCTAACCGCCAAATATAGCCAAAGATAATATAGTATACAAGTCAAAAGAGTTTTAATAATTTCACACTTTTACTTTGAAGACGAATATCATGTGAATCTACTTTATTAATAATGTGTGTGAATATATATATACATATATACACATATATATATATATATATATATATATATACACCAAGGTTCGAGACCCGACGGCAGCCGGCGCGCAGCAAAACCCAGCTGTTCATCCTTCCACACAATAAAAAAAAAGAAAGTGGTTGGTAGATAAATGGGTACCCTAGGTGGCCTAGTGGTTAAGACGCTGGGCTGCTGATGGGGCGTGGTTCGGATTCCACGTTAAACTGTAGGTCTAAGGTGGAGTGAAAAGCTTGACCTTCGTCAGAATGAACAATTCGGGCGGAAGCTAACCAAAGGTTTTTTATATATATACACACCTCGTTAACCTCGTTGCAGTTCCGTGCATTGGTCTCTCTTCACACGAAGGTCAAGCTGGTTGCCCCGCCTCTAAGCCTGGCCTGGTGGAAGAGAGTTTCTCTCATGCGCTCTCCACCGCATATAAACAGGTACAACGGCTCATCTGGTACCGTCCTGAGACAGGTAGCTAGTCTTCTTTTGAAGACCAACTTTGCCCCTGTAATATTCCTGAGGTCCTTTGGAGGCTGGTTAAAAAGTCTTGGCCCTCGAACAACCAAGCTGTTTCCTTTCAGTGTTGAGGAGGTCCCTTGTCGGGCCTTTAATTTGGGAACACTACACATTTCTGCCTTTCCTATTTTTCAGCGTTGTTTGGATGGTAATTGGGTTTAGTTTGAGGTTTGGTACCAGTTTTTCGATCATTTCCCATATGTAGATTATGGTGTACCTCTCTTCTGCTTCTTCCCATGAAGTACAGATTTAGTTTACCTAGCCTTTTCCAGTAGTTAAGTTCTTTACAGCCATTAATCTTTGCTATGAAATGTCTCTGAGTTTCTTCTAGTTTATTAGTTTCTTCCTTTTTATATGGGGACGTCAAGACAGAGCAGTATTCAAGTTTTGGTGTGATCAGTGTTTTCAGCAGGGGAACCATTACTGTTTTGTCCCTTCTCTTGAACGTTCTCAGTACTTGTTCCGCGACTCCTTTTGTTTTGTTTATCGCTATCTGATTTTGTGTCTCGAATTTCGCACATTGGTCATTATAACCCCCCTTTCGCTTTCGTGCTTCTCTGAATTTCCTGTTTATCTGGAGCATAATATGCTGTCTGTTAAGTTCCTCATTTCTACCATATCTCAAGAGCTGAAATTTCTCGGCGTTAAATGTCATGTTTTTGTCTTCTGATCATTTTATATTTTGTTCGTGTCCCTCTGCAAGGCCTTCACCTCTTTTGCATCGCTGATTTTTCTGCTGATCTTTGTATCGTCTACAAAGGATGTTACTAAACTGTTGCTGTTTACTTCACTGTCTATGTCTGTTAGCATGATAATGAATGGGAGTGGGCTCAGCACTGTACCTTGTGGTACTGAGCTGCGTATATAATATATAATATATATATATATATATATATATATATATGAGTCAGTGTAGGCTTTCATTTAATTGCTATATTCAGTGATACGCTAACATATGGGAAGTACACACACATACACACATATACACACACACACATACACACACACACACACACATATATATATATATATATATATATATATATCAGTGGCGACGGAAGGGGTCAGGCAGGTCAGGCTCAGCCTGACCTGTTATTTCTCCTGCTAGGGACTTAAAAAACTAACATAAAAACATTAACAATTCACAATCCCATCTCTTGTCAAGTTGTCAGGCTAAAAATTTACATACATCCATCCATCTATCATCTAAACCCGATTTCCCCAGTGAGGGTGGGGAGAGAGACGCGGGAAGAGAGGGAAGATATGTGGCTAAAAATTTTGAGTCAGATATCTTTACTTTATAAAACATGTTATAATGATCTTGTTAGGATTTGAAGAGAAAAACTCTTGTTACTCCGATTAAATGATTACCTATGGACATCTCCTAATCAGTTTGGTTTTAAAAGGTCCCACTCAACTGACCTGTGTATCTGTGTACTTAAAGAAACAACATCTAAATACATTGACAGCAATTCAACTATTTATAGCTGTTTCCTAGATATAAGTAAGGCATATGATAGAGTGAACCACAATATTTTATTTAAAAAACTAGAAGACAGGAAGGTTCCCATGTACATATTAAATTTGTTTAAATTTTGGTATTCCCACCAATCTTTTACCGTTAGGTGGGGCAATGTACTATCCGAATGTTTTGGCTCCTCTTGCGGGGTAAGACAAGGCTCCTTGCTTTCCCCTATGCTGTTTAATGTGTATATTGGCGGATTAATTGCTTCACTTAATGAGGCAACAGTGAGATGTTGTATAGATAACACAAGGATAAATAACTTAGTTTATGCCAATGATATGGTGTTAATAAGTCCCTGTTAAAGGTCTGGATCGGCTACTAAAAGTCTGCGAAGTGTATTCACAGAAACATGATATTCTTTTTAATGTTACAAAAAATAAGGTTATGCAATTTCATCCTAAAAGCTGTAAGCAGCCAGCTGATATTAGGTTTAAAATGAAAGGTGAAGTAATTGAGGAAGTACAAGAGTTTAAGTATTTGGGTCAAACTATTACCAGCTCCTTCAGTGATGACTTGGATATAAGAAAACAATCTCGAAGCCTTTGTGCTAAAGCGAATATGACTATAAGGAACTTTCGGTTCTGTGCAAGTGAAGCTAAAGACACTCTCTTTCGTACTTTCTGCAGTAATATTTACGGACAGCAACTCTGGGTGAACTATAAAAAAGGTTCTGGCAGAACCCTAAATTTGCTGTAAAACAGGTCTTTTAGACTCTTACATAAATTACCCCCGAGATGCTCAGCTTCGCAAATGTTTGCTACCCGCAATGTCCCAGCTTCCCGGAGGTAACAAGACGTGCTCAATACAGTTTGATGCAAAGAATTAAAAAATCAACCAACCCGATTATCCAAGCTATCCATGAGTCCTGCCGTTTATCCTCTAAGGCCTAAGCTATGGAATTCTTGGTACGAGAATGTCTGTCTGTAGCTCCACTTAACTACAACATTACTGTATTATTTCTAATCACTTGTATATATTTCTATCCTTAGTATGTGAACTGTCATTGTATTAATAATATTTGTCATATGGACTATAGTCTGCCAATAAACCTTTTCATTTTCATTTTCATAAATAAGGTTGTATAGCTATTTGCATATACACTGTGACTATACATAAAGTTCATTATTACTGTATTATTATGCATCTTCTCAAATAACAAAGCCTTACAACTTGCATAAAAATGCATAATTCCACGTCTTGGCAGGCAAACAATTTTAAGTCTGACGTCTCTCTTTGAAACATGTTATGATGTAAATTTTATGACTTATTTATAATGTTATAAAGTCATTTAGATATTCACTATACGTAAAGTTAATTAGTATTTTAATTGATTTATTACTTTGTATCCACCAATAACCAAGTTTTCAATGTTCGAAGTCAGGCAAATTCGTATCTGCCTGACAACTTGCTGCTGTGGCAAATATATGTTATTATCTTCAATTACTAAACATTTAAAAGCAATATTTGTACATCATACTGGCCGTTGGGTATTTCTGTATATTCTACTTTTGCATAGTACCGTAAATTTTAGGAAATTTAATACAGAACATATGGAAAGTGGTCATTTTATATAAAATCTGTCACATCTGCGTCGAAACAGAGAAGTCCAAAATGCTGCGCTGAATTGCCAAATCTCTTTTTTTTTAAAACTTAATCTTGTTTTCAATAATATGTATATTATATACTTTAAGGTGGGTTGGGTGGAAAATAATGCCTTCTCACTTGAAAGCATGGATCACTTGAAGATCAGAGCCCACAGCCTTCGTTAGTCACCCTTATAAGGCTAACTAACGAAAATATCACGACTTAACCTAACCAATCGTTAGGTCAACTGTACGCCCTTGACGATTGGTTAGGTTAAGTCGTGATTTTTTCGTTAGTTAGCCTTATAAGGCTAACTAACGAAGGCTGGGGGCCCTGATCTTCAGATGATCCGAAAGCATTTGATAAATTTACTTCCTCAAGCACAAAGAGAAAGAATGTATTCAATAATTTTAAAGTTACCATTCCAAGTTTAAGTGAAACACGCTGGTGCTATCGGTCAAGGACAGTATCAGCTATATTACTTCAGTGTGGAACATTGAAAGAGGTTTTAGAAAGCATTTTGAATGATGAAATCTCGTGGGATGAAGATAGTTTAAACCAGGCTGAAAACCTTTACGTAAAACTAGATGACATTTTATTTGTTTTATATTTGCAGCTTTGAAGAATTACTCAGCAGTGCTGAAAAACTATTTGATGTTTTACAGTGCAGGATAGTGGACATGGAATTTTCCAAAAAGGAAAATTAATGATTTTATTAGTTTTCTGGAAGGAAAAATCAATGACAAAAATGATAATGAAATTCTTAAAAAGATACGTGACATAGTAAGTTGTCCGACCATTCCTCCCGATACTAAGAGGCTCAGAGGAAAAGTGAGAGACTTTAAAGAAATTTACTTTAGCATTCTGAATACCTCTGTAACAGCCTTGAAGGAACGATTTGAATGCATTCAGGAGTCCTCATTTTTTGAGCTGTTGAATTCATTAATGTTTGCAGTATATAAAGAAAATTTCCCCAAAAACTTAATAGAAGCACTTGAATATAAGTACAGTAACCTATTTGACGTAAAAGCTTTAACGTCAGAATTGAAATACATCTATCAGGACTCCGATTTTTGTTAGTGCAAACATGCACAAGAAATTTTAAAGTTTTGTCTTGACCTTGGACTTACCTGAAACGATCAAATTAATTCGGCTCCTTTTGACAATCCCTGTAACCAGTGTTTCAACAGAAAAGTTTTTCAACCCTTAACAGAATAAAGACATACCTACGGAATACTATGTCAGAGGAAAGGCTGTCTAGTTTAGCAAGAATTGCCATAAAGAAAGAAATTGTAATATCGCTCGAGAAGAATAAAATGTTGCACGACAAAGTAATTGAAGAATCTGCATTAAAACCAAGAAGCTTGGAGTTCATGTATAAATAAATAAGGTATATATATATATATATATATATATATATATAATATATATATATATATAATTCAGTGGCGACTTCTGCACTCGGGCTACTCGGGCTCAGCCCGAGTGTACATTTGTAAAATATACATAAATTTTGTTGTTCAATATGTTAAAATCTTTATTTAATGCCTCTTTTGCAGAAATCTATTTTAAAACAAAGAATAATGTCATAACAAGTTCGTCACTTTGTGTACTCTTCTTTCATGATCTATTACGATATTTGCTCGGGTCCAAACGGTGACTTGTCAAAAAGTAACGCTCACTGTTGCTTTTTAAACAGAAAGCTTTCGCTCATCCTCCAAGCTTCTGGACTCGGGATGAGTGATTTCCGCCTTACCTGTTATAAATAATCTTCAAAATTTCAAGTGGCTTTTATTCAATATTTTTCACGGAGTATACCTTTGCATTGATCTCATGATTTAACTGTTGACTGATGAAACGTTTGCTTTCCATGATAATATTGCATTAACAAAATTTAATTCGTCCAGGTAGGGCTCAATTTCGTCAACCTAGTGACGCGAAAAACATAGCTAGCCTATGCTAAAAATGATAACTGGCAACTCCTCTCAGATTTCTTCAGTAGTTTAGTTGCCTGCGGAAGTGAACGTTGTAGCATTGTGTTGTGTATTTTCTGTGTATAGTGTAACTAGTGTATTATAACTATCTTATATTTTTGTGTTCAAACAGCTCTACATTTACCCATAATGGAGAAGGATGTTGTGTTAGATTTAAAAGAAAAACCATTTGGGCAGAGAAATATTGCGGAAAAGCGAGAAATTATCAAATTAGGCCGACCTACTCCTTCACTGAAAACTAAAATAGGCCATCGTACTTTTCAAATCAAGTGGTATGAACAGATTGATTGGCTGTGTGCAAGTGCCTCTAATGAGAAACTATACTGTTGGCCATGTTTGCTTTTTCAACCGAAACCAAATCAATCGTGGACAGATGGTGGTTACAGCAATTATAAAAATATTCTAAGTGACTGCAAACATCATAGTAAATCTTTGAGTCATTTGCATAATTACAAATGTCTAAAAACTTTTGGACAGTTTGATATTGAAACTGCTCTTAGTGAGACTGCAAAACTTGAAAAAGAACGGTATAACAAATCAGTTGAAGAAAATAGACAATATTTAAAACGGTTAACAAATGCCGTATTATATCTTTGTAAACAAGAACTGCCATTGCGTGGCCATAATGAAGGAAAAGATAGCCTTAATAAAGGTAATTATCGAGAGCTGTTGCATTGCTTTGCTGAAATAGATAGTGTTTTTGCATCTAGACTTTCCACGAAAGAAGGATCGAAGCATTTTTCAGGAGTTTCAAGTACAATACAAAATGATATCATATCTGCAATAGATAGTGTCATAGCTGATGCAATTCATACTGAAGTTGAAAAAGTTCCTTTTTTCTCAGTGCAAGCAGATGAAACTACAGATTGTGCAATGCATGCCCAACTCTCAATTATAATTAGATATGTGTCTGAATGCCAAATAAATGAAAGATTTTTAGGATTTTTTGACGTAAGTGATGATAAAAGTGCTTCAAGGTTGGCTGATATGATAGAAAATGTGTTGAACTCCTTTAGTGAAGCTAAAACTAAATTGGTTAGCCAAACGTACGATGGAGCAGCTGTGATGGCAGGTGAGCTAAACGGGGTGCAAAGAAAATTGAAGGAGAAAGGATTTAAATACGGCCATTTTATTCACTGCTATGCTCATAAGCTTAACTTAGTTTTGAGTAAAAGTGCTGAGAAAGTGAATGGGGTTAAAATGTTTTTTTCTCATTTACGCTCTTTTAGTAAATTTACATCTTCGAGTACAAAACGGAAAAGTGTCTTTCGAGATTTTAATATCAGCATTCCATCACTGTGTGAAACAAGATGGTGCTATAGATCTAGAACTGTGTCATCCATAAAACAGATGCTTGATCACTTGAAAAGTGCATTTCAACATATTTTAGACAATAATGAAAGGTGGGATGAAGATACTCTAAGTGAAACTGACAATCTGCTGGCAAAATTGAATGACTTCACTTTTATGTTTTTCATAAATTGTTTTCATAACATATTATCCCAAGCTGGAAAACTCTTTGATGTTCTGCAGTGTAAGCAGCTTGACATGAAGTTGGGCCAGGATAAAATAAATGACTTTATTCAATTTGTCGAAAATCATCGTAACGATGAACATTATGAAAAAATCGTTCAAGAAACAATGGGCGACATTGCACAACCAGATGACTCTGGGCCTCCTCCCAGGAAAAGAGTCAGGGGAAGACAAATGAACTATAAAGTGACGTATTTCGAAATAATTGACAACATTTTAGTGTCGTTAAGAGAGCGATTTGCTTGCATTCAGGAATTCACATTTTTTGAATTACTTGATGTGAACAAGTTTGAAATGTTTGCTCATTCATTTCCTATGCAACATGTAAACGCTTTACAAAGTAAATACCCAGACATCTTTGATTGCAAATCCTTGGTGAACGAACTGAAATATATGTATAATGACAGTGACTTTAAAAAATGCAAGTCAGTCAATGTCATTTTAGAGTTAATTCATAAACTGGATTTGTTGTCTGCTATGTCTGAAAGTGTTAAGCTAATTCAACGTTTGCTGACCATCCCTGTAACTTCAGTTGCCAATGAAAGAAGTTTCTCAACCTTAGACAGAATTCGATCATATTTGCGATGCACAATGGCTCAAGAACGGCTGTCATCCCTGGCTCGCATTTCGATCGAAAAACAAATACTGAATGACTTGGAAAGCAAAAAGGAGCTACACGACAAGATTTTACAGGAATTTGCTATAAAACCAAGACGCTTGGAATTTATGTTTAAATAAAGTAAGTTCATGGTTTATTTTTTATTAAATTATGTAAATATTTTATTTATGACTCATTGCATGTATACCATATATTTATATATATATACAGGGCGTCCCAAAAAAATGTATACACACTTTAACAGCTGATAGCTCAATTGATGTTTCTTTCTTTCCAAGTTAAACCCATTAGAATTAATAATGGCAGTCAGACTAAGCTTTGAACAAAGGAAATTCATTCTAAAATGCTACTGGAAGTGTGAAAACGCAGTTGAAGTGCAAAGACAGTTTAGGAGGGAGTTTCAAACAGATCCACCAACGCGACTTACCATCACTCGAATTAGAGATAAGTTTGAAGCCGATGGAACTGTTCAGAATGTCCACAAGAAGGTTCCGGAAGACCACGGACATCGACAAGCCCCACAAAGCAAGAAAGAGTACTGGAAACGTATCACCAAAGTCCAAGAAAATCTGTGCGGCAAGCGAGTCGTGAGGTAGGAATTTCAGAATCGTCTGTCCAACGCATTTTGAAGCGCTGTCAATGGAAAAGTTACATTCCAAGATTAGTCCATGCTATTAATGAAGATGATCCGGACCGAAGAGTGGAGTATTGCGAGTGGTACTTGGCACGATGTGGATGTGGATTGGACGAAGGGGTTTCGTAGAATACCCTCCG
>JAJOZX010004054.1:125000-417500 GCA_023014485.1 Bathynomus jamesi
TTCACGTGGAATCCGAACCACGCCCCACCAGCAGGTCAGCGTCTTAACCACTAGGCTACTCAGGGTACCCATTTATCTACCAACCAATTCCTTTATTGTGTGGAAGGATAAACAGCTGGGTTTTGCTACGCGTCCCCTGCCGTCATTGGGTTTCGATCTCGGGGCCGATGGTTTCACCTTCAGCGACGCTAACCACTACATCACCGAGATTATATATATATATATATATTATAGTCAACAACTGAGTGAATTGAAGAAATTTTCAAAACAAAATAAACAAGAACGGATCAAACACACTCTTAAAACTTTCTCTATTCAATTTGCAAACATTTCGAAATAAATCTCAGTTCTTTCGGACTGTCCCATACGCTGCATCGTTCTGTGCAGCGTATGGAACAGTCTGTAAGAACTGTTCATTTATTGAATAAACCCGACTCTTCTCCTATTTTCGATCACGTCATGTAATGCAAATCTGCAATTTCCATATAAAACTTGAAGGCCTTGAAAACTAAGTGATTTATCTAGTTTGTATATTCTTGACTCTTTATATTAACAAATTTAAACCTACATTGAATGATTACTTTTCTTCTGTTAAATTGAATATTGTATGTTGAATATTCTTTTGTTTTAATTGTATTATTTATTTAAAAGTTTTAATACTGATGGAGATTTGTTATCTCGAAACGTTTGCAAACTGAATAAAGAGAAAATGTTAGTGTGTTTGGGATCGTTTCTGGTTATACAGTGCCCGCGAAAAGTATCCGATCACCCTTAAAATTTGTATTTTTTACATAAAAAACAATGTTTAAATGTATACTAACCTTATATTAGTATTTTGTCATCTGTCCTTTGGTTTGGATGACTTGTTCTAGACGTTTTGGCATGGATTTAATCAAGTTTTGACAAACTTCCACTGATATTTCCTTGCACCATACCTTTTTGATGGCCTCTTGTAATTTTTCGACTGAGCCAGTGTCGTGGCATTCAACCTTATTTTTTATTATTAGCCACAGATTTTCTATCGGATTGAGATCTGGACTATTACCAGGCCAATCCAAAATATCAAATTTATTGTCAGTAATCCATTTTGTCACTATTTTGGCCCTGTGACATGGTGCACCATCATGCATGTATGTTTTTGTCCTTTGGATTGCCATTGCCATTGGAAGTTTATCCTGTAGCATTGCTAAATACCGTGCACCATTCATAGTTGTGTTCTTCGGAAGAAAATAAGTTTCCACGCCCATAGTAACCGAAACAACCCCAAACCATCACACTTGGAGGGTGTTTCATTGTCTTTAGGGTGTATTTAGGGTCCATCCTATTTGAGCCAATAGGCCGGTGAACCTTTTTTGGACAACTTCTGAATGTCAAAAATGTCGACTCATCGCTAAATAAAACCTTCTTCCAGTCATCAACAGTCCAATGAATGTATTTTTTACAAAATGCGACACGTTTTTTACGCATTTTTTCATTAATGAACGGTTTCTTAGCAGCATGGCGAGATGGTAATCCGAGTTCTTTTTGGAGCCGCTCCTGGATAGTTCGTTCAGAAACACCAGATAACAAATTATTCATATTAAATTTTATTTCTTTCGCAGTTATTGTTGGGTTTTTCAATACTAAACGTTTCATAAGTTTGTCTGTTTGCGAATTTGTTTTTCTCGGTCTGCCAGATCGTTTTTTAGGGACTGGCGTGGTTAGGCCACCATTGTTCTCAGCCCGTGAAACACATAAATTAACGGTACTTTGGGATATGTTTAATTCCTTAGCTATCTGTCTCTGTGATTTCCCACATGCATGCAAAGCAACAATAGCACCTCGACAATCACTCTTAAGTTGTTTTTTAGCACACATTATATATAAATTTTATTTACACCACTTTCTGTAAAAAAAAAAAAAAAATCAAGAAATTTACACAAACAGTGAAATCTGACAAATTTGAGACACAGCCACCCGCAACGAAGGCTACCAGAACACTAATTTGAGAATGCGTTGGATAGCTCTCATATCAGCGAGCAACCTCAAAGTTACCAGATGTCGCTAGAACAAATAGAAAGTGAATTACGTGTCTCTGAATATCAAGGGAAAATATTGTATTTTCTTGAGTGATCGGATACTTTTCGCGGGCACTGTATAATCATGTTTCGTACAAAAAATAAGATAATTGTATTATTTTGTGCCGTTCGTCAAATCACAATTTTCCTCCATTCTTCTGGTTTCTTATTTTCTGAACTAGTTCATTTTGTGCCTCCTTCTTTCGATATGACACGATGTTCTTTCCGGCTGAATACGCAGGTTGTTATATTCATTTGATATATTGAAAGGATAGTAGCCATTGAATTTCACCAGTACTTTACTTTATATAAATTGTTTGAACATATTTTAATTTGGTTTTGCATATAATCCCAAGACATTTAAATAGTGAACTATTCATTGGTACTTAACCAGCGTAGCGTAGTTCACTGGGTAACACCATTTTCCAATAAACGAAGTGAAGACACCGTGCTTGGGGATTCGACTAGAAGTGGAAAGAATACATCAGTACTCGAGTGTTCTTGTACTCGAGTACGGGTTTTTGTTGTACTCTTACTCGAAGTATTTTAAATTGCCGTAATCGTGCTGATACTCGTACTCGTGTAATCTGAAATCGCTGTAATCGTACTTGCACTCAAACTAATTTAAAATATGAGGATGTGTCCTAGACTCCCAGTGTACCATGAAAGCAACAGTTTACAACATTAATTTCAATATGGTTTATATTTTCAGATTTATTTACTATATTTTTATGCAATACTTTACATTTATTATATTATTAAAAACTAAGTGGCAACTTTTGTAGCGAAAAACCTCAGTGAAGAACATGTCTTGTGTTTTATTACTGAATAGTTACTGAAACGGTAGGTAAACGCGTACCCGAACACTAAACAAACCGTACTCATCCTCGTACTCAAGCACTAAAAAGGCATACTTGTACTGTACTCGACCACTCAAAAAATACTGTACTCGTAATCGTACTCGTCCAACTCCAAAATTTTGGTACTCTTTCTACCTCTAGATTCTACTTCCGATCGTGCCGGTAATAATAATACGAGAGTAAGCGCGATGGTCCGCGTTTGTTTGGCCAAAACGCTGTGCCAGTTTTTGGTCCTCCTCACTGATTATTATTATTATTCCGTGGCACTATATTGTATCTTAATTAAAATAACTAAAATCTATTTGGATCACCTGAAGATCAGGGCTCCCAGCCTTCTCCAGTTAGCCTTATAAGGTTAACTAACCTTATAAGGCTAACTAACGAAAGTATCACGACCTAACCTAACCAGTCGCTAGGTCAACTGTATGCCCTTGACGATTAGTTAGGTTAAGTCGTGATATTTTCGTTAGTTAGCCTTATAAAGCTAACTAAAGAAGGCTGGGGGCCCTGATCTTCAGGTGATCCAACTATTTCTACATACGAATGAACTGTTGGAGGCATAATGCTTATATAAAGCATATCAGTTTGTGTAACATGAATTGTTCAGCCGAAGGTTATGGCAGAGTATACATAGAAATTTAGTTAAAAACAGATAATTCTCGTCATTCCTATTTATAAACGAGTAACTTACTAACTTACGAAATCAATATTAATTAAGCACACTTAATGTTGTAAAATGTCGAGCGTGTGAGTACGAAGTAAACGAAATAACTCTTTATTCAGTTCTTCCCATCTTCCCATATATCACCAGAGATTAACTTCAGTCATATCCATATATTGTTATCGATGACACGCCCACAGCTAAGAGTCGCCTTTACCCGCTACTGTAGCTATAATAAAAATTGATTGAATTCTATACCGGTTCATAAGCCCTCAAAAGGTGCTTGAAGCATGAACCGTTTTCTATCAGTAAATTATTTTCGTTATTGAGATTTTGTGAAAGGTATTTGTAACGACCAAAGGTTTCCTTTTAACCCACTCTCGTTTATGCACTACATTATATACAGTAATAAAATAGACGAATGTCTCTTTCCACTTAAAGAAACTGCATCATAATCAAATATTTATGGGCGAGAATCATACTGAAATCGACTTCTACCGCAAGAATGATGACAGCTTATATATATATGGGTCTTTTCAGTTTGGGGACTACCAGCAAATTTGGTACTTGTAGGTTATCTCCCCCCCCCCCCCCCCCCCTCCCACACACACCAATTATGACAGAATATTTTCGTTAAAACTAACGAAAATATCACGACTTAACCTAACCAATTACATAATTATCAAGGGCGTACAGTTGATCTATTATTAATTGTAACATTGTTTGTTTCTGGAATAGTATTTACTATTTACTAATAGATCAACTGGACCTTTTCCAGTTTGTGTACCGTTTTTCATATAATTTATTTTTGAGAATATTTTTGTTAAAACTAACGAAAATATCACGACTTAACCTAACCAATTATCAAGAGCGCACAGTTGATCTATTAGTAAATAGTAAATACTATTCCAGAAACAAACAATGTTATAATTAATAACAGATCAACTGTACGCCCTTGATAATTGGTTAGGTTAAGTCGTGATATTTTCGTTAGTTTTAACAAAAATATTCTCAAAAAAAAATTATATGAAAAACGGTACACAAACTGGAAAAGGTCCGATCAACTGTACGCCCTTGATAATTGGTTAGGTTAAGTTGTGATATTTTTGTTAGTTTTAACAAAAATATTCTGTCAAAATTGGTGGGGGTCGGGTGGGGGGAGATAACCTACAAGTACCACGAATTTTATGAAAATCGGTATACTAATGCAGTTTTGGTCACTGATTTAAAAAATAACTCTTTTTTTTGGAGAAATGAAAAACAAACCTGTTAGAGCACTTTAAATAATTAATGTGTTTTAACTAGCTTAAACTAGTTACAGAGGATTGTGTTAAATTTAGCCAGAGTCACAAACTGCTACTGTTTATGAAAAGTGTTCTAAGTGTGGGAAAGTGTGTTCCTTTGCTAAAAATACCCAATTCTTTCGTTGCCAAAAGCGTCGGTCAAACGGTAAAAAGCAGAGGTGGGGAGTCGGAGTCGGGAGTTGGCCCTTTTTTGATTTTTTTAGAGGGGTCGGGAGTCGGAGTCGGTAAAAATAAACGACTCCCAACTCTTAAATGATTTGTATATTTTTGCATTTTGTAGAAAAATTGCAATTACATTGCATTACCAGCAACTCAAGTAAGTGTTGAGAGGCTCTTTTCTGCACTTCGAATTATAAAAAGCCACCTCAGGTCTACAATAAAAGAAGACCTTTTAGAAGCAATTCTTTTCCTAAGAACAAACTAGGTACATTTAACAAAGTTATGGCCACTTTTTAAAATTTATGTCAAATGTATTAATTTTTTAAATTTAAAATTCAAGTTCTTTTATTAATTTTTAAAGATGTATTTTTATTTTTTAATTACCTACTTAAAGTCCTATGTAATATAAAATAAAATGGCCAAACTTTTTTTTCTTGAACTGATTCAAAATTTATCAGATAATGATTTTAAAATTTCAATATTATTATCTATATTTAACTTTATAATATGTTAATAAAAAATATATTATTTAGTAAACTATTTTTTATATTGAAGCTCTGGCCAATTTCATTTGGTTTAAATTAGATAGACTATATATGTATTTTATTTTCAAAAGGAATTTATTGGAAAGAAATTATTTTAGTTGCTATAAAGATTTATTTATTTTTATATCTACATATCAAGCAAAATAAAATTTAATTAAGACTGAGATTTATTATTTATTCTGCTAAATCCTTTAGTACCTTAGGGTGTATCTTTAAAGTTAAGTGCAATGCCTCTGTCATAGGGTTGAGGCTTGTGATAGTCTGCTCATCTCACTCGACTCTGTTTGAGGGCCTTCTTAGGTCTTACATATACAGATTTGGACCCCTAACCCTCTCCAATGGGAAAAGAGGATTAGGTTAATGCTACAGCTATAATACTGTAGTGTATAGAATTATTGCAGGGAGTCAGGAGTCAGGAGTTAGGAGTTAGTTTCAAAAAACTGACTTAAGAGTCGCGAGTCAGGAGTCAGAATTTTTTTGGCCGACTCCCCACCTCTGGTAAAAAGTGCAACTTTACGAAGAATACGTTTTTTGAAGGATCCCGGGAGATCTGTAAAAGTAGCAAAAAATATCAAGAATTAATGCCCAGTTAGGTCAACTGAATGCCCGATTAGGTCAACTGTACGCCCTTGGCGATTGGTTAGGTTAAGTCATGATATTTTCGTTAAAAACACTTTAATTATTTAAAGTGCTCTAACATGTTTGTTTTTCATTTCTCCAAAAAAAGAAAGTTATTTTTGAAATCAGTGACCAAAACTACATTAGTATACCGATTTTCATTAAAATTCGCTGCTAGCCCCCGAACGGAAAAGATCCATATATATTATATATATATATATATATATATATATATATATATTATATATATATATACACACACACACACACACACACAGTACCGTGCAAAAGTATGAGACCACTGTCAATCTGATAACTATTAGATAACACTGGTCAACAACAATTTTGTCACAAGGGTTTTGATGGGTGTTCTAAGTACTTTTTCATGCTGAATCTAAATATGAAATCAGATTTTTTCTATCAGGTTTAGTTTACTTGTGACGCTATGTTCATTTTTTCCTCATTTAGCATGATCACCGGATAAAAAAATAATAACATATTATATATAATTAAGTATATAACAATATTATAATATAAAACATTATAAAAATAATAAATATAATAATATATTATATTAATTAATATAACTATAATAAAATATATTAATATTAATATATATGTTGTATTAATTTTTCTGTAAAATTAGTACAATTTATTCCTTTGGGGAGAAAGTTCTGATAATGCTGGCAGGATAAATTTGGTCGGAGCAGCAGACTGTGCAGGTTGAAACATGTTTGTACCTGTTCAGACATGAGCCTAGTTTCTGTGTGTAGAGCAGCTCCAAGTCAGTCTGCTTGTAAATGTCACAGTGTTAACAGCTAGTGTCTGTTGCTTCTTGTTAATTTTACACCAGTGTTGTATTCATATAGATGTTTTGTAATGCCGCGGAACTGTCTGAATCATCCTAATTCCTTTTATTATGTATGTAGTGATCTAACTTTAAAATCCCAGAAACGTAACTTTACACCATTAGTAAAAAAATGCTATGAACTTTATTTCGGATGTAAAGTAGGCGATCAGGACAAGAGTTGGGCCCCTCACATTTGTTGTGTGACATGTGTAAGACTACTTACAGGATGGCTAAACGGTTCACGTCACATGCCATTTGCTATTCCAATGATTTGGAGGGAACCCAAAGATCACACAACACTGCTATTTCTGCCTGGTAAATACAAAGGGGATCACTTCAAAAACAAAGAGCCTTATGAAATACCCTAATCTACCGTCTGCAATGAGACCAGTTCCCCACAGTGCTCAACTTCCAGTACCAAATCCTCCTGAACATGTAAGTTTAAGTGATGAGGAATCAAACGTAGCTGTAGCATATCACGAGGAAAAAGATGAAGACATTTCTGATCCAACATTCCAGGCTACCTGTTCCTCCAATGAACCACATTTACTGTCACAAGGAGATCTAAATGACCTAGTTCGTGATTTGAAATTATCTAAGAAGCAGGCTGAACTTTTAGGTTCAAGATTAAAGGGTTGGAATCTACTGCAACGTGACACTAAAGTTTGTTTTTTCCGCAGCCGCCATGATGAATTCAAAGAATGGTTCTCCCATGAAGATGGACTTGTGTTTTGTAAAGATGTTAATTCAGTCATGGGGGCTCTTGGTCATGAACATAACGTGGATGAGTGGCGATTGTTCATTGACTCCTCAAAAGTCAGCTTGAAAGCAGTCCTTCTTCACAACGGAAATAAATTTCCTTCTGTACCTATTGCACATGCTGCAAACATGAAAGAGTCATACGACAACATGAAGTTGCTTTTAGAAAAGTTTCAGTATCAGAAATATAAGTGGAATATCTGTGGAGATCTGAAGGTCATTGCACTTTTTCTAGGGTTGCAGCTAGGTTACACCAAGTACTGTTGTTTTTTATGTGAGTGGGACAGTAGGGACAAGCAAAACCACTACGTTAAGAAGGATTGGCCAAAACGCACCTCACTTGTTCCAGGCAAGAAAAATGTTGTGAATAGTTCACTTGTTGACCCTGAGAAAGTGTACCTTCCTCCTTTGCATATCAAGCTTGGACTTATGAAAAACTTTGTTAAAGCGATGGATAAAGCGCAAACAGGATTCACATACTTGAGAAATAAGTTTCCCCGGATCAGTGATGCCAAGATTAAAGAAGGCATTTTTGTAGGCGCTCAGATCAGAGAATTGTTAAGAGATGAGAGATTTGAAGGAGAGTTGAATGAAGTTGAGAAAGCTGCGTGGCAGAGTTTCAAAAGTGTCTGCACAAATTTTTTGGGAAATCACAAGGCCGAAAACTATCCTGAAATAGTAGGAGATCTTCTTAAGTCTTACCAAGCAATGGGGTGCAATATGTCATTAAAGGTTCATTTCTTGGACTCTCACTTGGACTTTTTTCTGGAAAACCTGGGTGCGGTAAGCGACGAACATGGTGAGCGTTTTCATCAGGATATTTCTGCCATGGAAAACCGTTACCAAGGCAAATGGAGCCCCAGTATGCTGGCTGACTATTGCTGGACTCTTAAGAGAGACATGCCTGAGGCAAAGCACAGCAGAAAATCAAAACAAGCTACTTTTTAAACTACAGGTATGTCTTTTCGATCATATTTTAATAAGTATGTAACTATATGGGTTTTTAAAAATTAAATTGCATGTCACACAAAAACCAGACCTGATAGAGAAATTTTACAAACTTATTTGGATTCAGCACAGAAAATACTATAAGAATAAGGTATTTTCATTTTTGGGACACGAAAAAAATTGGTTTTGATACTAAAATATACATTAACTAGAACCTCTGGTTCATATTAACGTATAACTAAGTTATTACTTAAGTGTATAAAGTTATTAGCTGGATGACCCTCTAGTCTGCATAAATTAGACTTCAGGGTTGATTTATTATATTACTTATAACGCATGTGTCTAAAGATCTAGCGAACTATTGATGATGGATCTGCAGTAAATGCTCCTAAGCTATTGTTATATCAGTATTTACAATTAAAAGTATTTGCATATTCACTTAAATTCTGAAAAACAAATTTATCCACAACGTTTCTCATTATAATCCTAATTCATGCTGTTTTATTTCTTTCACAGGCTTAAGAAATGACGAAAAGTACAATTTCTGATGAGATTAGATATAAAATAATACATTTGCATGGTGAGGGACTGAGTCAAAGAAAAATAAGTGAATCTACAGGTGTTTCCAAAACTGGTGTAAAAACAATCTTGCCTCGTCAGAGATCAAATGGGACCCCCAGTTGATCGTCCTAGATTAGAGAGGCCTTCTAAGCTTTCTCCATCTGATCTACAATATCTAAAGATTACTTCCCTTCGAGACAGACGCAAATCCAGCACTTCACTTGCAGCATATCTCGAAAAAACAACAGGTGTCCAATACTTGTGTTCCAAAGCATATTTTCTTCTCTTCTCTTTATTTCCATTCCTTAAAAGTGGCTTTTTTGCTGCAACACGTCCTTTAGGACCTACTGAGTTAAGCTTCCTTCGTACAGTAGAGGGATCAACTGAGCCACCTGTTGTTTTTTCGAGATCTGCTGCAAGTGTAGTGCTGGATTTGCGTCTGTCTCGAAGGGAAGTAATCTTTAGATATTGTAGATCAGATGGAGAAAGCTTAGAAGGCCTCTCTAATCTAGGAAGATCAACTGGGGGTCCCATTTGATCTCTGACGAGGCAAGATTGTTTTTACACCAGTTTTGGAAACACCTGTAGATTCACTTATTTTTCTTTGACTCAGTCCCTCACCATGCAAATGTATTATTTTATATCTAATCTCATCAGAAACTGTACTTTTCGTCATTTCTTAAGCCTGTGAAAGTAAAAAAACAACATGAATTAGGATTATAATGAGAAACGTTTTGGATAAATTTGTTTTTTAGAATTTAAGTGAATATGCCGATACTTTTAATTGTAAATACTGATATAACAATAGCTTAGGAGCATTTACTGCAGATCCATCATCAATAGTTCGCTAGATCTTTAAACACATGCGTTATAAGTAATATAATAAATCAACCCTGAAGTCCAATTTATGCAGACTAGAGGGTCATCCAGCTGATACAATTTTATACACTTAAGTAATAACTTAATTGGTAATTATGTATATAGACACGTTCAGTCATTTTACACACCAAAATGCATTTTTCTAGTAGTATTTGATGTGATTTGTTCAAATCTGACCTCCATTTCCCTCGGAAATGAGATCCAACAAAGTTATAGTACTTTGAAGTTTGACTCATTTTCAAGGGAAATGGAGGTCAAAATCTAAGCAAAACATCAAATATTACTAGAAAAATGAGTTCTTTTGCATTATCCTCCCAACACTAATTTTTTTATATAATGTTGGTTTGGTTTTAGTTATGGTACTTTATTTTCCTTCCATTATAAAAAAAATTAGTGGGATCAAATGTAGAATTCGGACCCCAGCCTTCTTTAGTTAGCTTTATAAGGCTAACTAACGAAAATATCACGACCTAACCTAACCAATCGTTAGGTTAACTGTACGCCTTTGACGATTGGTTAGGTTAGGTCATGATGTTTTCGTTAGTTAGCCTTATAAAGCTAACTAAAAAAGGCTGGGGTCCGAATTCTACATTTGATCCAATTAGTGTTTAGGTTAGGTTTGGTTAGGTTAGGTTACGGTAAAAACAGCCCGCCGCCATTATAAACAAAAATTAGTGTTGGGAGGATAATGCAAAAGTACCGAAAAATGTATTTGGTATTAACCAAAAAAGTTTGCTCTCGTCATTTTCGTTTAAACTAACGAAAATATCACGACTTAACCTAACCAATCATGAAGGGCGTACAATTGACCTAACCGGGCATTCAATTAACCTAACCGGGCATTCAATTGACCTAACCAGGCATTCAATTGACCTAACCAGGCATTCAGTTGACCTAACCAGGCATTCAATTAACCTAACCGGGCATTCATTTAATACATAATTACCGTAAATATTTCTATTGCTCGGGAGTCATTAGAATGCACTTCGTATATTAAATCCTCAAAATAATATTCGCACCCTTCACATGTCATCGCGACCAACATCTATAAAAAACTAACATAAGTGGAAGTAGTAACCTGAAAAGCCTAGCTCATATATCATGTTTTCATGACGTCACCAGGCAAATATTGGAAGGGCGGGAAAAAAATGCCACAAAAATGTCATAATATTCAAATCTACATAATTTGGTAAGGACGCATCTGCGAACATAGTGACTTATACCAAAATGATGAGAAAATTATGCTTTAATATTTTATAATTATATTTGCTTTTGATATTCTGAACGTGACGATACTCATATTACCCACTTAATTATACGTTAATATGAACCAGAGGTTCTCTAGTTAATGTGTATTTTAGTATCAAAAACCAATTTTCAACGACAGATTATCTAATAGTTATCAGATTGACAGTGGTCTCATACTTTTGCACGGTACTGTATATATATACAGGGCGTCCCAAAAAAATGTATACACACTTTAAATAATTATAAAGGCAGTGTTTATTAAAATACATTTCATTTTCAAAATGTAATAGAATCTACAGACATTATTTAATTGTTTTGTCAACGCCTGTTTTCAAACTGACGTCCGTTCTGGTCCAGGCACTGCTGATAACGCGAAGCAATGGAATCGCAAACATCACGAAACATTTCGTTTGGTATTTGTGTGCATTCTCGTTCAATGGCTGCTCTCAATTCAGCGACTGTTGCAGGTTTTATAGCGTAGACTTTGTCTTTTAAGTATTCCCATAAAAAAAAGTCTAGTGGTGTGAGGTCTGGTGAACGCGGAGGGTATTCTACGAAACCCCTTCGTCCAGTCCACATCCACATCGTGCCAAGTACCACTCGCAATACTCCAATCTTCGGTCCGGATCATCTTCATTAATAGCATGGACCAGCGGTTCCCAAACTTTACTAACTGTCGGAACCCTTACAGACTTGTTTTTATTTCGCGGAACCCCAACTCCATATATATATATATTAGATTTAGAGCTGTAAAATATTTATTGAGCAACAAAACTAACATACCTTACTGGCGTACTTTAATGTGATTTATGGGCTTGTTTAGTGCAGCAGAGTTGTTGGAAATTTGGTTTGTTATTGGTCAGTTGTAGGCGCATATCCGCTGCTGCATCCAATGCTCGTTTTGTAAAATCGGGATATTGATTTAAAAGCTTTATCCAGAAAGACAACAAAGAATCCTTATCAAAAGTTGTTTTGAGTGTGAGATCAGTTGAAATATCAATTAGTTGCTCTTTTTCATTTATTGGAAGATTTTGTTGTTTCAAAATATTCGAATCAATAAATGGGTTGCGCAGCCAAGTGAGTGGATCTTACGACTTTGGAAAATACTTTCTTAATGAATTTCGCTTAGTGATCCCAAATCCACGATGGAGCCATTTCAAGTCAGAATAAGAATATAAAATATTATTTGACAAAAAGCCAGAAGGTAAAATTATGTGTAAATATTAGGACCTTAATTAGACCTTAATATTAAGACCTGATTAGACTGATTAAAAAATTAAAAAATGTGTCACGGAACCCTTGTTAAGCCTCTGTGGAACCCCAGGGTTCCGCGGAACACAGTTTGGGAACCACTGGCATGGACTAATCTTGGAATGTAACTTTTCCATTGACAGCGCTTCAAAATGCGTTGGACAGACGATTCTGAAATTCCTACCTCACGACTCGCTTGCCGCACAGATTTTCTTGGACTTTGGTGATACGTTTCCAGTACTCTTTCTTGCTTTGTGGGGCTTGTCGATGTCCGTGGTCTTCCGGAACGCTTCTTGTGGACATTCTGAACAGTTCCATCGGCTTCAAACTTATCTCTAATTCGAGTGATGGTAAGTCGCGTTGGTGGATCTGTTTGAAACTCCCTCCTAAACTGTCTTTGCACTTCAACTGCGTTTTCACACTTCCAGTAGCATTTTAGAATGAATTTCCTTTGTTCAAAGCTTAGTCTGACTGCCATTATTAATTCTAATGGGTTTAACTTGGAAAGAAAGAAACATCAATTGAGCTATCAGCTGTTAAAGTGTGTATACATTTTTTTGGGACGCCCTGTATATATATATATATATATATATATATATATATATATACTGAACAACAATAGTCGATGTGTGGAGAGGGTACAAGTTATTCTCCTTCGATGCAAGATATGGGCGATGCTGCTGAATTATAGTATAATTCGTCTTCTTTGTGTTCTTCTTACTCTTCTACTTCTTTTTCTTCACGAGACTCCAATAATTGAATTTCATGATACTGGAATTGCCCATAGAAATAGTATTCATAAAGAAC
This sequence comes from Bathynomus jamesi, assembly GCA_023014485.1. Lineage (NCBI taxonomy): Eukaryota > Metazoa > Arthropoda > Malacostraca > Isopoda > Cirolanidae > Bathynomus > Bathynomus jamesi. The sequence goes on from JAJOZX010004054.1 coordinate 138,508, forward strand.
TAGGAAAATAAAGTGGTTTCGTTCGTTCACTCTTCATTTGCAACCTTGATGCTTTAGAAAATAACACTTTACGTTATTTAACTTATATATGAAATAGGCTCCCTCCTAAGGAGACGTAGTTTTACATCCAGGATAAAAACGAAGACGTAGAGAAAAAAATTCATTATATTTGGCTGCAGCCGACGTTTCGGGCAACTCTAGCCATCTCCATGGCCTAATTAATAGAGAGCTAAAATTAATAAATGACGAAAGATACAAATGACGAGAGTTAAAACCTAAACAAATGTAAAATTAAAATTATTCAAATAGAAAATACAGATTAGAAACAGGCTAAAACAAGATCAAATCAAAAGTGAAATATATAAATGACACAAAAAATATATGAATGATAAATGTAAAACCTAAAACTAAAATCATTCAAAAATAAAACTTAAAAAACAGAAACCTTCACAAATAAAAAGTTAAACGGAAAACTACAAGAATAAACTGACACACTTGTATTCAAAGAACAGCCACAAGAAACTGAAGCAAAAAGAAGACAGTTGATCTAGTTAATGTAAAGGGGGTAACAGCCAGAATCAGTGTTTAGACTAGGGTTCAAAAACTTAATACATAAAGATTCATAAATACGAAGCGAGGACGCGCATTTTAATGATTTAAGAATTTTAAAATTTTCAATAGAAACGTCGGTCTTACAATTGATGGAATGACTTCTGATAGTAGACTGTTCTTTTCTCAACAAAACCTTCCCCGTCTTATAACTAATACCCATATGGGAGCAAAATCTCGCTCACAAAGAACGAACTGTACTGCCAACGTAGTTCCCCTGGGAACACCCAGGGCAGGTAAACAAATAAACGACAGAACAGCTCATTGCAGGGGGGATTTCGTCCTTACATCGGAAAAAACAATCAAGAGTATTACTATTTACAAAAGCAATCTTAAAATCAGTGTGAAAATAAAATTTCCTCACAATATTTAACAACTGTTTCTTTACCAAAGAGTTAAAATGGTAAACATCAGGTAAAACAAGATATTTACAATTCTTAGAAACATCACACGTTGGAACAATTTTAGGGGAATATACATTATTAAGAAACTTACCAATGACACCTCCTACAAGATTCCGTGGAAAACCATTTTTAAAGAAATAATCAGTAAGAAATTCAAACTCATTATGTAGCAGAGCAAAGTTCGAGCAGATATTATAAGCTCTATGAACAAGTGTGCGAACAGAACTTAGTTTGTAATTAAGGTCGCAAAAACTATAGAAATTAAAACCCAAACCTGTAAACGTAGGCTTCCGGTACGTAGAAGTTAAAACTGTAGAGACAGATTTGAAGACTAAAACATCAAGGAAAGGAATAGAACCTTCAACTTCCTTTTTCTGCGTAAATACAATGTTCTTATGCAGAGTGTTCAGAAAACTCAAAAACTCAACTGATTGGTTCTCCGTTTGGAATAAAGCAAACGTATCGTCAACATAACGTTTGTACAGTTTGGGCTTAAGATGATGGAGCACTCGCAGAAGACCCTTTCCTCAAGATGCAACATAAAAATGTTTGCAAGAGCAGGACCCAAGGGGCTCCCCATCCCCACTCCATCCAACTGACAGTAAACCACTCTTTGAAAACTGAAAAAATTATCCCTCACTGCCAAATTCAGAATCTGCTCAAACTGTGCTCTGCCAAAGCCGTGAAAAAGTGAGTCCGGCTGTGGAAATGCTTTATTCAAAATAATTTTAATGGTCTCATCCAAGTGAACATTTGTAAAGAGGGAAGACACATCGAAACTTGGATCTACAATTTTCTCAGAGAACGTCTACAGGTCATCAAAATTCAAGGTATATCATCATCAGAGTCAGAAGTACACAGCTCAGTACCACAAGGTACAGTACTGGCCTCACTCCTGTTTATTATCATGCTAACAGACATAGACAGTGAAGTAAACAGCAACAGTTTAGTAACATCCTTTGTAGACGATACAAAGATCAGCAGAAAAATCAGCGATGCAAAAGAGGTGGAGGCCTTGCAGAGGGACACGAACAAAATATACATATGGTCAGAAGACAACAACATGACATTTAACACCGAGAAATTTCAGCTCTTGAGATATGGTAGAAATGAGAACCTTAAATAGACTGCATATTATGCTCCAGATAGATAGGAAATTCAGAGAAGCACGAAATCAATAAATTTGGGGGTTATAATGACCGATGGTGCGAAATTAGGGACACAAAATCAGATAGCGATAAACAAAACAAAAAGAGTGGCGGGACAAGTAGTAAGAACGTTCAAGAGAAGGAACAAAACAGTAATGATTCCCCTGCTGAAAATACTGATCATACCAAAACTTGAATATTACTCACTCTTGACGGCTCCATATAAAAAGGAAGAAACTAATCTACTAGACGAATCTCGGAGACATTTCACAGCTAAGATTGATGACTGCAAAGAACTCAACTACAGTAATGGGAAACACTACGTAAACTAAATCTGTACTCCCTGAAAGAAGAAGAGAGGAGTTACACCATAATCTACACATGGAAAATGATCGAAAAACTGGTACCAAACCTCAAACTAAACCCAATTAGCATCCAAACAACGCTGGAAAATAGGAAAGGCAGAATGTGCAGTGTTCCCAAATTAAAGGCCAGACAAGGGACCTCCTCAACACTGAAAGAAAATAGCTTCTAAAAGACCTCAGAAACGTTACGGTGGTCATAGATAAAGTCTTCAAAAGAAGACTAGATGCTTGGCTCAGGCTGGTACCAGATGAGCTGGCCGTTCCTGTCTATGTGCGGTGGAGAGTGCAAGAGAGCAACTCGCTCCTCCACCGAGCCAGGCCTAGAGTCGGGGCCACCAGCTTGACCTTCGTGTGAAGAGACCAAAACACGTTACTTCAATGAGGTTAATGATATATATACTGTATATGCAGGCTGCAAATTACAATACTTACAGAATTTAGCTACCGAAGCCAGCATAGATATCATATGTCTAACGGAAACACACTTACATAAATGCGAAAAAGGCTGTGAAAACTGCATCGAGGATAGTGAAATAGCATTACTGGACTACAACATACACAGGGCAGATAGAGTGGCTAGACGAGGGGGAGGGTGTTGCATCTACGTGAAAAACACATACACATGTGAAGTGAATGTAAACAAATCAAACAGCACAGTCGAAGTTATTATATTAGAAGTAAAAGAACTGAACCTAACCATTATGAACATCTACAGACCACCAAACACCACAAAAAGTGAATTCCAATTTGCTACAAATGAAATAGAAAACATATTAAAATTATTTGAAACTCCAGCAACAAATATTCTCATTTTCGGAGATTTTAATTTCCCATTCATAACATGGAAGAAAAATGACGAAGTTGTATATGTCGAAAAGTTTCATGGCAACATTACAAAAGATGATAGAACCCAAGCAACAGTGCTATTATACATTATGGAACATTACGCCCTTACCCAGGAAATCTGTGAAGCCACAAGAAAAAAGAACGTTTTGGATTTAATCTTGACAAATAACAACGAGATAATAATAAATAAAAAAGTAACGCAGACAAAGTTCTCCGACCATAACCTCATCGATATACGATTGAAATTCACACCCAGAGGTCAGAAAACGTATCCTGGAGAGTTAGAAGGAATATTTGAAGGCTTAAACATAAATTCAAAGAAAGTAAATTGGGAAAACGTAAACAAAGATTTAAAGGAGGGTAAATTGGGAATTGCTACTTCACGAGAAGACTCCACAAGAAATACTATGTAAAATAGAGACTGAAACCAAACATATAATACTAAAACATATTCCAGGGAGACAGAAAAGAAAACGTAGCAAGCTCGAGAGGAAAATCAGGACACTATTCAGGCAACGAAGACAAACCGTAAAACATCTCCACAGATGCAGAACCGATGCAAAGAGACTCAAACTAGAGAGGAAACTTGGCGGCGAAATAGAAATGGACCGAAAGCAAACATTCATAAATAAGACAAACAAGGAGGAAACCAAGGTAGCAGAAAACATAAAAAAATAACCCAAAATACTTCTACACGTTTGCGAAAAGGAAAATGCAGTGTAAGGAGAGTATTGGTCCGTTGGTAAACGGGGAGGCCAAATACACAAATGACCCGAAAAAAATAAGCGAACTGCTTAGGGAACAATTTAACTCTGTGTTTAGCACCTCTAAGTCCGAGATGGAAGTGAAAAACCCAGACGAATTTTTCGACATACATACAAATCAACCAAGAACAAATTCCGGCATAAACCTATTAATGGACTTCGAGTTCACGGAAGGAGATGTAATTAAGGCTTTGTCACAGATGCGAGACAATTCAGCGACAGGGCCAGACACAGGGAGTGCCACGTTTCTGAAGAAATGTAAAGAGAGTATTGCCAAACCGCTATACTTACTATGGAGGAAATCACTCGACACAGGACAAATTCCACCACCCTTAAAGAGCGCGAACATTGCCCCCCCCGCCACTATTTAAAGGTGGTAACAGAGCAATGCCCAAGAATTATCACAGGCGTGCGAAGGAGAACTTTGTAAGAGTTGTTTTCTTATTAATAAATGATTTTCTATAATTCAACTACGCTGATTTCGAATAAGGTGTCCATTTTTTCTATCACGTAAGGATTTTCTGCAAACTGGAAGGGTAAAAACAACAACAAAAATAAATATTAGTTATTTCGGTACTTTCCTCTTATCCCGGACCCGACTTTTTGCCGAAAATATCACAAATTAACCTAACCAATTGTTAAGGGCATGCAGTTGACCTAACCGTATTTCTTGTATGTCCATACTGAGACTTTAAAAGATTATTAATAATAATAACAGAAAAACTGGTGCTTTTCTGTTAGGTCAACTGTTATGCCCTTGACAACTGGTTAGGTTAAGTTGTGATATTTTTAGCAAAAAGTCTGGGGTTCGGGATAACAGGAAAGTACCTTTATCTCAATTTACATTAGGTACCTATTTCGCTTTGTTATACTAATTACAAATCCAAACAACTTTAAAAAGAAAGAAGACTATTAACGTCAATTATATCTTCATCTTTATTTGTCCTGAGTTTTCTTGTGAGATCTATGCCTTTTAGTCTCGAATGCACGCGCTGTTCCTTTTCTTTTATGTACTAATTCTGGAGTATCCCGTTTGAACATCCAGCAGTAATCAGCCATCATGCTGATGTCTCACGTTCCCTGATATCTCTTCTCCATTTCTTTGATGTCTTGGTGAAACCAAGCATTTACAAGCATTTATAGGCAGTAGTTTTTAATCAAAATTTAATGAAAATTACTTACATATGTAATATGACATTTTGTTAAAAATCTGTACGTGATGGCGAAAAATGAATATTATTTTTGGAATCAGCGTCCAAAAATAAGTGATAAAATATTTCGGACAACAAAACCATCGCAGGCCTGTGTTATCGGCCAGTGGCTCTCACCTCACACCTTGTAAAGTGCTTTGAACGTATAATTAGAGGCAAAACTACCTACTACCTACAAGAAAAAGACTTATACAACCCAAATCAACATGGCTTCAGGGCTGGAAGATCATGCCTGTTACAGCTACTAGACCATCAGGAGAAAATATTGGAAACATTGTGTCGAAGACAAAACATAGAATTATTGGAATTATTGGAAAGCTAGGAAGATGAATATTTAATTTCTTGACGCAAAAACACAAAGAGTGGTGATAAACGGAGTTAAATCGGAAGTCTCGCAAGTCGTGAGCTCTGTCCCACAAGGGACAGTATTAGCTCCCTTGCTGTTCATAATAATGATTGCAGATATTGATGCAAATATTAAGGACAGTACTGTATCATGTTTCGCAGATGACACAAAGATATGTAAGGAAATATTGAACGAAGGTGACAAGAAAATTACCAAACGACATTGAAACATGATTCCAATGGGCAGAAGACAACAATATGAAGTTCATCGAAGAAAAATTCCAACTTCTAAGATATGGTAATAACAAGGAGCTGCAGAATAAAAGGTACAAAACTCTGCAAGACAAACAGATAACACCAAATCTACAAGTCAGGGATCTGAGAGTAATAATGTCGTCGGATACAGAATTCAAAGAGCACTACAACATCAAAATTACAACGGCTAGAAAAATAATGGGAATCATCTGGAGGAGTTTCCGCAGCAGAAAAGCAAACATCATGCTCAAATTATGGAAGAGCCTAGTCCTACCAATAATTAACTGAGTATTGCTCAGTACTCACGAGCCCATACAGAAAACGAGACTGCGAACATTGCGAACAAAGGACTTTCACGTCTAAGATAGAGGAAACGGAAGGTGAAGACTACTGGTCTCGACTACAATCCCCGAAACTCTCTCGAAAGAAGGCGAGAGCGGTACACAATAATATACATATGGAAAATACTTGAGGGCTTTGTCCCTAACCTTAGAAATGAAATAGAAACAAACTGGAATGAGAGAAGAGGCAGATTTTGTATAGTCCCAGCTGCTGTGGGACAGGCGGCCATGAAAATGAGGATGGAAAATACCCTCAGAATACGAGGCCCAAAGCTTTTCAATGCCCTACCGAGAGAAGTAAGGCATCTCCAGCACACCGACCTGAATAACTTCAAGAACCAGTTGGACAGATTCCTGTGCAAAGTCCCTGACCAGCCATGCGTGGCTGGCTACGAGGGCAAGAGGAGATCAGACAGCAATTCCCTCCTTCACTGAATCCCGCAAATGAGGTGGGATGCTGCAGAGGGGTCGACCGCAGGTCGATCCTGAGCCATCGTTCGAACTCACACAAAGTAAGTAAGTATATATGCCTTACATAATGCATTCATAGATTAAGTGGAAAGATGAAGAGTTTAACATCTTTTCACACAGAGCTTCATTCCGCCCATACGCCCATTTCAGGGTACAAACACCTTCCAGTAGCATTGCCAAACAAATAGCGGGCTGACAAGGCTTCCGTACCTGGTTCATCACCACTGAAAGCAATAATGTTCCGTGTTATGGCAGTCCAAAGAACATCCAAGTCAGTATTTGTTTTTCCGCAATTTTCGTTAGTTTGTATTGCAGGCAGACACCTCCAGTTATTGTCAGTATGGTACGTGATTCTTCAGGAGCATGATACACCGCAAGTTTGTGTCCCTCCATGAAGCAGCACAGATTCACCTGTATCAATCACAGACACACTCGTACTACCTCAGGCTTGCTGTACACAAACTTGACCCAAAATCACAAGCATTTATAATCAGTTTGCACTGGCGTGTATTTATTTAAGAATAATAGTTTCTATATATCTGTGGACTCATCACGGAAATAAATTGTATTTCTGTGCTGAAACGGAGTAAAATTTAAAGAAGACTACACCTCAAGGTGCAATAACCTCCCCCCGCCCAAGAAAACAAACCTAGAATAAAACTAGGAAAACCTTTAATACCCTACCTTTTTCTTTATTCTGTAGTTACGATTCCAATATTTCTCCAGTGTGCCTCTTTATAATCTAATAATTATTCTAATTTACTCGTAGTTTTCTTGTTTTTATTACTACAAGTATCATTCATTTTTTCACGACTATTATTATATACACAGTGTGTGTAGTGGTTAGCGTCGCTGACTACGAATCCATCGGCCCCGGGTTCGAGACCCGACGGCAGCCGGCGCGCAGCAAAACCCAGCTGTTCATCCTTCCACACAATAAAGAAAGTGGTTGGTAGATAAATGGGTACCCTAAGTGGCCTAGTGGTTAAGACGCTGGGCTGCTGATGGGGCGTGGTTCGGATTCCACGTTAAACTGTAGGTCTCAGGTGGAGTGAAAAGCTTGACCTTCGTCAGAATGAACAATTCGGGCGGAAGCTAACCAAAAGTTATATATATATATATATATATATATATATATATATATATACAGGATGAATCGCGACAAAATGTCATAACTTCGGGAGCTTATAGCTTAGGTCATTCCCAGTCAAAAACTCTATATGAACATAGGTCCGATTCTTAACGGTTATGGAGCTATGGATGTTTGAATGTTTAAAAATAAGAATAAGCGAACAAATAGCTGCTAAAGTTTTTATTCATGAATTTACAATAACTGTTCAAAATGACTACCCTTTTCCTCAATACACATCGCGGCTCGTCTGTGAATCGCGCGTGTAGCTCGCATTAGTTCATTACGATTGTCCTTTATGAGGGCTGCAGCATCCAAAATGCGATGGAGCAATGCATCTCGTGTTTCCATTTTTCTCTGGTACATCAGCTCTTTCATGCGCCCCGACAGATAAAAATCCAATTTTGTGCACCACCACGACCAATCCATCGACCAGGGAAGTGATCATCGAGATGCGTTCTCACTGCACAGCTAAAATGGGGAGGAGCTCCGTCTTGTTGGAAGTACATACGCAATCGTGTTGCCAACGGTACATTTTCTAACAGTGGCGGCAGTTCGTCTTGCAGAAATCGTAGATAAATGTCACTTGTAAGACCACCTTCGGAGATAAACGGACCAATCAGCTGACCATAGAGAATACCACACCACACATTGACACAACCGATGTTGAAAATTACTTTCCACAATGGCATGAGGATTCATTTCTGAACACACATGTGAATTGCGAGTGTTGTTGACACCGTCGCCGGTAAATTGAGCTTCACAAAACAAGACGTATCGATGCAATTGTCGATCGGCATTGAGCCAATTACAAAATTCCAGCCGTTGGGCACGATCCCCAGGTTAGAGATGCTGAACGCGCTGTACGTGGTATGGATACATGCCTTCTTCATGTAACGTTCTACATACTCTCGTTTGAGGAACTCTAAGACGTGTGGAAATCCTTCGCGTACTAACATGAGGACTCCGCTGTACCATCTGAATAATGTTTTCTTGTTCAGCCACATCTTGTTGTACCGGACGCTCAGATAAAACATTAACGCTAGGAAATGAACCGCTCTCTCGCAATCTCCGGAAAACGTTGCTAAACACTCGTAGATCCGGAATTCTTCGATTTTGAAAACGTCGCTGGTATTCGGCGACAGCAGCAGCAGTATTTCCATCGCAAAATCTGTAAACATACACCATATCGGTATATTCGGCATTTGAAAACGTAAAAGGCACACTGAACGCACAAAACACCAACTGCACGCTGTGAAGCACAACACTACTGCGTAGTTAGTTCGGTTCGGTAAGTAACTGTCAATTCAGTTCAATGTCATGCATGTGCATGCTTGAAATTCAAACATCCATAGCTCCATAACCGTTAAGAATCGGACCTATGTTCATATAGAGTTTTTGACTGGGAATGACCTCATCTATAAGCTCCCGAAGTTATGACATTTTATCGTGAATCACCCTGTGTGTATGTATATATACACACACACAGTGTATATATATATATATATATATATAATATATATATATATATATATATATATATATATATATATATATACAGTGTGTATGTATATATATATATATATACACAGTGTATATATATATATATATATATATATATATATATATATATATATATATATACAGTGTGTATGTATATATATATATACACACACACACACACAGTGTGTATGTATATATATATATATATATATATAATATATATATATATATATATATATATATATATAGCGCCAATGACGTAGAAATGTTGGAACTGATCCACGTTGTTTGTCGGCATAATTGATTTTGTCTCTCTTTTTCCTCTGTGGGGCCAACGTTTTCGCGGACATTCGCCCTTGAACTCTCCTTCCTGCATATAAAAAAAATTAAGCGTGACGATAGATATTGTCGAATATGTGCTGCAATACATCAACAGGAATCATCCTAATGTCGTGTTACAACTCTCTTATCGTATGATGATTGTTGCAGTGAAGAGATCGCTACATTAGCATATTTGACAAGTTCGTGTATGAGTTGGGTGACACTGAATTTATAGAGATACTTCCAACAACACGAAGCAAGATGCCATATGTCATATATGAACCAGCATCCGTAGCTTAGTGGGTAACACCGTTTCCCTATAAATGAAATGAAGTCATTGAGGTCGGGGATTCGATTCTGGATGATGCTGGTATCAATAATACAGGAGTTACAGCAATAGGCTGAGCGCCATGACAGTTTCTGGCCCTCCTGAATGAATGAATGATAATTCACTGGGGAACACAACTTTTGGTGACTTAGATGTTAGACCTGTTTCTGGGTATATTGAGGTCGCTGATTCTAAAAATGACATTAGTTTTTCTCCATCAGCTCTGCTTATCAAGATATGATATATATCTATATATATTTCTATATAATATATATAATATTATATAATTGCTGACTGGCAATCACTGTTGTTGTCAATTGAATACAAAAGTATGATGAATGTCAGCAAAAATAGTGTATTAACATCAAACAAGCATAAGGTACGAAAAATATTTCTTAAATTCAAACAAGCTTGAGACACGAACGGCAAAAAAAGTTCTTTCATTGAGACATCTCACATAAACCGCGTTTCTGAGATTTCTTGCGATGAGATGTGCCAGGACATTCGCGTTGGATGCTCCAGCAGTAATCTGCCATCATGTGAGTATCCCATCGTCCGCGGTACCGTTCTTCCATGGTCCTTAGTTCTTGGTGAAATCGTTCACCCTGTTCCTCGCTTAGATCACCGAGGTTATCTGGGAAACGATCCAAATGACTGTGGAGGTAATGCAGTTTGATGCTCATTTTACAGCCAAGTTTACAAAAGAAGAGAGCATATTCTCCACTAGTTCACCGTAGTTATCGGCCTTATAGTTCCCAAGGAAATTCTTCACAACCATACTAAACGATGACCACGCACGTGCCTCAATGTTGTCCATTGAATCTTGGAAACGCGGGTCTTTCATGAGTTCCCGGATTTGCGGTCCATCGAAAATACCTGCCTTCAGCTTTTCCATGCTCAGCGCAGGAAATTTTCTACATATGTAGCCAAAACACGTCCCATCTCTGTTCAAAGCCTTTATAAATTGTTTCATCAAACCTAGTTTGATGTGCAGTGGTGGCAATATGATCCTTTCTCTGTCAACCAAAGCTTCTTTGATGATATTTTTTTCTCCAACCACCATGTTTTCTCTCAGAGGCCACTGTCTTCTCACCCAGTGTTCATCTTTAGCTCTACTGTCCCAGAGACATATAAAGCACGGGTACTTGGTGTACCCGCTCTGCTGGCCCAGGAGAAAATTCACCATCTTCAGATCCACACAGATCACCCATTGGTGGTCTCGGTATGATATTTTTTCTAGGACTAGGGCGACTGTCCCGTGCTCTTCTCTCATACCGACTGAGTGACCAATTGGGATTGATCTGTATCTGTTGCCGTTGTGTAGAAGAACGCATTTGCTCCGTTTGGAGCTATCTATGAATAACCGCCATTCACTTGGTGTGTATTCCGATATGCCCATTTTCATCAGCAATCCGCGCACATTGTTGCAGAAAACTAAATCGTTCTCTTTTGAGAAGAAGGGCAGTAAATCCTTTTCTCTGTCGCGATATAACGTGATTTTGGTTCCCGGCAGCAGTAAATTTTTTTTCCCAGCCTGGAAGCTAACAATTCAGACGATTTCTTCGAAAGACTTAAGTCCCTTATGAGGTCGTTTAATTCGTGTTGACTAAAACCTTCTGCAACTGATGACGGGCCTTCGAAATCACTGTCATTTTGCCCACATATGCTTTCTTTGTCAGTAGCAGATTCATCATCTTCTTGAGGAGCTCTGGAAGATGGCTGAATGATGGGACAGGTATCTCATCTGAATGTGAAACAGGCCGTCTAGCTGAGTCTATGTCAGGATACGTCCATTTACTCCGGTTACGTCCATTGATGCCCTTTATATTCACCAAACAAAAGTAACAGTCATCACTGTGGTTTCTCTGTTCTCTCCATACCATTGGTATACCAAATTTCAGGCACCTCCTCTTTCCGTTGGTCCATTGCCGCAGATGCTCCGTACACGTTTTACACACAACATGAGGAGCCCATGGCTTATCTTGGTCCCCTAGTTGTACTTTGAATAGGCAAAATAAGCTTTTTTCACAAAATCAGTAATGGTTTTTCTCTGTTCAATGAACGTGTACTCTCCGCAGATAAAACAAAACACATCTGGATGATTTAAACACTTTCTTCGTGATGAAGCCATGTCAACACCTGTAACAGGAAAGAATTCACGTTAGTACATGTACAATACACATGCAAAACAGCAACATCAGCAAAATCATAGCTACAATTTAATTATACAGATGCATTTAGATTTACGAGCAACTCATAATACCGTTCCCAGGGTAATAAAGTAGGTAATGACGTATGCAATATCTCAAAACCTAGAGCTGCTAGAACAAAATGGATGATATTTTCTGAATCAGTGGCATGAAAATATCCAGAATCAGGTCTAAAATCTCAGGCACCAAGAAAAAACATTTTTTTTGTTCCCCAGTGCATAATAATTAAGAGAAAAGAGAAAATTGGAAATAATATGAAATGCACTAAATTTTAGATAATATTTATCGCTTTTCTTGATGATAAAGTTTGTTGTATGGACTATTTATCATCACAATTTAGCGAAAAAGTGAAATATGTATAATGGCTTTATAACAATGTGATAATGATGATGTTTCGTTTGGTTGTTTTGACCCCTTCGTAACGGCAAAGGTCATGTGCAACATTTAAATCCTGAAGGTGTTACTCCTAAGTTTTCAAATAATTTTTTTACCCAAATTGAAGAAAGGATACTTTCTCTAGGTTTAGATTTTAAGCTTTTTTAAATTTTTCAAAACCCCTTTTATTTTATTAAAAAAGTACCTCTTGTAATGAAGATATAAACTAATTAAGAACTCGTTTCAAACAAATAGCTATGCACTAAAGGCAATAGCCCTAAACCTCATAAATTATTTTCGTTTCTAATCAACATAACTGATATCCACATTGAGACTGGAATTTTGATCAAAATGTTGAAAACATTGGATCACCTGAAGATCAGGGCCCCCAGCCTTCTTTAGTTAGCTTTATAAGGCTAACTAGCCTTATAAGGCTTATAAGCCTTAAGGCTAACTAACGAAAATATCACGACTTAACCTAACCAATCGTTAGGTCAACTGTACGCCTTTGGCGATTGGTTAGGTTAGGTCGTGATAGTTTCGTTAGTTAGCCTTATAAAGCTAACTAAAGAAGGCTGGGGACCCTGATCTTCAGGTGATCCAAAACATTTTCATGGAGCAAGTGCCTTCAGTTGATGAAAATATTTCCAACATCTTGTTAGAAATAATTTCATCGAATTGGGCGGTGTCATCTACTGAAGAAAAAATCAATTAGGTTCCATTTCAGGTCATCTTTATTAAACGAGTGTAATTACATGCAAGTTAATTTTTATATGGGATCACCTGAAGATCAGGACCCCCAGTCTTCGTTAGTTAGCCTCATAAGGCTAACTAACGAAAATATCACGACCTAACCTAACCAATCGTTAGGTCAACTGTACGCTCTTGACGATTGGTTAGGTTAGGTCGTGATATTTTCGTTAGTTAGCCTTATAAAGCTAACTAAAGAAAGCTGGGGCCCTGATCTTCAGGTGATCCAAATTTTGTGTATATATATGTGGGATAGAACTCAGCATATATATATATATTAGAGGTGGACCGAATATTCGCATTCGCATTCGCATTTGCGAATATTCGCATCATTTTGAACATTCGCATTCGCATTCGCATTTAGATGTGCGAATATGCGAATGCGAATATTTCGTGCTATAAGTAATGCATTAGTTTTTTTTCATTATAATTGTCGCAGAAACGGTTGGTGCGAAAATGAAACTGTTGGATGCTGCCACGTCTGTTTCCCGCAGTGTGTCGCTGTGTGCGTATGAGCGACGTTTTTTTCCTGACTAGCGGCAGATGCAGCTGTAGCTGTCTGAGAGGGGTCGGTGTGCGGGAGCCTGGCGAGTCAGTTACCCACGAGCCTTGGCTGAGTGAGGGTGCGTGCAAGTGTCCGTCTATAACCCTGTGTCGCCTTCAATTGCCCCCAATTCATTGTGTCAGGTGCTTTGTGATGGCGTCCTCCAGTGCCGTTTGGGACTATTTTGAGTTAGTATCAAATGATATTGCTAAGTGTAAGCTTTGTAAAGCCAATTATTCGCGAAAAGGAAGAACGACGTCTGGATTGCGTAATCATCTTAACAGCAAACACCCTGCAGAGTATAAGAATATGAGTAAGACCGAAGAAGAAGCGAAAGAAAGTAGCAAGAAGAGGAAGGCATCTCCAACACCAGCTGCGAGGATGAAGCAAGCTACTCTTGAAATGTGTCTTGAAAAGACAAAATTGTGGGATGTGAACAACGCAAAAACAAAGAGCATGGACAGTAAGATTGCAGAAATGTTAGTAATGGATGATCTTCCATTTTCTCACGTGGAAGATATTGGCTTTGTGCGGCTCATGAAAGAAGCGGCGCCATGTTATCCACTGCGCCAAAGAAAGTATTACAGAGATAAAATTTGTGAGACAATGTATGATTCTGTCAGAAGTACAATTGGAGACAATATCAGCTCCCTCAAACAATCATCGAAACTGTCCTTCACCACCGATGAGTGGTCCGATACACAATCAGGTGTTTCATTGCTGTCACTGACCAGTCACGCTGTGGACAAAGAATTCAAACGTCAGAGTTTTGTGCTCTGCGCTGAACCCCTCTCTGAACGTCACACAGGGGAATATCTCAGCCAAGTGTTTGACAATTTGTTGGAGAAGTGGAGTCTGTGCGCGGATGATGTTCACTGCGTCATGAGGGATGCAGGTGCTAATATGAAAAAAGCGTTGTTTCTTTCAGGTGTTAACAACACCAACTGTGCCAGTCACCAATTGCACCTTGTTGTCAAAAATTCTCTGTGATCTCAGAAAGCAGTCGTTGAAGTCATCTCAAAATGTAGGTCAATTGCGACACATTTCAATCATTCAACCATGGCCCAAGAAGAGTTTAAGAAAATTCAGGCTAGAATAAATGCTCCACTGCTTTCTGTGATTCATGACGTTCCTACTCGTTGGAATAGTACTCTGCAAATGATGATCAGAATGAAAGCTATCAATGAACCTCTCTGCTTGTATGCCACTGCAACCGGTAAGATCAAACCTT
Source organism: Bathynomus jamesi (assembly GCA_023014485.1). NCBI lineage: Eukaryota > Metazoa > Arthropoda > Malacostraca > Isopoda > Cirolanidae > Bathynomus > Bathynomus jamesi. Next base: position 153,658 of record JAJOZX010004054.1, read on the forward strand.
TAACACTTCAAGACAATTCAACTCTGGACAAATGCATTACTCTACTCCAACCATTCGAAGATATCACAAGAAATATCAGCAGCAACTCATCATCAATAGCGGACGTCATTCCTCTCGTGACCACTCTGAAGAAAGTATTGATGTCCAGTTTGTCCACAGCTGAAGAAAGTCATGGGATCAAAGCGATGCGAGAAACAATGTTATCAGAAATAACAAAAAGGTTCGATTCAGCAGAAAACAACGACTTGTACTACATTGCTACATTTTTAGATCCTAGATACAAAGTAAAAATTTTCAGCTCTTCTTTTGTTACGGACAGGGTTAAAGTAGAGGTTGGATTAAAATGTGAAGCACTTAGTAAGGAAAAGACAGATTCTCAATCTCCAGGCCTTCGTGATGAAAAACCGCGCGATAAAAAACCGTCCACGTCTGTCGCCGAAGCTATGAAAGAAATCCTTTCCTCGAGCAGTGACGATGAGTCTGGAGAAAGGATTTCAGAACGATCTTCAAAGAATCTAGACAAGTATCTCAAGGAAAAACGACTGCCAACTGACGAAAATCCTCTGGAATAGTGGAGAGTGCATGCCGAACAATTTTCAGAGTTGTCGCAATTAGCAAGGTGTTTTCTTGCTTGTCCACCATCCAGTGTTGCGAGTGAACGCCTTTTCAGTGGTGCCGGTCTAGTGTACGATACAAAACGCTCCAAACTATCAGCGGAGAGAGCGGAAAAACTACTATTCCTAAAATATAATCTACCAATAGTAGAATTCAAGTACGAAAGAGTCAACCAGTGAGTGCCTAAACTATTTCTTTATCAATACCATTATCGGAAGATTGGGAATACTCTTCACAATGAATGAAATGTCTTATTTCTCTTGCCGACTAAACGATGCTCCGTGGCATTTATAAAGAAATAGTCATCCTCTTTCAAGGGTGGAGGTTGGGGAAAGAGGTTGGTGGGATACATTATAAGAGTGGGTCCTCGTCCGTATCCCGGTAACAGAAAATTCAATGGAATTTATTCCTATTTAATTTTCTATGGCGAAACTCTTACAAGTTAACATTTAAAATTTTAAATACCTCAATTCTAATGATGAAAAACGAATATATTAATTCTAATAGTAATTTTAGTAAATATTCGCATTCGCATTCGCGAATATTAAAATAAAATATTCGCATTCGCATTCGCATTCGCATTCGCGAATATCACAAATTGACATTCGTTCCACCTCTAATATAATATATATATATATATATATATATATATATATGGTGGTGGTGTCCCCCCAAAATTTCCCTATTTTTATTTGGACCTTTTCCAGTTTGTGTACCGTTTTTCATATAATTTATTTTTGAGAATATTTTTGTTAAAACTAACGAAAATATCACGACTTAACCTAACTCCTAACCAATTATCAAGGGCGTACAGTTGATCTATTATTAATTATAACATTGTTTGTTTCTGGAATAGTATTTACTATTTACTAATAGATCAACTGTACGCTCTTGATAATTGGTTAGGTTAAGTCGTGATATTTTCGTTAGTTTTAACAAAAATATTCTCAAAAATAAATTATATGAAAAACAGTACACAAACTGGAAAAGGTCCTTTTATTTGCCTGTTATTTTATAATGGATGTATAGGTCATCCCATAAGTAATGCGGCATTTTTTTAATTTTTTTTTTTCCATTTTTATCATTATTTTACGGATAGAAATCAAACAACTCTTTGAAGTTATTTATATTTAAATAAATATTTATTTAAATATAAATAACTTCAAAGAGTTGTCTGATTTCTATCCATAAAATAATGATAAAAATGGAAAAAAAAAAAATTAAAAATGCCGCATTTCTTATGGGATGACCTAATATATTGGATCAAGTAAAGATAAGCACCCCCAGCCTTCTTTAATTAGCCTTATAAGGCTAACTAACGAAAATATCGACCTAACCTAACCAATCGTTAAGTCAACTGTACGCCCTTGACGATTGGTTAGGTTAGGTCGTGATATTTTCGTTAGTTAGCCTTATAAGGCTAATTAAAGAAGGCTGGGGGTGCTTATCTTTACTTGATCGTGTATATTTTATTATTGGGGTTTCATCTCCAGAAAGGTAACAGACTAGGGTTTTTATTCCACATATACCTATATGTCTATACCTATATAATACATTTCTAGTATTTCATTACTTAATAACTAGTAAATATTGTATATTAAAACTGTTCTTTCACCATTTCACACTTAGAGTAATAACTTTTCCCAATTTCGTAGAAATTAGAAGACGATACCAACAGATGGCCTTACTAAATTTCAGACATGTATTTCCTTTGTAATAAAAAATTAATCCAATAAACGACATATTTAGTCGTGGAATCACATTATCTTGCGTCCCACCCAGCATTTTTCTGTTTCACCACGAAACAAACTGGTTTCACGGATATCATATTAATATTTAACCAAATTTCTTCTAAAAATATAGAGATGATACTTTTCTCCTCTTAATTCAATAAGAGAAAAACTATCAAATTCATGCAGTACCTAAACAGTTAGTATTCGAACATCAAATTTACAGTAGAACTTGGAAATTACAGTTTACTTTCTTCCCAAGACACATTAGTTTGCTGGGATAACAAAGAATTCAATAATGAAACTTACCATATAAACCATTCAAAGTTTGAGAACAAACTTTCACAGCCGCGCACCATCTCTATTCAAAATGAACCTAATTAAGATCACTTGTGCATCGAGCGTGGAAATTAAGCACAGTATATTTCTTTTTATGTCATACAGAAAGAATCATTTTCCTCAAGAACTATTTTCGGTACACCTTATTCAAAAACAACGAATATTATCACCGAATTATATCCACAACTGAACCTAAAACTCACTTTCACGAATAACCACTGTTTAATCCTTTCTAGGTCAACCCTATTTGTTATTCGACTTTTCATATTTTTCTTCTTGGACAAATTTAACTGTTGTTCATTTAGAACATTAATTGGGTAAAAATCACTAGGAACAAGTGTAGTTTACGTCCCCCTGACGCAAAAGGGGACACAAACTACACTAGGTCAAAGTTGGGGACCGTAAACTACACTAGGAGGATCTTTAGGAGACATTTTTTAAATGAATCCATCAAATTAAACGTTAAAACTAACGAAAATATTACGATTTAACATAACCAATCGTCAATTTTATATATATATATATATATATATCAGGTCATCCCATAAGTAATGTCGTTTTTTACGATAGATTAAGTTTAAACTAGTCCTACTCGGTTTAAGCATAAATTTTCCGAAGGTTATATCTAAGAGGAGAGCGATGTGTTTCGCTACATACTTTACAGACCTTGACCAGTGAAGACGTGTGTTTTGCTTTATGTGAACCCCTCATAAATATGGCGGTATCAGAAGAGCATATCAGGTATATAATGCTTTACGAGTTCAAAAAAGGGAATAGTGCTACTGAAGCAACGCGAAACATTCGGGACGTTTATGGCAACGATATTCTGCATGTGAGGAAATGTCAAAGATGGTTTCAAAAGTTTAGGAATGGTGACTGCTGTTTGACAGATGCAGCACGCTCTGGACGCCCTGCTGAGTTTGATGATGACCTGCTGTTAGCCGCACTTGAAGAAGACTGTTCAACAACTGTTGAAGAATTGGCCCAGAAACTCAATTCATCCCCGTCCACCATTCATCGACATTTGCAACAACTCGGGAAAGTGCCTAAGTTAGGAAAATGGGCACATGGATTGTCGGTCGACAATCTGAGGGTGCGGGTAAACATTAGCACAGCTCTTCATTCCCGTGAACTCCAAGATCCATTTTTGCACCGTTTAGTGACTGGTGATGAAAAGTGGATACTGTACCAGAATGTTAAGCGCCGTCGACAGTGGGTTTGTGCCGGAGAACCAGCGACACCACAGCCAAAACCAAATCTTCACCCTCGGAAGGTGTTGCTTAGTGTTTGGTGGGATAAAGGTGGTGTAATACACTTTGAAACCTTACCACACAACCAAACAATCACCGCTTAAGTCTACTGTCAACAACTGGATCGATTGAACACTGCACTAAAAGAAAAGAGACTTTCTTTGGTTAATCGGAAAGGAATTGTGTTCCACCACGACAACGCACGTCCTCATACCGCTCGGATCACTTCTGCAAAAATTGAGGAGCTTGGGTGGGAAAAACTTCCACATCCTCCATGTTCTCCAGACCTTGCGCCTTCAGATTATCATCTCTTCAGGAGTCTGCAAAACTATCTTGGCGAGAATCACTATACTTCTTTAGATGACCTGCACACCAGTCTTTGTACGTTTTTTGCCACAAAACCGCCTGAATTTTATAAACATGGCATTGAGAAGCTTGTAGGACGTTGGGAGAGTGTCATTGATTCCGATGGAAAATATATACTAGATTAAAAAGTTTCAGTTGAGTTTTTTGTCCTTCAAATTCCGATCTAAAAAACGACATTACTTATGGGATGACCTGATATATATATATATATATATATATATATATATATATATATATATATATATATATATATATATATATATATATATATATATATATATATATGAAGATGGTTAGGTTGAGTCGTAATATTTTCGTTAGTTTTAACATATTATTTGATTAGGTATACGCGGAAAAAGTTGGGGAACGCAAACTACACTAGGATAATGTAGGGGAACGCAAACTACACTAGGATAATGTAGGGGAACGTAAACTACACTAGTCACCACAGGGAGACGTAAACTACACTAGTCACCACAGGGAGACGTAAACTACACTAGGCACCACAAGGAGACGTAAACTACACTAGGCACCACAAGGAGACGTAAACTACACTAGGCACCACAGGGAGACGTAAACTACACTTGCTCCAGTCGTTATATATATATATATATATATATAATCTCGCGTCACACCGCTGAAGATAATTATCCACTAAATGTAAACAAGTGCAGCAAGGTTTCAAGTACGAAGTGACATCGCCAGACGTACAATAATTAATAATTAATTTAAAGGGTGGTAAAAATTCACGCGGACTGAACGATCTGCTTGATATCAATTATTGTAGATGTATTTGTAGAAACGTTGCATCATTGTACAATTTATATTATTATTTCCGATAGGACAAATATGTCCCTTGGTCCTCAAAGGGTTAAAGGGCGGTCAAAATTCACGCGGGCTGAATGAACTATCTGCTTGATATCAATTATTGTTAATGGTCAGAATACTGCCCTCTGACCAATAAAGAGTTAAGATCCTATTTTACTTTAACACTAGAAGTACCATGAATTCCGTTTACCTAGAAAGACCTTGCGGTCAATTTTGACCGCTAAGCAGGATTTTTTTTACTTATTATTTTTTATTTATTTTTATTTATTTATTTTTATTATTAATATTCATTTTAATTTATTTTTTATTTTTATTAAAATCATAGCTTTATTTGAAACATTTTACAAAGAACATTTATTTGAAACATTTTACAACCAAAACATTTATTTAGAACATTCTGCATACAATTGGTACACTTGAACAGAACATTTATTTGAAACATTTTACATACAATTCGTGCACCTTACAACAGTGACTTTTTCTTTGTCCTGAATGAGTGCCACAGCATACCTTGCCTCATGCTCTGCATTTGTACGTGGATTTGTTTCTGCATGATTCCACTTGACATTGACGGCGTTTAGGTGCTGGTCTCTGAGCAACTTGCTCTGGTTTGCCAATCTCCATTTCATCACAACCTACAGCTGCCTTTATCTTGCACATTTCAGTTATTAGATCAAGCAGAAACTGTCGGCGAAGGACTCTGGATCCAGTAACTTCACGGTATACAATCCATGCATTTATGCAAGCCAAGTCAAGAATATTAAACCAAATCGCCATTGGCCATCGCCTAGATCCAGCTTTGCTGGTGTGGTACCGGGCCATTTGGTCAAGAATATCTACACCTACTTTGCTTGAATTACAGTACTGCACTGTCTCTGGTAGCTTTTTGCGGTGAGATTCATCTATTTCAACGGATTTGTGCACTGAACTAAGAAGACAAACATTTTTGGATCTCTTACCTTAATAAATGGTCAGAGTGCAGTCCGATGGTGATTTATATATCTCAGATGAATAAAGTGGCTTTCCTTTCAATATAGCTTCTCCATCAGGAACTTCCCGTCTCTGTCTTCTGATAGTACCAAGAAGAGTTGTTTTTTCAGCTTTGAATTTCTCAGCCAGTTGTAAACTGGTAAAAAAGTTATCCGTGGTAACATGATAACCTTTCTTCAAGTATGGCTTCATGAGTGATAAACAAACATCAGCTGGAAGATCATGTGGAGCAGTAGCATTAGGAGTAGGATCTTTACCCAAATATGGTTTGCCATTGCAAAGGTATTTCGACTTTGCGTCCAGAAGAAGCCAAAATTTTACTCCAAATTTATCTGGCTTTAATGCCATGTACGAAATGAATGGACATCGAGATTTGCATGGAAAGAGTTGTTCATCAATAGTAAGATCAAAGTTTGGTACATAGCACTTTCGGCAGTTCATTATGAAAGAGTTCCAAATTTCAGAAATTAGACAAAATTTATCTGCCTGTTTTCTTTCTCTGCTGCTGGCAATATTGTAAAATCTCATGTGTTTCATGATCATTTCAAACTTATTCCTACTCATTGTTTTATGAAATATAGGTGGACCCCAGTCTTGATTCCATAATCGTTTCACGGGTGTGTTTTTTGCAACTAAAACACCACGAGCAATTTGGAGGCCTAAAAACTTTTCCAAATCTTCAAAAAGAATGCTGAAACTTGGGTCGTTTAGTTTCCCATGAATTTCAGTATACAGTAGTTTCGAATTGATCGTGACATAGGTTCATCAATAAGCAGTCGAAATGCACTAAGAGGTCTATTTTCTTAAATACCTTGGTATGCATATGGTGTAGAACCACTTTTCTGCTTGAATATATTTTCAGCAGGAGTTCTGCCTCTCTCTCTCTCTCTCTCTTTCACCTATAATTTTTGTCCATAAGACATCCGCACGAGAAGGTAGTGTTGTTCGTGCTACTGAATGGAGCCTCAATTTGAAGAACTAAAGGCTCATCTTTCTCCGTCTCATCAGAATCATTCATTTCTTCGACAGGAAGCATTGCCTCCTGCAGTTGATCGACGGCATCGTCTTCTTCATCCAGTGAATCATCTGAGGCAAGTTCTTCCCGAAGAAGACGCACTTCTTCAATCTCAATTCCTTTATTTCTACTATAACACTGTGCCATTTTATCTGTAAAATGAACAATATATATATATATATATATATATATATATATATATATATATATATATATATATATATATATTATAATAACACTATCGGCAGACTGAAACAAATGTCACGACAGATCCATAAATCAAGCACTGGCCTCCTTTTATGATGCTGGGAAAAGGCACACTGACTTAAAATTTGAGTGGCTTCGGGCTGACAAGCAAACTAATACAGTGTTGTCATATCTCAAGTATTTTCTAGAATGTTCAAAACTAAGATGCCACATCTCAATTATCTCTTGGGGAAAAAAAAAAAAAAGGAAAATCAAATATGGTATTATAATAATGGCAGAAATTTATGAAAAGTCATAAAAGGTCAGACCGCTACCTTTTCTGTAGTTAATGTATCACACACTTAAAAACTAAAAGCTGTCAAAAATGAACGCTTAGTACTTCTAGTGTTAAAGAAAAATTTACATCGCAACTCTTTCGCATTTATGAATTTCAATGGGCAAACTGCTGATTATGCTACATTGATGCTTACGAACACCAATCATACATTAGAATGTGCGAACATAAAGGCTGATCATACAAAATAAATAAACCCCATTGAATAAGCCTCCCAAATCATCAGTAAGAGAACCAGGTTTACAACATGACCACATTAACTCTATGTATGGCCCCCCGCTTCAACCAGAACAGTTTAGGACCCGTCTCAGTGCTCTCAGTCAGAAGAAAAACGGTAAACGGATCGACGAACGTAAACCTACGCCAGCGTCCGAAGCTCAATGGGTGACACCGTTTTCTTATCCGTGAAGACAAAGAGATCGGAGTTTCAACTCCCGATGATGTTGGTAAGAATAATACAGAAGTTAGGGCAATGGCCGCATTAGTTGGACTGAGCGCTGTGCTAGTTTCTGGCCCTGATTAAGTATTATTAAAATAGACCGGTGCAAGCGCCCGTAGCTCAGTGGGTAACACCGCTTACTACGAGTGAAGTAACGACACTGAGGTCGGGGTTCAGCTTCCGATGGTGCTGGTAATAATAATACAGGAGTTAGCGTTATGGGCCTCATTAGTTGGCCTAATTGCTTGGCCAAAGGGAGTAGAGTGGACAAGTACTAGGGGCACTCAATATATTTTTCCCCACCCTTTTTTTCTTAGCTAAATAATAGGCCATGGGGCTGAAATATCTTTTGGGTCGTAAGTTTGAACTTTCTGCGCTTCACATAACGGATTTTTCCAGTTTGAACCTCCCCTCCTTATATAAAACCGCTTTCAAACGCCCTTGTATAAAAACGACGGTTAACGCAGTTTCGAAAATGGCGTCTGACAGTGATGTGCGTCGTAAACAGAGAGTTGTTATCGAGTTCTTAACCGCAGAGAAGGAAACGGTTGGAAATATTCACAAACGTCTACAAAACGTTTACGGAGATGCTGTTGTTGATCGAAGCACAGTTGGACGCTGGTCTAAACGTGTGAGATCATCGGAGAGGAGGAGAGCCAGCCTCGATGATGAGCCACGCAGCGGTCGTCCGGCATCGGCTGTGACATCTCACACTGTGCAACGTGTTAACAGCATCATTCGATCAAATTGGCCAGTCACATACAAGGAGCTATCACTGGAGTTAGGAATTATTGAAGGAAGTGTGAATACGATAATTCAGCAACTGGGATACTCAAAAGTGTGTTCACGGTTTGTTCCTCGCGAACTGACTGAATATCACAAAGCCTAAAGAAAAGAAATTGCTTCTGAGTCGTTGGTTCGATACGAGACAGAAGGGGATGACTTCTTTTCACGAATTGTGACTGGGGATGAGACTCGGGTACACCACTTTGAACCTGAAACAAAACGCCAATCTATGGAGTGGCATCACGCAGACTCCCCACGTAAGAAAAAGTTCAAAATGGTTCCCTCTGCAGGAAAGGTTATGGCCACCATCTTCTGGGACATGAAAAGGGTGATTCTGGTGGACATTATGAAGAAAGGATAAGCAATCAACTCAGAGGCATATACTGTATTGCTGCCCTACAGAGACTCCAGAAACGTATAAAGCGAGTTCGACCGGAGAGAAAACTGGAAGACATCCTTCTTTTGCACGATAACGCAAGACCACACAAGAGTTTGCAAACAAGAGAGGTCATCACAAAAATGCGCTTGACTGTTACCCCACCCTCCATACAGCCCGGATCTGGCACCTTCAGACTTCCATTTGTTTGGGCCAATGAAGGATGCTATTCGTGAAAGAAAGTTTCAGAGTGACGATGAGGTGTTGAGGAGGTTAAGAGGTATGCTCCAGCGGAACCCAGCGGACTTTTACCAGCAAGGAATGAAGGCCCTTGTTTCGAGGTGGAGGAAAGCCGTAGAAAAGGATAGAGCCTATGTGGAAAAATAAAAACTTTTAAAAAAGGTATGTAATTACTTGTGTACAAAATTTCTTGAACTTACAAGGAAACTTGGAAAAAAAAAAAAAAGTGGGGCAAAATATATTGAATGGTCCTCGTATAAATGGAGAATTAAAGGATGTAGATAAGGAATCGCCACTTCGCAAACACCTTCTAGATAAATACTACTTACAGTATAGTAGCAAACGAAACTAAACCTATACTCCTGAAACATGTTTTGAAGAAACCATAAAGAAAACGGTCTTTTCCCTTCTATGTCCGCCACCCAAATTTAATATACGTCTGCGTGTTCATTAACTGTATTTTTTAGTACAGTTCAGTAAGTTTTATGTCGTAGAAAATAATTTTTATTAAGAAAATCATACAATTTTGACTATTTAGTCAGTTTTATTTTTATAATTTGGGGTCGGGGTGAATTGGATATGTCGTAAAATTTCAGTGAATAAGCCTTTCACTTTGTCTCTTTGCCTCTTCATTGGTTAAGGTTAGGTTAGGTTGTTTAGGTTAGGTTAGGGTTAAGTTAGATTAACTTGATTGGGTTAGGTTAGTTAGGGTTAGGCTAGGTTAGGTTGGTTAGGGTTAGGTTAGTTGATAATGTAATATCAGCTAACTCCTCTCAAGTAACAATTAAAATTCACTATTATGTTATGGTTCAGTTGAACTTCTTTTTCACAGAATCTTAATAAATAAATGTTTCTCCAAGTTAAAATGTACTGAAGAGTAATAAAAAGGTGAAGAGAAGTAGAATAATGTGGATTTTATTTGATTTTAGTGGCGGCCATAGAACGGAAAAGATCAATGAAAACGTAAAAACTAGAAAGAAAAATCAAACGTAATTTAAACAGCCGAAACAAACCGTAAACTATATCCACAGATGCAAGGAGACTCAAGCTAAAAAGAAAACTATGCACAATAGAAACGGACCTAAAACAAATATTCATCCGCGAGACAAACGAAGAGGAACACGAAGTAGCAGAAAACATAAAATAACCTAAAATATTTCTACGCCTTCCTTTAAAAAATGGAGTGAATGAATGAATGAATGAATGACACACTTTTATAATACTTAAAATACCACATTAAGGTTGCTCATTAGTTAAATATTTCTCCTCGTACAATAGTTGTACCCGTAAAAATATAAAAATATAAAATAATTAGTTTACTTTTATTATCATTTACGCAATTACAATTGCGCAATAAATCCTGTTAGTCCACTTCACCTGAAAGTATTTTGATACAAACGTAACCGAAACAGATTCAATATTTTAATGTTAATTTCTATTATAAGTTTAGTTTAATATGCATTTCATTTTAATATTAACGCTAATATGTTCAACATTTAACTAAATGAAAGTTTCATTTTATAGTTGTGATGATGATGGGTATATAAAATTATCGAAATATCTTCCAAATGGATCTTCATATATATATATATATATATAGGGTGAACCAAATGTAGGTGGACAGTAAATGATAACGTTTATTTTGAGAATACATATTTAATTTTTTTGTATACTATAATACAAAATAAAATTTAAATAAATTTAGTTATAATATTTAATATAATAAAACACAAACACCATAGTTATAATGAACACCATAGTTATAATATAATATAACACAAACCGTATTCAACCTACTGTCCACCTACTTTTGGTTCACCGTGTATATATATATATATATATATATATATATATATATATATATATATATATATATCGTAAAGAACGACGCTTGTATAGGAGAACATTCCGCGCAAGATGAGAAGAGAGAACGAACAAATGAAAAAATGAGGTAACCACCCGGGAATCGAACCCGGGATCTTCCGATTGCCGGTCAGATATGATAACCACTACACCATGGTCCTCAATCGATCAGAAGTCGTAATTCCTCTACATACGCGCAGAAACCAATGCCCCGAGGGGGCACCTCCCGCATGCCGTATCTATATATACACATTTCAACTGCAAAGAACACACAGTATAAATAACGTAAAGAACGATGCTTGTATAGGAGAACATTCCGCGCAAGATGAGAAGAGAGAACGAACAAATGAAAAAATGAGGACCATGGTGTAGTGGTTATCATATCTGACCGGCAATCGGAAGATCCCGGGTTCGATTCCCGGGTGGTTACCTCATTTTTTTCATTTGTTCGTTCTCTCTTCTCATCTTGCGCGGAATGTTCTCCTATACAAGCGTCGTTCTTTACGTTATTTATACTGCGTGTTCTTTGCAGTTGAAATGTGTGTATATATATATATATATATATCTCGGGTGGCCCAAACAAACGCCTTGAGATTTGAACATCAATAACTTCAAAAATATGCAGTTCACACTTCCAAAATTTACATAACTTTTACCTCAATCTATTGATAAGCCATCATAAAAATTTTAGACCTCAACATAAAATACTTTTTCCACAGCTGAGGGAACAATGAAGTATGGTGAAAAAAACGAATATAAACTGAAAAAAAATTTATTATTCATATCTTATCAACAAATATGATCAATATGTTCGCCGTCCTGCTTACAAACTAATCTTAACCTTTTCTTCCACGACATGATACATTTTCTGATTTCTGCTAATGTTATTTTGTCCAAACATTCGAGTATTTTTTTCATTAATTGCATTTCTGTAAACTTTTCTGTTTGGCCTTCAAACTCTTCTCTCCTAGTGTTCTATATGCAATAATCCATGGGATTGCAATCAGGTGATTGCGGGGGCCAGTCGGTTTTTCCAATGAAGTTGACTACATTCTGTTGTAGATAATCCTGTGTGAACTTGCTAGTATGAGCAAGAGCATCATCTTGTTGGAGTACGAAATCGTTTCCATAATACAAGGTGTTTATAAGGTCCCTATCTATTTCAGTGAAAACGTAGCAAAAAGGGTAAAATTTAATAACAATATAATAGAAGGCATACATTTAATGAATACTTAAGCATATGATTCTACATGAGCACCATCAGTATCTCTACAGAGTTCGAGTCTGTCAGCAGCATTGCGGAACACATTTTGTACACCCTGTACAAACGCCGACAATCAGGCAAAAGATTCTCCTCTGAAAGATTTACATAGGTTTCTGAATTAATTTTTATATTTTTTGAAATGAAATGAATTTTCGTCTTTCCATTCCACGATACACCTGCTAATACCATGATTTTTTGGGAAAACCGGTGGTAAAATCTCGATGGAGGAATGTCTTTCTTACGCCGACCATAAACAACATCGTTCCGGGAGTTTCGAGCAATCTCGATGGTGAAAACTTTTTCATCTGTAAAAACTTTTTAACATCAATGGACTAAAATCTATCAAGCAATTTTCTACAACGAATTTTTCTTTTAGCTCTTACATTGCTGTCACGTCTTGAAATACGGATCCTTTTGAATGCTTTAAGTCCTACCGTTCTCTGCATTCTTTGTATGGCACTTCGACTGATACCTAAATTTCTTGAAATTTTCTCCTGAGAGCAGATTGACCCAGGTCGATCCTCTTGAGATAGGCCCATCATTTCGATCATTGCTATATTGTCTTGAGTGTAAACTGTTTTAGGCCGACCACTTCCACGCTTCCGTGCCGTCAAACCGGTTGCTTTAAGTTTTTTAATTATTCTATTCACAGACGCAACATTACAAGTTATTCCTGAAAATTCCCTCAAAATTCTTGCCCCAGTCCATCTTTTTTCCAAGAAACACTTGAATCACCGCTTTTTCACCGTTAGTTAGAACCATAATTTGAAGGGTAAGTTTAAAAAACAGTATTTAAAATGGGCGTAGCCTATATCATCTGACGTTTTTCAGAGACTAACAGATTATCTATAGGCTAAGGAAACTACTAAAAGTCTTAGAATAGTTGCCAGGTACAGCTATACACATTTAGGGTTTAGAATATTCGCTTTTTTCACCATACCTCATTGTTCCCTCAGCTGTGAAAAAAGTATTTTATGTAGAGGTCTAAAATTTTTATGATGGCTTACCAATAGATTAAGGTAAAAGTTATGTAAAATTTGGAAGTGTGAACTGCACATTTTTGAAGTTATTGATGTTCAAATTTCATATTTTATGCAGAAAGGAGAGGCCAAGGGTAAATCCCCGCAAAAGCGCCCCTCCCATAGAAGAAGAAGAGAACCAAAATCAAGGTCCAAGATTTTCGAGATGCCTAGACACTGCGTTTGAAAGATGGGAGGTCACAGACAGGAGGAAACATGGATTGAGGAAGATTGTTCCAGAGTTGACCCGCTGAGTAGATGAAAGACTGAAAATACCGATTAACCCTTGCATTAGATAGTTCGACAGAAACGGAATGAGAAAGTGTAGAAAGTTGGGTACTGCGTGCTCTCCTTAAAGGAGGAAGCATGCAGTTAGAGGGTTCAGAAAAGCAATGTCCGTTATGATAGCGATAGTAAAGAGCGAGTGAAGCAACATTGCGGCGAAGAAAGAAAGATTGAAGACAATCGGTAAGAGGCGGGGAATTGATGAGACGGAAAGCCTTTGATTCCACCCGTTCAAGTACGGCTGTGTGGGTTAAACCACCTCACACATGAGAAGCATACTCCATAAAGGGGCGAACAACACCCCTGTACAGAGAGAGCAAATGAGTGGGGATGAAGAAACCGCGGAGGTGGAACAGCACACCTAACCTCTTAAAAGCTGTTTTAGAAAGAGAGTATATGTGATCTTTCCACGAAAGATCACGAATAAAGGAAATGCCAAAAATGTTAAGAGAAGAGGAAGGATTCAGTTGTGTGTTGTTGAGAGCAAGGGGGGATATTCGTGTGGAAGGTTATGACGAGTAGACAGATGGAGAAACTGAGTTTTTGAGGCATTGAAAGCCACAAGGTTTTCTCTGCCCCAATCAGAGACAGCAGGAAGATCAGAACAGTGGCCAGCTACAACTGCAGCTATAGATCGGCCAGAAAGGAAATTAGAGATGAAGGCACAGATAGGAGAGAAACCGAAGGAGGGCAGTTTCGAAATTAAAGATATGTGCCAGACTTTATCAAAAGCTTTTGATATGTCTAGCGCAACAGCAAAAGTTTCACCGAAATCCCGAATGACGATGACCAAGATTCAGAGAGATATGCAAGAAGCTCGCCAGTAGAGCGTCCCTTGCGGAATCCATACTGACGATCTGAAAGAAGATTGTGAGAAGAAAGGTATTTAAGAATCTTCCGATTAAGGATAGATTCAACAACTTTGGAAAGGCAAGAAATGAAAGCAATTGGACGATAGTTAGAGGGTTGAGAGCGGTCACTCTTCTTTGGGATAGGCTGAATAAAAGCGAACTTCCAGCAGGAACGAAAAGTACCAGATGAGAGACAAAGACGAAAGAGTTTGCCTCGGCAGGGTGTCAGCACAGAAGCACAGTTTTTAAGAACAACAGGAGGAACACCATCAGGATTATACACCTTCCTAGAGTTGAGCCCAGATAGGTCATAAAACTCATCTTTAGAAGAGATTCTAATTTCAGACATAATAAAGTTATAGCGGGCAGGAGATGGAGGAACAGCACCGGAATTTTCCAAGGTTGAATTGTAAGCGAAAGTTTGAGCGAAGAGTTCAGCTTTGTCAGAAGAGACGGCAACTGTGCCGTCGGAATGAAAAAGAGGAGGGAAAGAAGAGTTAGTAAAATTGTTGAAGAGGTTCTTAGCTAGATGCCAGAAAGAGCGAGAACAATTAGAATTGGATAGATTTTCACATTTTTGTCGGATGAAGGAATTTTTGGCGAGTCCAAGAACAGATTTTGCACGATTCCGGACAGAATTAAGCTGAATCAGAGTCAGGAGTTGGATGGCGACGGTACCTTCTGAAAGCCTTCTCTCTGTTGCAGATAGCATTAGAACAAGTAAAGTTAAACCAAGATTTTTTTGCATTAGTAGTAGGAATAGAATATGGAGTGTACGCCTCCATGCCTGAGAGAATCACCTCTGTGATGCGTTCAGCACACTGAGAAGGGCCCCGACCACGGAAGTAGTAATCATTCCACGGGAAATCACAGAAGTACTGCCTAAGGGCCTCCCAATAAGCGGCGCCGAAGTGCCAAAGGCGCCTCCTCTTGGGACGATCCAAAGGCCGAATTGGAGCCATAGAACGGGAAACAGATATAAGATTGTGATCGGAGGAGCCCAACGGAGAAAAAAGTTTGACAGAGTAAGAAGAAGGATGAGAGATAAGAAATAAATCCAGAATGTTGGGCCTATCTCCAAGGCGATCGGGATACGAGTAGGGTGCTTTACAATCTGCTCCAGGTCATTTAGGATAGAAAAGTTGAAAGTTAGTTCACCAGGGGTGTCAGTGAAATGGGAGGAAAGCCAAAGGTGGAAGTGAACTTTGAAATCTCCTAAAATTAAGATTTCAGCAAAGGGAGAGCGGGAAAGAATGTATTCCACTTTGGAAGTGAGGCAGTCAAAGAATTTTTGACAGTTAGTAGAATTAGGAGAAAGGTAAACAGCGCAGATGTATTTAGTTTGAGATTGGCATGTAAGCCGTAGCCAGAGGGTATAGAATTCGGAAGATTCGAGTTCGGGATTACGAGATCAAGTTAGGTCATTGCGTACTAGGGTGTCCCACTTATGACCTTTTTTTCAGATTCATTGAACATACTTTTTTTCCTGTTAGAATGGTTCACTTTTACTAAACATATCAAAAAAAGGTTAAATTTAACAATTTTGGGGTCCCTGACCCACCCCCGAAAATGGGCCCCCGTGAAAATGCTAGAAATACCTATTTTTTGTATTGTAATCAACCTAAATGAACAAGATTTTTGTCAAATATCAACATATTTGATATCAAAAGAAAGGTAATTTGAAGCTTTATTCAGTAAGGTACAAGAAACAGTAGTAGGGTGTTACCGCCCCCGTTAGAGCATCATCCCAATGCAGCTCTGCGGCGATAGTCCTCGAAAGGATAAGACGAGTAAGAACTTTATTCATCTTATCGAATCGAAGTGGGAACAACTTGGTTAACATTGGGTTAAAATTATATAAATTAAAATACTTTAAGCTTTTGACAATGTTAACAAAGCCCCATCGTTTTTTTTTTATTTATTTCTCAAAAATACACAAAAAAGATCTTTACCAATCAAGAATATAAAGGTTAAAACAAAAGAAAGTAATCTTAGGAACCTTTTGCACTTAAAGCAATGAACTTTTTTTTATTCACTTGAAACAAAGCTTAAAATAAAAAACAAAAACAAATAATCTTAGTTACATTTTAACCTCAGAGCAGTGACCAAATTTTTCTTCGTCATGTTTGGGATTGCATGTCTATTCTGTTCAACGACCTGCAAAAGTTGTTGAAACTCGCTTTCATCCTTACAATGCCCACGAAAATCTTGCATGAGCTTGACGCCACGCTCTGCCGTGTCATTTACTACTTTGGCAGACGAAATAAGGCCTCTCATTCTTTTAAAATCGTCATCTTCTCATAATGATATGGGTTTTTTAATCCATTCCCTAGATGAGTTGAGAAATCTGAATAGGTACCAAGATCTTGGACCTATGAGGCGATGAAGTCTGACACCCTGCTTCAGAATAGGGAAGATAGGCTGACCTGGTGTGAACTCTTGAGGAAGATCATATTTTGTTAATTCTTTGGCCATCTTAACCTTTTCTTCATTATTAACAGAGCCAAACAAAGCCATGGGGGCGAGCTCTTCAGTCAAGTACCAATAATGACCTCGAAAAATGGCTAGGGCAGATTCGGCAACCTCACTGACTATTTTTTTATATTTTATCAATTCATTGTAGAATCTAAGATTATTTACAGGAGCGTCGGATGATTTAGCACAGGACAACCAGTATTTTCCATAAAAAAGGGATGTAAACTGACAAAATCTTTCAAGTTTTTGAATAGTGACATCATCGTAGCCAGCTTGGTGAGAGAAGGCATCATTTTATTGGTGTAAAAAATTGAAGCCATCCATCTTGCATGATGGAAGGCTCCTGGCTTAATCCAATGAATTCCTCTGGAAGGCACTTCATTCAGAATGAGGAGAATTGTCTCTGCCAATTCTTTATAGTCATCGCGAGGAAGGGAACTTTTTTGGTTAAGAATATCATTCATGAAACTGATGCTGGATTCTCTCATATCTTTTAAATACCTATCTTTTATTTCAAGGTGTCTGTGAGGCAGTTTAGTGTCGATATTTTTCCAAACACTTTCTCTAAAGTTCTTGAAGGCTTCATTTTCAGGTGAATTAGTTTTGCCAAATATTCTGATGTACTGTAGACAGTAGCCAAAATCCTCTCAGAAATATGATGACGGCATGCCATCCACAGTAATTTTTTTCCAAGAAGTTCTTCCACTTTTTGGCAAGCACCTTTTTTCCATCCGGTGTTTGAGGCAGTTGTATCAAATACTAGCCCATACACATTGTCTTCTAGCTTCCATTCTGAGATGGTTTCAAACACGCTTGTTGCTTGAGTTGATCCGGTACTGTCTTTGATTTTTGCTACGGAGAGTAATTTCTCAAAATCATTTTCTCCAGTAACTAGTATTGCCAATCTTTCCTCCTTTCCACCTGATAAATTACAGATCATTTTGCTCTCCCAATGAATAAGAACATACTGGGGAGGAACGAAATCACCTTGGATGTCCTGCCTTAACCCACAACATATTGAAATTGAATCTTTTTTTCTAATATATTTAGTATAAGTGGACCATTTCTAATAGGAAAAAAGCTATGTTCAATAAATCTGAAAAAAAAGCCATAAGTGGAACACAATAGGTTGATTACAATACAAAAAATGGGTATTTCTAGCATTTTCAGGGGTGGGTCGGGGACCTCAAATTTGTTAAATTGAATCTTTTTTGATATATTTAGTAAAGGTGAACCATTTCTAACAGGAAAAAAGGTATGTTCAATGGATCTGAAAAAAAAGAAGTTATAAGTGGAACACCCTATTGCGTATATATACGCAACATCCACTTTGGAGTGAAATTGAGTATAGAGGAAGCAAAAGGGTACAGGAAAGGGGTTGCTGTCAGTCGTCCCAGACACCTGAATTTCAGTGAGGAAAAGAAGGTGAGGTTTAGAGGAGGAGAGGAGGTGTTCAACAGATTGAAAATTTGAGAAAAGGTCACGAATGTTGCAGAAGTGTAAGAAAAGTGAATCAGACAGAGGTCCAGAACATCTCGAATGGGCGGTAGCAGACCTAGCCCCGCTGTCCGCGTCTGCATAGAGGGGGGAGCCAGAAGTGGGGACATTCATGGTCTCCTCCCCAGGGGACTCTGAGGCTCTTGAAGTTGATGCCATTTTTTTTTAATTTTGAAAAGATTATGTAGTGTGTAAGATGCCTGTGTATGTTGTGAGGAATAGGGAGAGAAGTGTGTGTTTGAGAGCTTGCTGGACTGCTCGCAGGGTAGATGAGATATGGAAAAAGATCAGCTGAGGAGGAGAGTGAGAGGAGAAACGGGAGTTCCAGCACTCCCTATCTTCTGTCTAACGCCCCCCTCCCCCGGAGTACTTCCCTGGTCAATTGGTGTCTATAATCTCCTACATAATTTTTTATGGGATATGTTATTGCAACCTTAACATAATATTCATATTTTTACTTTTATATTTGCATCCTTTCTGCATTAATATTCCTATTTACATTTTACTTTCGTTTACATCCGCATTTACATTCGAATTAAATAAGACCGGCATCCATAAATGAACTGACAGTTGCAGGAAGCTTTTTATGAAAGGTTTTGATTACAAGTTATAAAACCATGAATAGTTATTATCTGATAGGAAAGACACACACTTATACTACATTCATACATGCATTCGTGTTTGATAAAATTCATGCAAACTGCTTTTGTATGAGTTTCACTGAATCTGATTACGTATAAATCAACAGTCAAAGAGATTTGGGCTTTGAAAATTGTTGGACCGAAAGTGACATTTCTTATCGTGTTCTCAGTGAAATATTCTTGCTTTAATTTTAATTATGCACCGCATATGTTTTTTGTTTAAATGAGATATACACTGACGTATTTACATAGGCATTGCAATAGGAATATAAAATTTTATATAAATTCCTTACATATATATATGCAGGAAGGAGAGGCCAAGGGCGAATGGCCGCAAAAACGCCGCCCTCATAGAAGAAGAAAACAAAATCAAGGTTCACGGTTTTCGAGATTCATGGACACTGCTTTTGAAAGATTGGAGGTTACAAGGGCGGATCTAGTTGGGGTGGGTCGGCGACGTCCGGACTCCCCCTCAATTTCTTGAAAGTACCCTTTTTTCAAGTGCAAGTGCCCTATTTCAATGATGTGTATGCCTCTGAAAACAAATTTTGTTTTTGTAGATAGCTCATGGTTATTTTATTTTATTCAAATTTTATTCTGTCTTTATCTGACTACGTTGTACTGTACTTTCACATTTGTAGTTGTAATGGTTTTCATGGGTACTGTACCCTTAGTACTGGTGCAGCCATATCACTACTTTTATCTTCATCTTATTCCGAAAGCAGGCCCGTAGCGAGGGGGGGGTCGGGGTTCGAACGACTCCCCCCCCCCTTGACAGGAAAGGTCCACTTTTGTAACCATAGTTATAACTTATGATGTGATATTGTAATATATAACATCATTTAGTAAATAAACACTTGCATTTTTTTAACATTTTTCTTTTAAACTTCACAAACTACTCTAAACCCCCTCCGCAGTGACTAGGTTGTTGGACCAAAAGGTCCGCCTTTCTACAGTTTCGACCTCCCCCCCCCCCCCCCCACACACACACTTGGGAAATCCTGGCTACGGGACTGGATAGTTCTTTTAATTGACAAGACATTTGTAATTGTTTGAAAAAATTTCTGATATTGTATCCAAATTAGATTTTTATTTTGTATCATATTTGAATGAGACTCATCTAATAAAACAATACAATTGATTTTACACTCGCTCATTAGTAGTCTCTTTTAAGAAAAAAAATTTAGTACTGTGCCCTTTTTATTTTAGGGGGTTCCCTTTTTTCTTTTGATCCTCCTTACTGAAATGCCTAGATCCGCCCTTGGGTTATAGACATGGGAAAAGATGGTTTCAGGAAGATTGTTCTAGAGTTCACCGGTTGAATAGATGAAAGATTGAAAATACCGATTCATCCTTGCGTTAGAGAGTTGGACAAATGAGGAATAAGAATGTGTCGAAAGTATGGTGTTGCGCGTTCTCCTTAAAGGAGGAGGCATGCAGTTAGAGAGTTCAGAAGAGCAGTGTCCGTTATAAGAGCGATAGTAAAGAGAGAATGAGGGAACACTGCGGCGAAGAGAGCAAGATTGAAGACAGGCTCGGTCAAATAGGGCCCCCCCCCCCCCCACAGTACTTCCCTGGTCGACTAGTGTCTACAGTCTCCTCCTATATATATATATTATATATATATATATATATATATATATATAATGATAACACTGGGGAACAAATTTTAACTTTTTTTTGTTTCTTGGACGTGAACAGATCGGTCTTATAGGATTTTTTCCGCTGATTCCGAATATAGCCGTAGAATTTCTCTATCACCCAAGGTTACTGAGAAATTTGTATTTTAATATTTATTCAAAAAGTGTATAGAAGTAAGTAAAAATACTTCATAAAAATTATATTAGTTGCAGATTGGCATTTAAAATATTCTTCTTAAAACTTCTTTGTCACTGATTTTCTCTTGTAATTTTCATTAGGAGCTTCTCGCATCAATGTCCAGCAGTAATCAGCTAACATTGCCGGATCTCACCTCCCTTGGTAGCGTTTCTCCATAGTAGCTATATCTTGGTGGAACCTTTCTCCATGCTCATCGCTTACGTCGCCGAGGTTTTCAGGGAAGAAATCTAAATGGGAGTGCAAGAAATGGATTTTTAGTGACATATTACATCCCAATAACCTATATGCTTCAATCATGTCCTGCACTATTTTTTCATAGTTAGAGGCTTTGATGTTCCCTAGAAAATTTGTGACAACATTCTTCATGGCCTCCCATGCCACTTTTTCTTTTCCTCTCAAGGCATCATCAAACTTTTGATCTTTTATGAGCTCTCTGATTTGGGGACCAACAAAGATCCCTTCTTTTATCTTTGCATCGCTAAGTCGTGAAAACTTTTTCTTCAAATATTTGAATGCCTCATCTTCCTTGTTCATTGCTTTAACAAAATTTTTCATGATGCCAAGTTTGATGTGAAGTGGCGGTAAGTATATTTTTTTGGGGTCAACTAAGAGTTCATGAGACACATTCTTCAGTCCTGGGATACATTTTTGACGAAGTGGCCAATCCTTTACAAAATAATGCGAATCTCTGGCTCAGCTGTCCCATTCACAAAGGAAGCAGCAGAACTTCGTATAACCGAGCTGCATTCCCAGAAGAAGCGCGACGACTTTTAAATCCCCACATATATACCAACGAAACTGGTCATAATTAATCTGCTGAAGGATGAGTTTCATATTTTCGTAAGATTCCTTCATGTGGACAGCGTGCCCTACAGGAATGGAAGGGTATTTATTTCCATTGTGAAGTAGTACAACCTTGAAGCTTAGCTTCGAAGAGTCAATAAATAAACGCCAATCTTCAGATTTGTGCTCATGACCGAGAGCTAACAGCAGTCCATTTACATTATTACAGTAGCATAAACCACCTGACGAGGAGAAATACTGCATCAGATCTTTTTGGAGAGTGCGGAACGCCGATATGCTTGTATCTTTTGCCAGCAAATTCCATTCACGTAACCTGGAGCCCAATAATTCCGCTTTCTTTTTCGGAAGGTCCAAATCTCTCACGAGATCATTCAGCATAACCTGCGTTATCATACGTGGTTTATTTGATTCAGGTTGCTGAAAGTCTGTATCTTTAGTGTCATCAATTTCCATTGGTTCAACTTCAGACTCTTCATCCAGTGTCCATGACTTTGGGGGAGTTGGAATTGGGTTATCATCGTCATGTAGTACTGGTCTCATGGCAGATGCAAGATTTGGGTATTGAATTTTATGTTTATTTTGGCAGAGAATCTTGAAACGTTAGTCATACAAAAATAGCAATCCGTTAGGTGATCCTTGGGCTCTCTCCAAATCATTGGTATGGCAAATGGCATAGATTTGCGGGTACCTTTAATCCAACCCCTAAGAGTGACGGCACAGGAAATGCATGAGATATGAGGTGCCCAGGATTTGTCTTGGTCGCCTACCTTACATCCAAAATAAAGTTCGTAAGCCTTCTTCACGAGTGGGGTCATCGTCTTCCTCCGTGCCATTATGGTCAGTTCTCCACATACGTAGCAAAATGTATCTCTGGGATTAATAGTTTCGATTCATGCTGGCGGAAAATTATTGAAATCACGGAAAACTTTTTGGAATGAAAAACCAATTTTTCTACTATGAAAAATTTTAAAATTTGAGCAAAACTTGAAAAAAATTTCTTTCTTTTTATTAAAAATCTGTTTGTTTAAATAGCTATATTTTTTTAATGCAAAAAATACTATTAAATATAGTTAACCTGGAAAAAAAAAAGAAAGTAAAATTAAATTAGTACACTTAATTTTAACTAATATTTTGGGAAAACTCTGAGTAAATGGAAATATTATTTTCTCAAAAACTATGGGTGATAGAAAACTTCTGAAACCATATTTGGAATCAGCATCAAAGGTTCTATAAGAAACACCAAATAGTTTTCAAGAAACAAAAATGTCGTTCCCTAGTGTAATCTTTACTTACAGTAAATTCATTATAGAAAAGTATAATATTCATCAAGGTAATGAACGATACAACTAATTACACAGGCCTGCGAATGAGAACTTTGTAAGAGTTGTTTTCTTACTAATAACTGATTTTATATAATTCAACTACGCTGATTTCGAATAAGGTGTCCATTTTTTCCATAACGTAAGGATTTTCTGCAAACTGGAAGAGAAAAAACAAGAACATAAATAAATATTATTTATTTCAATTTACATTAGGTACCTATTTCGCTTTGTTATACTAATTACAAATGTAAATAACTTTAAAAATAAAGAAGACTATTAACGTCACTTACATATTCATCTTCATTTATTCTGAGTTTTCTCGTGAGATCTATGCCTTTTAGTCTCGAATGTACGCGCTGTTCCTTTTATTTTATGTAATAATTCTGGAGTATCCCGTTTGAACATCCAGTAGTAATCAGCCATCATGCTGATGTCCCACCTTCCCTGATATCTCTTCTCCATTTCTTTGATGTCTTAGTGAAACCGTTCTCCTTGTTCTTCGCTGAGTGCTCCGAGATTCTCAGGGAAGTAATCCAAGTGTGAATGTAAGAAATGTAATTTCAAACTCGTATTACAATCCAACTCTTTGAACTTATTTAGCATGCTGTTCACAATGTTTTGGTAATTTGGGTCCTTGTTGTTCCTCCAAAATTTGCTGATAACTTCCTTAAAAGCAATCCACGCTTCTTTTTCAAGACTGTTTATTGTTCTTTCAAAGTGTTCATCCAAAGTCAGTTTTCTAATTTGGGGACCAACGAAAATTCCTTTCAATTTTGCTTCCGAAAGAGTTGGGAATTTACCACACAGATACTTAAAACAATCTCCATCTTCGTCCAAGGCCTTAACAAATTGCTTCATCAAGCCCAATTTTATGTGAAGCTGAGGTAAAAGGACTTTCTTCGAGTCAACCAAACTTTCACGTTGAATGTTTTTAGACCCAGGTGTCAGGTTGACTCTGCGTGGCCATTCCTTTTTTATCCAGTGCTGAGTTCTTGCTCGGCTATCCCATTCACACAAAGAACATAGAAACTTCGTATAACCTGGTGGTTGACCTAACAACATATAAATCACTTTTAAGTCTTCACAAAGTAGCCAACCGTGTTCTTTGTATTTAACCTTAGCTAGAAGAAGCTCAAGATTTTCGTACGTTTCCTTCAAGTGAACCGAATGAGCCACAGAAACGGATGCATACAAGTTACTGTTGTGAAGGAGGACGCCTTTTAGACTTCTTTTGGAGGAATCAATGAAAAGTTTCCACTCATTTGGGTCATAGACTGCAGCGCCTAGCTTAAGTATTAGTTCCGAAACAGTGTTGTAATATACCAGTGAATTTTCTTGAGAAAAATATTGGATGAATTCTTTTTCTCGGGAGACACAAATCTCTTACTAAATCATTAAGTTCACTGTGTGTAAACAATTGGGGTTCACCAGATGTTTCGGTTTGAAAACAATCAATATCATCGTTTCCATCGTCATCAGACACCGAGTCAGATGAAGTTATATGAAGAGTATTTGGTTTAGTAGGTGCAGGTACACCAGGTCCATGAGCAACAGGTCTTATAGCAGACTGAAAGTTTGGATAAGAAATTTCCTTTTTATTTTTAGTATTTTAGTCTTGCACATTACAAGAACAAAAATAGCAGTTATTGCTGTGATTTCTGGGCTCACGCCAGACCATTGGAGTCCCAAAAGGTAAAGAATCCTTTTTACCTTTACTTTACTCCACAGTCTAAGTTCTTCAACACAAACACTGCAAACTTTATGTGGCGCCCATGATTTGTCTTGATCCCCAAGTTTCATTTCGAAGTACACATAGTATGCTTTCTTGACGAAGTCTGTAATATCTCGCCTTTGTGTTTTTCACAGTAAATTTTCCACAAATATAACAGAAAATGTTTGGGCTATTTACACACACTCTGGTTGCCATAGCAACAAATAAACAAACTTCAAGAGAGAAATATAGTCACCGCGCACCTTTGAATAATAAAGAACTATATCCTCGCACGCACTAGACAGATTGACTCATCTCGTAGCTTCAATCACTTATATACTAGCGGTGCGTTTCTCGAATGTTCTAGAAGACGCTCTGACGTCACTTCTGATCTGGAAGCATTTATAGGCAGTAGTTTTTAATCAAAATTTAATTGAGTCAATTTTAATGAAAATTACTTACTTATGTAATATGAAATATGACATTTTGTGAAAAATCTGTACGTGCTGGCGAAACATGAATATTATTTTCGGAATCAGCGTGCAAAAATTACAATATAAGTGATAAAATATTTCGGACAACAAAACCATCGCAGGCCTGTGTAATCAATTAATCGGAGTAACAAGAGTTTTTCTAGTAGTTTCGATAGTTATATATACACACATCGTGGATCAAGTAAAGATAAGCACCCCCAGCCTTCTTTAATTAGCCTTATAAGGCTAACTAACGAAAATATCACGACCTAACCTAACCAATCGTCAAGGGCGTACAGTTGACTTAACGATTGGTTAGGTTAGGTCGTGATATTTTCGTTAGTTAGCCTTATAAGGCTAATTAAAGAAGGCTGTGGGTGCTTATCTTTACTTGATCCCACATCGTTATATGCATATTATATATTGTGTATATACAGTATAGTCTTATATATTTATCACATATATTATATATAGTATTTTATATATATATATATATATATATATATATATATATATATATATATATATATATATATATAATATATATATATATATATATATATATGATCGATCTCATCTCGGAAACTAGACGTGCTAGAGGAAGCCGAAAACAGATTTGAAATCAGCGTCCCAACAGCTATCTCGCCCACCCATAACTATATCTGATGAAAAATACTTGTTGGCCAGTGAATTATTGAACAATAAATTTAAAAACTAAAAAGGAAATAACTGTAATACACGTAATTAAACGAGTAATAATAAAATTAAAAATAAAAAGTAGATGCAATGAAAATACCAGTTTGTGTTAATTAAGTGGAGCCATAGACAAACGCTTTAATACCAAGAAATCCATAGTCAAGAAGACATAAAGTAGGGCTGATGAATAGTTTGGACTTTTGAATTGACTGAGTTTTTGAACTCCGCATTAAACTGTATTGAGCAACTCTTGTTACCTCAGGGAGGCTCGAAAGCCTGTGGTTAGCGAACATTTGAAAAACTGAGCATCTTGGAGGTAACTTATGTAGCAGTCTAAAAGATCTGTTGTAAAGCAAATTTAGGGTTCTGCAAGAACCCTTTTTACAATTAATCCACAGCTGCTGACCATAGATATTAGTGCAGAAACTACGACAAAGATTGTCTTTAGCTTCACTTGTAGAGAATCTGAAGTTCCCATAATCATGTTTGCTTTAGCAAAGTAATTTCGATATTGTTTCCTCGTGTCTGAGTCATCACTCAAGTAGCTAGTGATAATCTGACCAAGAAGCTTTTAAAAACTTTTGTACATGCTCTATTGGTTTGTTTTTCATTTTGAAAATATTAGCCGTTTGGTTTGAGCTTTAGGGTGGAATTGTATAACCTTATTTTTAGAAACATTAAAATCAATGTCATGATTTTGTGAACGTAATTCGCAAATTTCCATAAGTTAATTGAAGGGCTTATTAATACCATATCATCGGCATAGACCAAGTTGTTTATCCTCATGTTATCTTACAACATCCCACTCTTGCCTCATTAGAAGACGTAATTAATTCATCTATTAATATACACATTAAAGAGCAGAGATGAGAGCAAAGAGCCTTTTCTAACTCCGCATGAGGAACCTAAACATTTATTGCCTCATCCAACCATAAATATTTATTTATTGAATGTCCCAAAATTTTAATATATTTAAAACACGCCTTAGAACATTCATGTCTCTAATTTTTTAAATACTCGTAGAATATTGTTTTTCACTCTATCATTTGTTTCGCGTACGCCCAAAAAGCAACTATAAATAATGCAATTACTCTCAGTATATTTAAATACAGTCTCCTTCAAAAGACAAATACTGTACACAGGTCAGTTGAATGGAACCTTTTAAAATCAAACTGATCAGGAGACGTCCGTAAATAATTACACCGGTCTGCATGAAAATCGATTTCTTTATTTTGAGTTGTGATTCTGAAGCAGTTCGCTGCGCTGAATTCAAAAATGCTACCAGTTTTTTTCTATCACCCACAGTTTTAAAGTTATTAGCAAAACAATGTTGGGGCGTTTTGTAATTTTTTACCTGTTTTATCTTTAATTAATTTCGTTTTTTTCATATTTTTCAGATAGATAATTCTAACATTACGTCTTTAAAATTTTAATAATGGCTTCTAGAGGATGTACCCATAGTCCAGACATATTTTGTTATATTTGTGGTCGGTATGTTGTAAAACAAAGGACAAATGTAACGACCTTCATTAAGAGAGCTTATCATGCTTATTTTGGAATTAAATTAGGAGATCAAGACAAAAGTTGGGCTCCACACAAGGTTTCTTACGTGTGTTGCGGCACTAAGGAATTGGAGCAAAGGTAAAAAGAAAAGTTTGCCATTTGGGATCCCTATGGTATGGCGCGAGCCTAGAAACCATACCGACGACTGCTACTTCTGTTCTTGCAATGTTAAAGGTTATAATGCAAAGAATAAAGAGAGCCTTCAATACCCAAGTCTTCCATCTGCAATAAGGCCGGTACCCTATGGTCCAGAAGTTCCTATTCCCCGCCCACCCGAGAGTCTGGATCAATACAATTCAGATTCTGATTCAGCTCCAAATCCAGACAATGATGATGTTTATGAACAGCCAACAGCTGACCGAGATCCTCCTAAACCATTAACCCAAGCCGAACTAAATGACTTAGTCAGGGATTTGAATCTGCCTAAGGACTCTGCAGAACTTTTGGGGTCTAGATTGCAGGAGAACAATTTATTGGCATCCGACACATACTTCGCTTCGTACAGAAATCGTGAGAAAGACTTCGTGCCTTTTTTGAAGAAGATGGTCCCTGGTATTTGCAAGGACATCACAGGATTAGTGTGCAAGCTAGGCATCGAATACCAACCAGTGACTGGAGGTTGTTTATAGATTCCTCTAAAACCAGTCTAAAAGGAGTGTTACTGCACAACGGTAACAAATATGCATCAATCCCAGTGGCCCATTCTACTCATTTAAAAGAGACCTATGATAACATGAAACTGCTTCTGGAAAAAATTCAGTATCAAATCACAGATGGATAGTGTGTGGGGATCTCAAAGTCCTTTGCATGTTACTTGGGCAGCAATCAGGATACACTAAGATGCCATGTTTCATCTGCGAATGGGATAGTCGAGCACGTGACCAGCACTGGAAGAGGAAAACTTGGCCTCCTAGAGAGAATCTTACCCCAGGATCAAAGAACATTTTACATGAACATCTAGTTGAACCAAATAAAATCCTCCTACCACCCTTGCACATTAAGTTAGGCTTGATGAAGCAGTATGTCAAAGCATTGAATAAGAAGGTGAGTGTTTCAAGTACATTTGTTCAAAATATCCAAAGATTAGCTACGAGAAAATAAAGGCAGGTGTTTTTTATAGGTCCTCAGATTAGAAAGTTATTGACAGACGATCATTTCCTGAACACAATGACCAATAAAGAAAAAGAAGCATGGCTTGGTTTCAAAGATGTTGAAAACTTCTTGGGAAACTACAAAAGCCAAAATTATGAAAGACTGGTGGAAAATATGCTTAAAAAGTTTTGCGCCTTAGGCTGCAACATGAGCCTGAAAGTTCACTTCTTATTTTCGCATCTTGACCGTTTTCCCCCGAAATCTCGGAGATGTCAGTGAGGAGCAAGGGGAACGATTTCACCAGGACATCAAAACCATGGAAAGAAGATATCAAGGAAGATGGCATACAAATATGATGGCGGATTACTGCTGGTGTCTGCAACGAGATCAGCCTAACGCACAGCATAAGAAAACATCAAAGAAGCACCGGTTTAGTCGTCATTAGTCAGATCTACCTTCGTAGTCTTAAGTCTTGGAATAAGTCCTGAAATGTTTGCAAGTAAAGAAGGTAAATATATTTTGTTTCTTTCAGTTATTTTTTTATTCTTTCATAAACAAGCAATATGCTTGTCCAAGAGCTAGGAGCTATTTAATTCTGCTTTAATTAGGTTTTACTCTATCACCTAAAGATTTCGTGCTACAAAGGGTGTGTAATACCTCATCTGTCCCCAAATGTTAACCACCCATTGATGGGAGGGGAGAGTATTTTGCTGGAACAGGACTGGTTGTTATATATATTTACCCTACATTATTATGTAAGCGTTACTGTAATCTATAACAACAAAATTTATGGTTTAGCATGCGCAATCCAATGTTGGTCTTGATAAGATGGTTCACATTTGGGGATAACTGGGGGATTTATGACACACCCTGTAGTAAGAAAACCATACGTGATAAGGAAAAACTAACTATATTTTTGAGATCAGCGCACTCAAATTATATAGAATCACCAACTAGTTTGTAAAAATCGATCGACAAGTTTTCAAATGTGTACTGGTGTAATCATTCGGTGTAACAAAAGTTTGTCAAGTAGTTTTGAGAAACAGAAGGCAACAGCAATAGGCCTGTAGTTATCGGTGGATAGAATGTCCTCATTTATTTTTGACAAGGGGTGTGATATATATATATAATATATTATATATATATTATATATATATATATATATATATATATATATACAGGGTGGGGCACGAGAATCAAGTGTTTTTTGAATAGCTAGTAATCGGCCATTAGGAATGGGAGGGGCGTGCGGTAGGTAGCATTCCATTCCTGGGTTCATAGCATTTAACTTTAACTAACACTCACCTTTATCTTTCAGGTGCCATCATGGAGCAGTGGACGTTAGAACACCGCATGTTCGCGTATGATCATTTTGTTAGGAGTGGCGAGTCAGTGACAGCAGTTCAGCGTGCGTTTCGCCGCAGATTCAACATTCATCGAAATGACTCTGTTCCCGCTCGTGACACAATCTTACGTTGGGTTAACAATCTTCGAACAGGAGGCTCAATAATGAAAACAAAACCGAAGGGGCCGCAACGCACTGTGCGTACTCCAGAGAACGTTGAAAGGGTCAGACAAGCGATGTTGCAAAGCCCAGGCCGCTCTGCTCGGAGACATTCAGCTGCACTCGGAATCAGCAATCGTACTGTTAGACGGATTTTGCATGAAGAATTACATTTTCACCCATACAAGTTAGCGATGGTGCAGGAATTGAATGTAAACGATTGCCCCAACGACTGAATTTTGCACAGGAAATGCTTGCACTTTATGAGCAGAATGAAAACATGATGGTGGTAATGAGTGATGAAGCCCATTTCCACCTTAATGGGGCCGTCAACAATCAAAACTGTCGGTATTGGGCTGCTGAAAATCCGCGACAACTCCATGAAAAACCGCTGCATAGCCCTAAGGTTACAGTTTGGTGCGCGGTGGGAAAGTTTGGCGTCATCGGTCCCTATTTCTTCGAACAAAATGGGGTTACCGTTACCATAACATCTGGGCGTTACATTGAGATGGTGAACACCTTTTTCATCCCTGAGTTACGAAGAAGGCGTATTGCTCGTCGACATTTGTGGTTTCAGCAAGATGGGGCCACGCCACACACCGCCAGAGCGTCAATGGCTGTTCTTCGCCCCCTGTTTCCCAACCATCTCATTTCGAGATTTGGTGACATTGCATGGCCCCCTCGGTCCCCTGACTTGTCCACATGTGACTTCTTTCTATGGGGTACCTCAAGTCACGTGTCTACGAGGACAAGCCCCGTACATTAGATGCATTGAAGGAAGCGATCCGTCAACAAATCATCCAAATCAACAGAGACCTGCTGGGAAGAGTGGAGGCCAATTTTCGTAAACGCCTTCAACAATGCGTCGACGGCCAAGGACATCATATGCCAGATATAATTTTCGGTACATGATTATTATGACATGAAATGCTATGTTCTTACGAATGTTGTTCTACCAATATATTTTCTTTACAAAAATAAATATCATTTTCCTGATTATTCCAAAAACACTTGGTTCCCGTGCCCCACCCTGTATATATATATATATATATATATATATATATATATATATCCATAGGAAAATATTTATTTTAATACATAAATTACAACAAATGGTAAATACTTAAAATGAATATCAACTTTAACTCGTAAATGCGTATCCGTGATACTGTACAGTGGTTCGTACTCCAGTATAAACAACAAATTATAACAAATGCTCAAATTGGCGACCTCTGACATCGAGACACTTTGGGATGGAATTTATGATTTTTAATAATTCTTCGAATTGACGTTCTCGAGATGCGTGTTTCATTTGATAATCTTCTTGTTGACTTTACTGGACTATTCGTTAAAGTTTCACATACCATTGCAGAGGTATTTTCATCAGTTGCAGTTTTTGGACGGCCAGAACGCCGTCGATCATGTACACTTCCTGTTTCTTTGAAACGTTTAAACAACTTGACAACAGTCGCATGTGTTACTGGATGCTTATCAGGATGATTTCTATTGAATTCGGTAGCAACTTCTCTGTGTGTAGCGCCCTGTCTTGCGTACATGAGCACAAGTTCTACCCGGTCTTCTGTTGTTAGATTCGAAGCCATTTCTGGGCTGAAATAAAAAAAGTATTTGAGTATTTATACTGGAGTACGAACTACTGTACAGTATCACGAATACGCATTTACGAGTTAAAGTTGATATTCATTTTAAGTATTTACCATTTGTTGTAATTTATGTATTAAAATAAATATTTTCCTATGGATCCAGACTTTCGGCCCACCCTGTATATATATATATATATATATATATATATATATATATATTATATATATATATATATACCCTCATAAACTCCGCAGGAATATAATTGTGAGCAAGCATGGCTGAGAACAGTAATGAACGGTTAAATAATGAACCATAAAAAAACAACTCAAAATTCATTCTTTAGTCACTTACAAATTAGATGGTTCACCGCAATACCTTCGGAATGTTTGCGGAATTTCACCTATTTACCAAATTTCCACCTCAATCCATGCAGTGCACTCTCTCTCTCTCTCTCTCTCTCTCATGTCTCAGTGTCTCAACCTCTTGCAACAATTATCTGTAAGCGTAGATAAGACTTTTTCTTCTTGTTTTAATTTAAAGCGATAATATCTCAATTCAATTAGTGAAGTGTCGTGGAGCTACCTTACACTAAACCACGCAGGAAACGACGACGCAAAAATATTAATTGGTTTTTCGTTAAAACGAAAAATTGCACTTCCGTTTTTTGATCCCTGCGAATAATTTATAGATGTTGTTGAAGGAGAAGCAGATTTACTTCTTATATAATTTATTAATTTATTCAGCATACACTGCATATATATATATATCTCTCTCTCTCTCTCTCTCTCTCTCTCTCTCTCTCTCTATATATATATATATATATATTATAGAGAGAAGAGAGAGAGAGAGAGAGAGAGAGAGATATATATATATGCAGTGTATGCTGAATAAATTAATAAATTATATAAGAAGTAAATCTGCTTCTCCTTCAACAACATCTATAAATTATTCGCAGGGATCAAAAAACGGAAGTGCAATTTTTCGTTTTAACGAAAAACCAATTAATATTTTTGCGTCGTCGTTTCCTGCGTGGTTTAGTGTAAGGTAGCTCCACGACACTTCACTAATTGAATTGAGATATTATCGCTTTAAATTAAAACAAGAAGAAAAAGTCTTATCTACGCTTACAGATAATTGTTGCAAGAGGTTGAGACACTGAGACATGAGAGAGAGAGAGAGAGAGAGAGTGCACTGCATGGATTGAGGTGGAAATTTGGTAAATAGGTGAAATTCCGCAAACATTCCGAAGGTATTGCGGTGAACCATCTAATTTGTAAGTGACTAAAGAATGAATTTTGAGTTGTTTTTTTATGGTTCATTATTTAACCGTTCATTACTGTTCTCAGCCATGCTTGCTCACAAGTAATCGTAGATAGAAATGTAGCTTATGAGAGGTATAAAGGGGACCGTGTGCAGCAGCATTTTGGAACTTATATAGATTTACTGAGAAATGTTAAGCGTTTAATGAGATGTGCTAAGTGCGATTTTGAAATTGAAGTATCTCGTGTATGTAAAGAAAATTTAACGATTACGTTAGAAATAGAAATTCCTTGAGGGACGATTTTGGGGCACTGGTCGACTCGGATGGTAACTTAACAAATAACTATGGGGAGATAGCAATAATTTTAAATAATATTTTTACATCAGTTTTGGCAGTTGGGAATACTTCTTTCATACCGGAGGCTGGTAATATGCTTAGTGATGTAAATGAGACTTTTTCATTCCTTACTGACGTAACTGTTTACACTGATGAGATTTAGATTTCTCACTTACTCACTATAGATAGGTTAAAAATTAACAAATCGCCAGGTGCAAACCATTTTTACCCAAAGCACCTAAAGAGTTAAAGAATTAAATACTTGATCCTTTAGTTTAAATTATGAATAAATCTTTATCGCAGCGGGTTGTTCTTTTGGATTTTAAATTGGATAATGTAACTCCAATCTTTAAAAAAGGAAATAAGCAACAGGCCTGTTAGTCTAACTTCTATAACTGAACAACAAAATGGAACGTTTTTTTTCCTCCTTCGAATGAATGTATGTAATTCCAATGTACTTCCGTACGCTAATTACGAATTTGAAAATAAAATATTTCTATCACCCACCAATTTTGAAGGAAATGCAAATGAAAATTGACAGATTTTCTTACTTTTGGTATATTTAATCATACAAAAAAGAAGAGTACCTTACGTAAAATGTTTTTGCGGCTGATATTCGCTTATAACTAGTACCAGGGGCTTCTCTTATAAATGTCCAACAGTAGTCGGTTAACATACTGGGGCTATATCTTCCTTGGTACCGCTTTTCCATGGTTGGTATATCCTAATGAAATCTTTTACCCTGCTCATTGCTGACAGCGTCCACGTTTGATGAAAAGAAGTCCAGGCGGGAGGGAGTGTAGGAAATGCATTTTGAAAGACATGTTATACCCATTGACTTGGTAAGCACTAAGCATTTGCTCCGCCAGGGAAACATAATTTTCTGATTTGACGCTGCCGAGGAAATTCGTAGTCACTTCTTTAAAAGCTTTCCATGCTGTTCTTTCAACCTCATTGAAAGACTCATCAAATACAATGTCTTTCATCATTTCTCTGGTCTGTGGGCTCACAAAAGTGCCTTCTTTGATTTTCACTTCGCTGATTCCAGAGAACTTCTGTTTTAGATATAGAAATCCAGGTCCGTCTTTATTCATGGCTTTTGCAAAATTTTTCATCAAACCAAGTTTGATATGGATAGGTGGTAAGAAAACTTTTGCTGGATCTAATAGGGGTTGATGGGTAAAAATTTCTGTTCTGGAACCAAATTTTGTCGAAGTGGCCACTCTTTCTGTGTATAATGACTCCCCTTAGCTCGGATATCCCACTCACAGAGGAAACAAGAGAACTTTGTGTATTCTAACTGTAAGCCGAAGAGAAGTGCAATCACTTTCAGATCACCACAGATATGCCAGGAGTGTTTATCATAGTCAATATGTTTTAAAAGTAACTGCATATTGTCATATGATTCCCTCATATGAACTTTATGTGCAATCGGAACCGAAAGATAGGCATTACTGTTGTGCAAAAGTACATCTTTCAAACTCAACTTTGATGAATCGACAAAAAGCCTCCATTCCTTAGGATTGTGCTCTCGACCAAATGCCTCCATGAGAGTGTTCACATCATTACAATACACTAAATCATTTTCCATATAGATAAACGATGTGAAGTGTGTCTGAGCTTACGAAATAATAATTTTAGTCTTTTGTAAGAGATTCCAACCTTTTAATCTAGAACCTAAGAGCTCAGCTTGATTTTTAGATAGATTCAACTCTCCGACAAGACCATTTAATTCTGACTGAGAAATTAAATAAGGTTCATCCGATGAAGGTGGTTGAAATTGTGTATCCATGTCATCTTGTCTGTCCAAAGGTTCATTACGAGATTCATCATTAGGCTCATCATCATCTAAAGTCCATGTCTTTGGTGGTTTTGGTACTGGCAAATCGTCACAATGTGAAAGAGATCGCATGGCTGACAGTACGACTTTGACCTAAGCGACGGAATCATTTTAGTTGCACGTCTTTGAACACTTTGTCTATATCCTTGCACATAAGCGGATTCCCAAATTGGAACGAGTACTCTAAATGGGGTCTAACTAATGACTTATAAAGAGGAACAATAATATCGCGCGATTTGTACTCAAAATTCTGAGCTATAAAACCTAGCACTTTGTCCGCCTTATTGACCGCTGCTGTACTTTGTTTCCCTACTTTTAAATCACCAGTGACTATAACTCCTAAATCTTTTTCCTGATCTATGCTTGCCAACTCCTTCCCTGACATACTATAGGCAAAATTACCGTTACGCGAACCTATATGCAAAATTTTGCACTTACCGACGTTAAATCTCATTTGCCATGTGACTGACCAATCTACGATTTTATTCAGAGCTTCCTGGATTTTACCTCTATCTTCGTCATTAATCGCCCTACCACCCACCTTCGTGTCATCCGCAAACTTTGAAACTGTACTGACTGTGCCGACATCTAGATCGTTAATCTATATCAGAAAAAGCAAGGGGCCCAATACAGAACCCAAGAAGACTCCGCTCCATCAACGACCACCCTGTTTCCTACCTCGCAA
Organism: Bathynomus jamesi; assembly: GCA_023014485.1. Taxonomy (NCBI): domain Eukaryota; kingdom Metazoa; phylum Arthropoda; class Malacostraca; order Isopoda; family Cirolanidae; genus Bathynomus; species Bathynomus jamesi. The sequence goes on from JAJOZX010004054.1 coordinate 189,796, forward strand.
CCACTTTTCTATCTAATTTATTACTACATCCCTGATTCCATGAACCTTAGTTTTTTCAACGAGCCTTGTGTGCGGTACGGTGTCAAACGCTTTTTGAAAATCTAAATACACTACATTTACCGCCCGATGACTATCGTAAACTTCAACCACGCTTTGGAGAAATTCTAAAAGATTAGTTAAGTAAGATTTGTTCCGCCTAAAACTGTGCTGCGTATTTCTAATCAAGTTGTGCAATTCTAAGTGTTTGACTATTCGATCCTAATTACACAAGTCTGCATTTCAAACCAAGGTACAAGATGTTTTATTTCTATTACGTGATCTTATACAAGTTTGCCATGCTGATTTCAAATTTCACAACCATTTTTATGTATCACGTCAGGTTTTTTCACAAAATATAAGTCAGATATATTCATAGTATGTATTAAACAACTAAATTTCTAAGAGTACAAAATTATAAGAAATACAAAGACAATACATTTCAAAGTAAATTCATCTTTGATACTTAATTTATATATAATAGATCAATCATGATTGATCAGTAGGAGAAAATCGTCGTTTCTTTGCTCGCTTCTTGTGCTGCATTTCTTCCGAGCCTTCCCGTTTCAGAAACCAGCAGTAGTCTGCCATCATGTTGACATCCCACCTTCCTTAATATCTTTTTTCCATAGTCTTGATATCCTGGTGGAGCCTTTCTCCTTGTTCCTCACTCACACTACCCAAGTTTTCAGGAATAAATCATTCTATGTATATATTGTACACGTATATTGCATAATTGGGTGTATGTCTACATACCACCCATACAAAATGGGTGATAGGTATTTGCCAGAAAACTACGTGATAAGAAAAAAAATGGATGTGATTTCTGGATTCAGCACACATAAATCGATAACAAACAGTCATGTATGTTGAAACATCAGATATGTTGCATACCAGTGAATTATCGATTCCAGTAACTTACCTGCAACAGATGTTATAATGATGTAAATCAATTAGTTTACTGGATAGGGAGACTCTACAGAGCGATCTTAATAATTTAGTAGAGTGATCTAATAAGCAGTAAATGAAATTTAACGTAAATGAATGTAAAGTCATGCATATCGGTTACCACAACAGTAAATTTAACTACACTATGGAAAATAGTGTGTTAAATGAAGCCTCTGAGGAAAAAGATTTTGGTGTCATTGTTACTAAAGATTTAATGTTCTCAAAACGATGTTCATTCGCGAGCAGTAAAGCTACAGTAATAGAGTACTGGGTTTTATTTCTTGTAATTTTTAATATAAATCTGACTGTATTGTTTTGCCATTATATAAATCGCTTGTTAGGCCACATTTAGAATATGCTGTACAGTTTTGGTCGCCCTGCATTAATAAGGATATAGAGATGGTAGAAAACAAAGCTTATTCCAACGTTACGTAGAAAAATATATGAAGATAGACTCAATGAGTTGAATTTGTATACGCTTGAACTCGGCGCTTAAGAAACGAATTAATTCAAGTGTTCAAAATTTTAAATCGTGAAATTATTTAGCCTTGGACCATTCCCAGGACCTATAAGTCCCATTTGGTTTTATAGACCAAAAAGTCTATAAGAATTTTATTCATACAAATATTTTGTTAAACTGTAATTTAATCTTCAAAGAGTTCTCCATCCGCTATGATACATTTATGAATTCTCTCTCTGAAACTCTTCATTGTTCTTCTGAACATATCGAGTGGGATCCTTTTCAGTTGTTCATTTATTCTGCGGCCAAGGGCATTTACATTTGGATAAATGAAACCAGGATTTAGAGTTTGTCACGCAAATAAACTTAAAGCCAGAAATCACAACCTTGCCGACTGTTGATGATATCGACTGTTGATGATAACGTAAATTATGAGAATTTGTTTAGCATGTAAGATAGGAACATTACGAGAAACAGTGTATAAAAAAACTATATAGGGTTATGGTTTATTGCTGTCACCCTCATCCGTTGGAAATTTCCAGCAGATGTTTGTGGAGATCTTCAAAGGACCTTCTTAAGTAGTGTTTTTTTGGTTAATGTTTAATTTATATGCCTTCGGTATTTAGCGCTGCCTAATGGTAAAAAAGGAAATTACCATACCTTATTATTTCGTTGTGCCTCGCTTCTGGTTGTAGGGCGCGCGGCTGTCTGTCGCGCCTCTTTTTCGACGTAGGCAATGGGGTTACGCAACGAGTTTATTCGGTTTAATTAATATAGGCAACACTATACTTAAATACCTGAAGGAATAGGTGTGTATTATTAGTTTTATATTATTAGGTATTCACTCAGAACTTATAGAAAGATTAAGCACTTCTCCCTTGCCTAAAGCAACGATCGTGACTAAACAGCTCTGAGATGAACTGATATAAATTTCTTTGTCTTAAAAATTCGCTGAATTTACAAAGTCCCCAGACGTCTAATTTTTGTGTTTTCATTATTTTTTCTCCCGAAGTAATTTTCATGCGTCAGGATGGAAAAATTTTGATACGAAATAATACGTTTTTCTTGTCATGTGGACCCAATGCCTACATATTGGGTGGTTCTATTGTATGGCAATTATTTCCATTCCCAATAGGCTATGTCGTCAATCCCGAGCAATTTTGTAGTTATTTGATTCAATAAATTAATAATTTGTATTTAATTAAGAAATAAAGGTACCATACACGATACCATATTGTAGGCATGTATAGTTTTTCCATACAGTGGATTTAAAATAAGGGGTAAAAGATTTGAGACAAACGTTGTGGGGGTCTTTTCCTCCCATCAGATAGTCTTTAGGTGAAATAACCTACACGTGGGGGTCGTGGCAAACACTTCAGTTAATATGGTTGAGAATAGGTTGGATAGGTATTTTTCTAGCATCAATTTGCATTAAAGAGCGGGTAAATTGGGGATGTGATCTTTAGCTAGTATAGGAAGTGGCCGATTTTCTTTTTGTTTTAAATGTAGTAGGAGGTGCTGATCGGGTCTGGTTACAGAGCACTGCGAGTTCTCAAATGATACTCCATTGGTAGAGACGGGAAGCTTGATGGAAATTCTCGGCAGTCAAAACCTCCGAATAGCTAATTAAGTGTAAAGGATGGCTACTCTTTAAGTACAAAGTGTTTATTTATTGAGATAGCAAAGTAAATGTAGTAGGACTCGGTGATCTGGTCTGGTTACAGAGCACTGGGTGTTTTCATTGTGAGAACACTCGGGATTCAAAACCTCCGAATAAATCTACAAAGGGAGGTTATAAGGAGAATTGGTTGGGGTGAAGTTGGGGATGGTAATGTTCCCTTTTGACCGTAAATGTAGTGGGAGGCGCCGGTCAGGTTTGGTATCGGAGCACTGGGCGTTCTCAAATGATAGTATTTTTTTTACTTTTTTATTTTAATTTACGTGTTTCTAATAGATGAAAATTCTCAGGAGTCAAAACCTCCGAATAGTTATATTGAATTATTATGGGAACCCACTCTTCTCTCCCCTTCTTTCGTTCTTTTGTTCCTTCCTTTTTTCATTATTGAAAGGGTACTGCTTGAGGGAGGGCTAGTTAACATAGAGTACAAGTAATAATGTTCCCTTTGTCACTAAATGTAGTAGGAGATGCTGGTCGGTCTGGTTTCAGAACACTGGTAGTTCTCAGATTTGGTAGAGAAGGGAACCTTGATGGGATCTCTTGGGAGCCGAAACCTCCAAACAGATGGTTTCAATTTCAGGAACACTACTTGGGTTTACAGTATAGAAATGTTATATTCTTTAGGTAAATCGCGGAATATTTAACTTAGCTAGAGAAAGTTTTATAACTTTATATAGAAGTAGCGATGCTCCTTTTAGCAGTAAATGTAGTAGGAGGCGTTGGCCGGGTCTGGTTTCAGAGCACAGGGAGTTCTCAGATGATGGGAAGCTTGATGAGATCTCTTGAGAGTCAAAACCTCCGAATAGTCATATTCATCTTTGGGGAAGTTACTTCGAGTGGGACTTTAGTTTTAAATATTATACATAAAAATTTCGCAAAACAGAAAATTATGCGTATTATGCATTATTATTCCTCGTTATGCAAGAGGAATTCTTAAATAGGAGGGGCTGGCTAGCTGGAGGTGCCCTCTCGACAGTGCATCTTTATTTAGGTAATTCCTATGCGAAGGACGCAGTATAAATTACTATAATATAAATATTCTTGATAAAGGGGAGAAATCATTATCTTAGTGTACACTTCCTTAAGAATTCTTAAATTCGTGTGTGCTGACCAGCTGGAAGTGCCTATGGATCATTGTTCCCTTATCTGAGTAATTCCAGTGCGAAAGATGGCAATAAAAATAGTAAATATTTGAAAGCGGGTCTCTCGGAACGGTAGTTTTGGCAGGCTACAGAGAAATGATGCAACTGCGAAGTGACTTCTTATACATAATAAATAAATAAAAAATTTCCTAAAAACAACCGCATGGTGTATATTAGATTAAGTAGTTTAGTATTCATGTTATCATGGTGTGAACGAACTCTGAAGCTATTCTCTTCATTATACTTTTTCCTACTCTTATAAGTATTCTTCCACCACTATTTGTAACATTTGTAACTATTTGTAACATTTTCCTACTCTCCTATAAATATTCTTTCACCACTATTTGTAGCAGTGGCTGGCGGAGGAAGGAGAGAGCCTTGTCTGTTCTGTACTTTACTATTACTACTATTGGTGTGTAAAAGCTTTACACGTTTATAAGTCACCGTGCAGAGCTGGGCACTTGCGTTTTTTTGCCCGTTTTTTTGCGGTACTGCGGTACTGCGGTACTACTACCGCACTACCAAACCGGTACCGCATAACGCAGTACCGCAAAGGATCGCTGAAAGTACAGCAGTACCGCTACCGCATTCAAATTTCCCGCGGTACTTTCCGCGGTACCGACCAACACGGTAGTACCGCAGTACCGCAGTACCGCAAAAAAACGGGCAAAAAAACGCAAGTGCCCAGCTCTGTAATAATAAGTGTAAACATGGTATGTTTTCAGTATTCTTTATTTTCATTTGCAATTTCTATTTTTTCTACTTCCTTCTTGAGCTAACCTACAGTGGATCTTACGGTCTTTATTAATCTGTAACTCTGTAACTATATATGTGCCTCGATAGTGCAGTGCTTAGCATCGCTGACTAAAAATCCATCGGCTCCGGATTAAAATTCCCGGCGACGGCAGGCAGCGCTCATCTCATTCAGTTCTTCATCCTTCCATCCAAAATAAATTGATTGGCTAGTAGATAAATGGGTACCGTGGGTAGACTAGTGGTTAAGAGGCTGGGCTACTGATCGACTTTGTAATTCCTGACTTTCCTGGTGAGTCGTTTGGTCAGCAAGATGCTCTCGTGGAATGGACCAATAACCTCTTTGATTCTTTTACGGAGTTCTGGGTTTATCACGACACACGAGTGTTTTAACATACAACCATAGATAAAAAGCCAAAGGGGTTCATCAGGTGATCGAAGTGGCTATGCTATCGGTCCACCACGGCCTATCCACCGCTGAAACACATCAACATGAACGGGAATCACAGAAAGTTAACGTTTGGTGTGCTATGTCACGTGAGTATATAATGGGTCCATTTTTTCATTTGACGATTGTACCGTGACTGGAGCGCACTTCTTAAAATGTTACAAACATTTTTTCCCCAACCCCATTACTGGAATTCACATGGGGAGAGTAATCTTTCGAAAAGATTACCACTATGGCGTAGCTGTTCACAACTTTCTAGATGCAGCGTTTCCTCAGCGATGGATAGGCTGTGGTGGACCGACAGATGGTCACCTCGATCCCTGACTTAACCCCTTTGAAGTTGATGTAAAACACTTGTGTATCAAGACAAACTCAGGGATAAGACAGAACTCTGTCAAAGAATCAGAGAGATTGCTAAACCCACTCCACAAGAACATCTTCCTGATGCTCTAATGGAGTTTGAGCATCGAATGCACATTGTAGCGACGAATGATGTGGAAGCATTTTGAACTTGAACAGTTTGATAATGTAAACAACCATATGTATTGTATATACAGGGTGGGAGAAAAGTCTTTAAGGATTTTATACATACAACTATTTAGTTTTTTTTTCTTTTTTATGCAGCACGCAAAAGCGCCCTCCCATATAAGAGAGCCAAAATCAGGGTCTGGGGATTTTGAGATGCCTAGACACTCTGCTTTTCAAAGATGGGAGGTCACAGACAGGAGAAAAGATGGCTTGAGGAAGATTGTTCCAGAGTTGATCGGTTGAGTAGATGAAGGACTGAAAATACCGATTAACCCTTGCATTAGAGTTCGACAGAAAAGGAATGAGAAAGTGTAGAAAGTCGGGTACTGCGTGCTCTCCTTAATGGAGGAGGCATGCAGTTAGAGAGTTCAGAAGAGCAATGTCCATTATAATAGCGATAGTAAAGAGAGAGTGAGGCAATATTGCGGAGAAGAGAGAGAGATTGAAGACAATCAGTAAGAGGCGGGAATTGATGAGACGAAAAGCCTTTGATTCCACTCGGTCAAGTACGGCTGTGTGGGGTGAACTACCCCACACATGAGAAGCATACTCCATACAAGAGCGAACAAGACCCCTGTACAGAGACAGCAACTGAGTGGGGGGGGGGGGTAAAGAATCTGCGGAGGCGGTACAGCATACTTAACCTCTTAGAAGCTGTTGTAGGAAGAGAGTATATGTGATCTTTCCACGAAAGATCACGAGTAAAGGAAATGCCAAAAATGTTAAGAGAAGAGGAAAGATTCAGTTGTGTGTTGTTGAAGGTAAGGGGATATTTGTGTGGAAGATTATGACGAGTAGACAGATGGAGAAACTGAGTTTTTGAGGCATTCTCATTAGCCTACCTGAATTAGTGTACTTACTTATCAATTAGACTGTATAACCATTCCTTATTGCTAATACTCAGTCATCTTTAGCATAGTATAAATGCCGTTATATAATTGTTAATCGCTATAAATACCGTTATTGAATTGTTAATCACTGTGAACAAATAATTCATTTATTTTCCTAATTAAAAACAAAACAACAAAGTAATTTCTCTCTCCTTATTAAATATTGTTTGTTTTGCTGTAGGCCAAGCTGGTGACCCTAATTATTAATTTCAACTTAATTCAGTAATTATAGTAAGCCTACTTTCTTCGCTACATCAAATTGGTCATCAGTAGGCCACTATATTAATATATATATATATATATATATATATATATATATATATATATTAGGTTTTCAGCATTTTTGAGCTTATTTCATTTTCCGTTCATTCATTATTTATTCTGATTACTTCCATCGTGTGTTCTTCATTTGCATTTTTACCTCATAGTTTTATGTCAGCTGTTTTTTTTGGTTTTACTTAATTTGTTTCGAATGTTCGGCGTCAGTGGACTTCATGTTGCGATACCAGACAGATTTAGCCTAATTACTCACTCGCTCGCACACTTTATAGACTAATCAAGATCCCGGAGATCCCCTAGAGGTTAGTTCATCTAGAGAACGGAGTTCAGAAATGTAATAAACGCGCGTGCCACACTTACACTTCCCCACAGCGTGACTGTACATTAACTTTCTGTTTCCAGATTAATTATAAATAATGGTTAAATATGAGTAAATTTATTTTTATGATATTGCAATGATAATTTTATGCAACGGATTAATTTATTACTTTTTTTAATCAGCTCAATACAGTTGGTTTCATTTCTTACCAAACATAGCACAGAGGTTGACTAGTTGTGACCGAGTAAACTCACGGAGAAGTATGAGGTTTGGAGATGTTGGGGGGATCATATATATATATATATATATATATATATATATATATACACAGGGTGTTTCAGGAGGAAAGGTCACTACTTCGGGAGGTGATAGTATCGGTCATTGTGAGAAAAAAAGTTCATATGAACATGTGTCTAATTCTGAATGGTTATGGAGATACAGCTGTTTAAATCTACAAATACAAAAGCATTGTTAATGGTAATCAAGAAAGAGAAACCAATTACTGTTTCTAACATTTAATGTTTAAACATTGGCATTTTGAATGGTATCAGATACAGAAATGACAAATTTGTTACAGTTTATAATACGTTTTCGAAAATCCCACCGTCAACCTCACTGCACTTTGCAACTCGTGTGCGAAGATCGCGTGTTGTTCGTCTGAGTTGATCTTGACGTTCCTTTATGCGGGCAGCAGCATCCAAAATGCGCGCGAGCAATTCGTCTCGTGTATCCACCTTTCTTTTGTAAACTTGACTTTTCATCCACCCCCACAAACAATAATCTAACAGAGAGAGGTCTGGAGACCTTGGTGGCCATTGAATGGGACAACCGCGGGGGGAGGAAGAGCTGCGCGCGCATCAGATTCAAACAGCTCTATCTCCGCAACCATACAGAATTAGACGCATGCTCATATGAACTTTTTTTCTCACAATGACCGATACTATCACCTCCCGAAGTATTGACCTTTCCTACTGAAACACCCTGTGTATTTAATATATATATATATATATATATATATATATATATATATATATATATAGGGTGATTCAAAAAAATCAAAGTTTTTTTTTTTAAATTGTTCAACCTGTATTTTTGTTCCCTATGACAAAAAAGTAGTGTATGCCAAATTTGGTGAATTTTAAATAAAATTTACTATGTGCTACCAGGCGTCAAAGTTTCCCTTTTTTTCAATTTGTTTGTTTTTACAACTTATGAGTTTATGTTTAATTGTTTGAATTTCAGAATTTTTAATTAATGGTTTATATACTAGCTTGCTTTTAATTGATGTTTGGTACTCGTAATTTTGATACCAATTAATCGATTATGGAAGCTAGGCCTAACTCACCATCACCTAGTTGCTCAGTTGGGAGAAGTTCTACGAGAAAAGAAACTGAAGTATGGCTAATTGGGCAGCCCTCTGCAGTACTAAAACATCCGTATTACCATCAGAGAAGGAAATGATGGCCCTCTTCATGCACTACAGAAATATTAAAAAGCGAGGCATTAGAGAATCATGCTACTCTACTGTGGATGATGTGCTAGCAGTTTGGAAAAAAACAGGAATCCCAGCAAAACAGAGTACATGTAGTAAATAAATTCAAGGAATACTGAAGGAATGGCAGCTGCTTAAGAAAAACAAAGCAAACAAATTGAAAAGATCACAAAATTTAAATAATAAAGAAGAAAAATGGAAAGATAAACTGGAAAACTTATTTGACATTGCTCATGAGAATGCTATGCAGCTTATAAAAATAGAAGATGATAAGAAATGCTTGAAAATGCAACGTGAGAAAGAACGTCATGGAAAAATGGGTACCATTGATAAGGCTGTTGCTAAAAAAGAGCAAAGAGCAGCAGAAAAGCAACAACATTATGAAAAGAGGAAAGCAGAAGAAGAGATCAAAAGAAAGAAGAATGAAGAGGCTGTCATATTCACCAGTACATCATCAGAATCAGAAGCAGAGGAGAGTAAAAGTGATGAATCTGGTTTCTGTGCTGCACAACCTTCAACATGGAAAAGTAAGGTAGGCAAACGTAGAAAATTGTTTGATGATAAATTATTAGGAAGTCTTGATGTTGCAAAATTGAGTGACAGAAATGCGTCTCTAGTTTTAATGCCAACAATCAGACATCGCTTGAATGGGGCATCTGCGAACAAATAAAATGCGTGTGTTTCGATACAACGGCAGCCAATACTGGTCCTAGAAATGGTGCAGCTATTCTTCTAGAACAAAAATTCGACAACGATTTATTGTGGCTGGCATGTCGACACCACATATTTGAAATTATGCTGGAAGCTGTTGTTTCAAAGTCTTTATCACCATCTTCTGGCCCAGATATAGTCCTTTTTAAGAAGTTCAGAGAAAAATGGTCAAGCATTAATAAGGAGGACTACGAAACAGTATTATCAGATCCAGATATCTATGAAAATATTCATGACATCAAAGATGACATAATTATATTTGCAGCAAATCAACTAGACACATTCCAACCAAGAGACGATTACCTAGAACTATTGCAGCTAACAATTATTTTTTTGGGAGGTGAACCAAAAGGTGGAGTCAAATTTAAACATCCAGCGGGACTTCATCGGGCTAGGTGGATGGCCAAAATTACATATTCATTAAAATGTTTTGTTCAAATCTCAGTTCAAAATTTCAGTAAAAGACAAAAAAGGACTAAAAGACATCTGTCTATTTGCTACTAGGTTATATGTAAAGGCATGGTTTACAGCTCCTGTGCCATCTTGCGCTCCTCGTCTTGATCTGGAATTATTACAGAATCTTGTAGTCTACAAACAAATAAATGACACAATTGCATTTGTTGCTATTAAAAAACTGTTAGGTCACCTCTGGTACCTATCAGAAGAACTGGTAGCGTTGGCCTTTTATGATGATGAAGTGCCTACTGAAACAACAAACAAAATGGTAAAGGCCTTGCAAAATACAAAAGAAACTCTTCCTGCAAAACGGGCTTTTCTAGATCCTGCACTTATTCTAACGAAGAAATTAGAAGATTTTGTCACATCAAATACTCAAAGATTCTTTACAATAACAGAATTTAGTTCAAAATTTTTACTCAAAGATGCTAAGGAATGGCATAATGATGAAGAGTTTAACTCCGCTAAGAAATCTATGAAACAGTGGAAAGTCGTGAATGATATAGCGGAAAGAGGAGTAAAATTAATGGATGAATATAATAAAATACTAACACATGACGAAGATCAAAAACAATTGCTACAAGTAGTGAAAAACTACAGGGCTGTTTACCCTGATAGAAAAAAGAAACATTGATGAAGTAAGGACAGCTAATGTCTCAAATATCATGCTAGTTTAATTATGCATGCTTGTGGTTATGGTAGGACCTACGGGCGAGCTTTCCACATTAAAAAAAAGCAATGCGCTTTGTACTATACCTCCTGGGTGGTGTGGAAAAATTTGACAATTTGAGTCGTTCTGTCAATTTTTAATTGCTGGTAGCAACCCTTAAAAATTAAAAATTTGCTAAAATATTTTAGGATAGTTATTTTTACGCTGAAATGAACCATTTAAAGGGTTGAACACATTAAAATATAAAAAAAAATTTTTACCCCCATATTTGAATCACCCTAAATTATATATATATATATATTTTATGAATTATGAATTTACAATATGAAAATAATAGAAAATGCGATGGAACTTTATTAATGTGTAAATTAACAATAAAATGAAATAAGAATATTATTTTTATAAAAACATCGTGAAAGTCAACGATACCATAAGAAAGAACAATACCATTACATCTTTATTCACCATGCCATACCAAATATTGGTCAACGCGGAGCGTATCAAAACCTTATTTCCAACAAGATAATGACCCAGACCACAAGTTCTTCTTTTGCATGAATTATCTGAAGCATAAAGAAGAACAGAATGTGTTGACCATAATGGAATGGCTTCCACAATCATCCAGTTAAGCTTCATGGATATTGTTCACATCTGGAAAGAAAAAGGACAATCCTAACAAAACTTCTGCTTATGGGAAGTCATACAGTAAAGCTGGAACATCCCTCAAGATACCATCAATAGATTGAATCAGTGCCACAAGTAGCTGCTGTATTGGCTGCAAAAGGGTGACATGCAAAATAGGAGATTATAGGCTTCATTTTATAATCCAACTTGAATTTTTTAATATTTATTTCCTTTTGTAATTAAATAAGACTTAGTAAAGTTCCATCACATTTTTTCAGTTATTTCCCATTTGTTACAAGGAAAAGAACTATAGAGTGAGAGAAAATTCTTTAAGGATTGTATACATACAACTATTTAGTTAACATTATACAGATAAGTGTTCAAATGATGAAACAAATCAAACAAAAAGTCAATTAGAATTTTATTCATACAAACATTTTGTTAAATTGTAATTTAATCTTCAAAGAGTTCTCCATCCGCTATGATACATTTGTGGATTCTCTCTCTTAAACTCTTCATTGTTCTTCTGAACATATCGAGTGGGATCTTTTTCGGTTGTTCATTTATTCTGCAGCCAAGGGCATTCACATTTGGATAGATGGCGACGCTCCATCATGTTCATAAAGCCAATTCTTGCCAACGCCATTAGTAAACTGTGGCAAAACTTTCTCTCAATACTTGGCAATAGCGTTTTCCATCCATCGTATCTCTCGATATGTCAAAGAAAACGAGTCTTGAATAACCAAAACATGCACAAATTGTTAGTGTAGCCGTTTTAACGGGTTTACCCAATCGATCGTATTTTGAGATTTTTTTTTCACCCAGTAGTGAACGTTGTGTTTATTTCCTTTACTCGTTGAACCGAAGACACATTCATCGTGAAATTCCTGTTCTTGCCTAGGGTCATTCCTGGCCTTGTATAGTTGCTTTCAAAAGTATTACATACATGCAGTGATATCACTGGAATTTATTTATTATTAACAAATTAGTATCTTTACAGAGTTCGAATCTGTCAGCAGCATTGCGGAACGCATTTTGGAGCATGACAGTGGTTATTTTTGAAACTGCTGTTACGATACGAGCACGTAAATGTTCCAGCTTTATTCAAATGGCATTTTAAACACCGCCGTCTTTCAACAAGATGGGCACCTTGTCATTACGCAAACATTGTTCGGGAGTACCTAAATGAACGATTTCCAAATCGGTGGATCGGACGTGGAGGCAACAGGCCCTGTGCGGCTCGATCTCCTGACCAAACGCCCTTGGATTTCTTTGCATTGGGCTTTATCAAATCAAACGTCTATCAAACGAGGGTTACAGATCTGCAAGATTTACGTGCTCGTATGGTAACAGCAGTTACAAAAATAAACCATGTCATGCTCCAAAATGTGTTCCGCAATGCTGCTGACAGATTCGAACTCTGTAGAGATACTGATGGTGCTCATGTAGAATCATATGCTTAAGTATTCATTAAATGTATGCCTTCTATTATATTGTTATTGAATTTTACCCTTTTTTTTTATACGTTTTCACTGAAATAGATAGGGACTTTATAAACACCCTGTGTATATATATATATATATATATATATATATATATATATATATATATACACTAGAATCACAAAATAACACGTGACCTTATTAATAAGCAAACAACCACAAGGAAAAGGAAACACAAAGTCCGAGCGCTTTCGTGATATATTCACATTATCAAGGAGGAACAGAAAATAGACGGAGATTACAAAATAAATTAGTTAAATAGACAAGCAAAAAATTCACAATTGGCACCTCAAATTAAAGGCCTTAAAGCCCTCTAAAGATTTTTTCAAATTGATAACATAATCTGTAGGCAGCTAAATAACTGAATAAAAAAAATATATACTGTATAGATGAAATTAGACAAAAAGAAAACCAATACAGAGAACAAAAATTATTATAATGGTTATTAACACTAATATTTAATTAAAACAGGCAATTAATTGGCAAGAATTTAATGAAAAACAAATAGATAACGTAGATAACAATAGAAAACATAATCTGTAGGCTGCTTAATTACTATACAGATGAAATTAGACAAAACACCAGTACAGAAAACCAAAAAAAAAAAAAAAAATTATTATAATGGTTATTAACACTAATATTTAATTGAAATACGAAAAATTAAGAGGCCCGAAATTAATGAAAACAAAGGGAAAGTTGCCATCGTCTTACAGATTATTACAAAATTTCAACAAACAATCTGGAAAAAAAATTAAAAAAAAAAAAAAAAATTGTTATCCCAACAGCAACCCACTTCAAAAATCCAATAAACCACCCAGCAACCAAAGATTATACACGAAAGAAATATTACAATTAAAATAGACACATAAGAATGTTAACAGTTCTTACAATAATATTTATTTATTTAACCAGGGCAAACCATTAAGAGGCAAAAAATGCAGTTAAGAAAACAATAGGCCCATCGCCAACTTACTGACAATGTACGAGTCTAATTTGTACAACCCAGGGCTAATATTAAAGACCAAATCCGCATTATTCTTGATCACACTTGATTCCAATATATTTCTGCTAACAATAGATTTACTAAACCTTAATTTGGAAGCATTTTTCCAATCAATGGGATGATTAGAATCTCTTACGTGAATGAAAATGGCGTTAGATTCCTGGCCACTTCTTATACTGTATTGATGCTGTTTAATACGTAACTCAAGGGTCTTACCAGTTTGGCCAATGTAAAATTTATTACATATTGTGCAAGGGATTTTTATACACAACCATGTTCACTTAAAGGGGAGTTCTTAATCAATGAATTCTTAATGACATCTAAATTTTTGAACGCAATATTTACGTTAAAAGTCCTCAGCAGATTTGGGAGCTCAAGGAAATTTTCTCTGAATGGTAACACTAAAACATTTTTTGTGTTATAAGGAATCTTATCCTTTACTTCGTAGAAGGTTTTCTTTGCCATTTTTAAGGACTTATCTATGCAGTTCTTTGGGTATTTTAAATCAAAAGCAATTTTGTATATTTTACTAATTTCATCGTCAATAAACTCAGGGCTACAATACAGTATAAGAAGTGGCCAGGAATCTAACGCCATTTTCATTCACGTAAGAGATTCTAATCATCCCATTGATTGGAAAAATGCTTCCAAATTAAGGTTTAGTAAATCTATTGTTAGCAGAAATATATTGGAATCAAGTGTGATCAAGAATAATGCGGATTTGGTCTTTAATATTAGCCCTGGGTTGTACAAATTAGACTCGTACATTGTCAGTAAGTTGGCGATGGGCCTATTGTTTTCTTAACTGCATTTTTTGCCTCTTAATGGTTTGCCCTGGTTAAAAAGATAAATATTATTGTAAGAACTGTTAACATTCTTATGTGTCTATTTTAATTGTAATATTTCTTTCGTGTATAATCTTTGGTTGCTGGGTGGTTTATTGGATTTTTGAAGTGGGTTGCTGTTGGGATAACAATTTTTTTTTTTTTTTTTTTTTTTTTTTCCAGATTGTTTGTTGAAATTTTGTAATAATCTGTAAGACGATGGCAACTTTCCCTTTGTTTTCATTAATTTCGGGCCTCTTAATTTTTCGTATTTCAATTAAATATTAGTGTTAATAACCATTATAATAATTTTTTTTTTTTTTTTTTTTTTTTGGTTTTCTGTACTGGTGTTTTGTCTAATTTCATCTGTATAGTAATTAAGCAGCCTACAGATTATGTTTTCTATTTGTTATCTACGTTATCTATTTGTTTTTCATTAAATTCTTGCCAATTAATTGCCTGTTTTAATTAAATATTAGTGTTAATAACCATTATAATAATTTTTGTTCTCTGTATTGGTTTTCTTTTTGTCTAATTTCATCTATACAGTATATATTTTTTATATTCAGTTATTTAGCTGCCTACAGATTATGTTATCAATTTGAAAAAATCTTTAGAGGGCTTTAAGGCCTTTAATTTGAGGTGCCAATTGTGAATTTTTTGCTTGTCTATTTAACTCATTTATTTTGTAATCTCCGTCTATTTTCTGTTCCTCCTTGATAATGTGAATATATCACGAAAGCGCTCGGACTTTGTGTTTCCTTTTCCTTGTGGTTGTTTGCTTATATATATATATATATATATATATATATATATATATATATATATATAAAATAAAGGACAACGTCATACATAATATTGCTTGTCTGAAAGATTTGATCCCTTTAAATATATTTTAAAAGACTCCATGAACATTTTTGAACAACAATACAAAAACAAAAACAAATGCTCGTTATAAAATTGCTGATGGAGGACGAATGAATGAAAAAGATTTATGCACTGAAATAGAAATGTTTATTTAAGCTTTTAATGTTATATTTTTATAACTGTTTTTTATCTTTCCATAAATGTGCACAAAACGTAATTCGCATTTACAATTTGTTTACTTTTATAATATAATTTACATTTTCTATATATTCAAATTTTCTCATGTGCTTAGAAAGTCTCTCTCTCTCTCTCTCTCTCTCTCTCTCTCTCTCTCTCTCTCTATATATATATATATATATATATATATATATATATATATATATGTGTGTGTGTGTGTGTGTGTATATATTTTTTTTTGTTTTTAATTTTAGATTTAATGGTTGTAGTTTTTGTAATAACTGAGAAAAATCTATTTGATTCTGAGAGATATGCTTTGTGGAATGGTGAAAAGGTTATCTTTTATCCATTAATAAAAAAGAAATAGCCTTTTAATTCTTTGACATATATAGTGTATGTATATACATATATATATGTGTGTGTGTGTGTGTGTGTGTGTGTACAGCCGTACACCCACATCCTATTATAGAATCTTGAATACAGGGTTATAACTTTATGAATGTTGAAGCTTTTGTGGATGAAATTTCTTAATAAAAATTAGATAATTAATTATTAATTAAAATTTGAATTATTAAATCAGTGAAAACAAGTATTTTATTTCATTAATATTTAATGGTTGATAAATGTAACCGAAAGTGAATTCTTGTCTCTCAGTATATAAGTATATAAGTATATATAAGTAATTATGTACATAGCAGAACTCTCTCTCTCTCTCTCTCTCTCTCTCTCTCTCTCTCTCTCTCTATATATATTATATATATCCTTATTGCACGTACTTTAGTACTCTTTATATATATATATATATATATATATATATATATATATATATGAAGAGAGAGAGAGAGAGGAGAGAGAGAGAGAGAGAGAAACTTTGGTGTATGATGCCCATTACGATCACGAAGAACATTTTCAAACCACTTACTATTAAACATTAAAGTTAAACAAAAAATGTTTATAAAACCCAATAAAATTTCAAATTTCTTGTTTTAGAATGTTCGAATTTAGGGTTTGATTACATCCGTATCCGCGAAAGGCGGGACAAAGATATTGTTTTCGATCGTGTGTGTGAATATGTGTGTGTGTGTGTGTGTGTGTGTGTGTGTGCGCGCGGTGTTGCGACGTGGTCCTATTTTTTATACACGTTTCGGTATCGGGTGGCGTAACAAGTCAATCCGCCAGGTTAGGTTAGGTCTGGTTAGGTTAGGTTAATTTGGTTAAGCGAGTTATTTTCATTGAAAAACTGAAATGTACACTAGTTTGAAATGTGAAATCCATATATTGTATTTGCATAAGATCGAACGTCGACATTATGAAATTCAATTTTGTTCATGTAACGCTCAGGCATGATACACGCCGACTATTACACTGGGGAACAAATTTCAAATTTTTGTCTATTGAATTAGATTTGACAGTTACTTCTAGGTAATTTGGGTGCGCTGAGCACGAATTTTTACTCGGTTTTGCTCTATCAGGTCCTGATTTTGCTCAACACCCCTCCTCTTTCGTCGTATTCATAAAAAGGTTTTTTTCTCAATACTCGCTGTCTTTTTGCAGTTACACATTATGCAACTAGGTTTTTATCTAGGTATTTGTACCTATTGTTATGGTATTGTTGTATTATGTATATTTTTATATGTAACACCCTAAAAATATTTTTTTTTATCATTTTTAACCCATTTTAATATTAGTAAATTAAGCTAAAAATATCATAGAATTCTAAAATTTTCTCGAGCGTTCCTGTTCTCTGTAGAGTATTCTAGAGGGACAACTAAAATATATAAAAGCGACTCGTTTCCAGAGTTAATCAGTCAATTCAATCAGTCAGTCAGTCAGTCAGTCAGTCAGTCAGTCAGTCAGATGAGTTAGTTAATTAAGTTTGGGCATTAACATAATTTTGAATTGGCATATGATTTAGTGAGTAATTTTGTCATCGTGATTTAATATAGTTGATTTAATTAGACGTAATTTATATTGTACCTACTCATCCGTGTTTCTAGTTTAATTTCATAGATTGTAAGTACCTATTTCATAATAAGTACCTATTTAAACTAATTTTTGTGTTTATATTTCAGATTTTCTTAAATTTATATGAATTAAGGGCTTTAAATACCTTTACAAATTGGCAGAACAATCAAGCAATATGTCATCAAGCACTAGAAAGTTCAAATGCAAAAACAACCCTGATTCTTTCTGTTATATATGTGGAAATTTTACACTTCCACATCAACGAGCAAATATAACTGACTTCGTAAAAAGAGCTTACTTAGCTTATTTTGGCATAAAACTGGGGACCAAGATAAATCGTGGGCTCCACATAAAGCCTGCACTATATGCATTGAAAGACTGCGACATTGGACGAAGGGTTCGGATTCAAAAATACCTTTTGGAGTTCCGATGGTAAGTTTATGATTTCATAAAACTACGTAATTTAATCACTAGTATACTGTAACTTACCTAAATGTAATTGTAACTTAGGTACATAAACAAAAATTTACAGAAAATGTTTATAAGAATCTCAAATATTGCATAAGGTTGAAACACATAGAAATGTTAAATGTTTGGGTGATAACTTTTGATAAAATTCATAAAAACAAGTCTCTCGTCGCTTTTGTTAACGCTTTACAATTTTTTTTCCATATCAGGTGTGGCGAGAGCCTACTAACCACGAGACCGATTGCTACCTTTGCTTTGTCAAGACTTCGGGCTTCACTAAGAAAAATAAACATTGTATCGAGTACCCAAATTTCGACACCGCGATACGACCTGTGCTACATTCAAATGAGATCCCCATTCCAAATTTAAGGGTCTGCCAACTCAAGAATTAGTTGAAGATGTTCCTGAAAATATTGTTATGCACTTTGAGGAGTCAGACACCGATTTTGACCCCAGCGTATTTGAAAGTCAAAACGATCCGCAAAAGTTTAACCAGGCCGAGTTGAATGATCTTGTAAGGGATCTAAATTTGCCAAAAAAGGCTGCGCAAATTTTAGCTTCAAGACTTAAAGAGAAAAACTTGTTTACTTCAAACACATACATTTCATTTTACAGAAAAAGAGAAGAACTTGTTAAATATTTTAGAACAGAGGATAGTTTAGTATATTGCTGCGACATAGTTGGTTTGTTAAAGAAGATGGGGGTTGAGTCTTACGATGCAAATGATTGGCGCTTGTTTTTAGACAGTTCGAAAAGAAGTCTTAAGTGTGTGTTGTTGCATAATGGCAATCTATACGGCTCGATACCGATTGGGCACTCAACAAAATTAAAAGAAAAGTATGAACATATAGAAAAGGTTTTAAATCTTATCAAATATAGGGAGCACGAGTGGATCATATGTGTTGACTTAAAAATGGTTAATTTTCTGCTAGGACAACAAGGAGGGTATACTAAATATCCCTGCTTCCTTTGCTTATGGGACAGCAGAGCCAAGGAAGAACATTATTTCAAACAAATCTGGCCAGCACGAACATCACTTACTGTCGGAGAAAAATACGTAATTAATCCACCTTTAGTGAGCAGAGATAAAATCATATTTCCTCCTCTGCATATAAAACTAGGCCCCATTAAACAATATGTAAAAGCTTTAGATACGAACGGCGAGTGTTTCAAATACATAACTTCAAAATTTCCAAGTTTAAGTTATGAAAAAATCAAGGCGGAATTTTCGACGGTCCACAAATAAGAACAATGATTAAAGACAGCAATTTTCCTAATGTCATGAATGAACGCGAAAAAAATGGCTGGTTCTCATTCGTGGACTTGATAGAAAACTTTTTAGGCAATTATAGGGCAGATAACTACGAAGAAATCGTAAAAAAACTTTTAAGGGACTACAAAGAGTTAGGTTGCAATATGAGCATAAAAATGCATTTTTTGAATAGCCATCTTGACCAATTTCCAAGTAATTTAGGTGATGTAAGTGACGAACAAGGGGAGAGATTCCACCAAGATATCAAAATTATGGAGGAACGGTACCAAGGCCGCTGGGATTCCCACATGATGGCTGATTACTGCTGGTGCTTGAAAAGAGACCTGCCATCAACAAGCAAATACGCTAGAAAGTCTTACAAAAGAAAATTTTTGCCACAGTGAAAGCTTCATATCTGTTTGTTTTTTTATTTTAAGTCATTTCTATCGTTATAATGTAATTTTACTGTAGTTTGAACTGCTTGTATTCATGAAACTTGAAAAAAAAATTTAACACATGACTTAATTTTTTAGTCCTAATTTGAAAAATCTGGAAAATGGCACGTAGGCTGTCGACAAGAATCAGGACCTGATAGAGCCAAACCGAGTTGAAATTCGTATTCAGCGCACCCAAATTACCTAGAATCAAGTGTCAGTTATCATTCAATAAAATACGTGTTGCCCAGTGTTATTCATTAAAGTAGAAACCTCGACTAATGTTTGAGATACATTTAAATGCTTTATTCTATTTACTAATTGTATTATTTCAGTTGTTTCGGGTAATACAGATATTATATAACTTCGATAGCTGTTGAGTTTCCTTAAGAGTCTTCCAACTTAACCTAACCTTAGTTAAGCATAATTTCACCTAACCCGTCATCAAAGAGGACAAAATATGTAGGCAATACCTTTCCTTATATAATAAGTAAGGTTTAGCTTAGCTGAGAATACCATCTCAGTGTGAGAAGTAATCTCCTCTCCCTCTCAACCCCTTATTCAAAACCATTTTATTCCAAGATCGTAACGATGTATACTTGATTTTAGGAATTCGACTGTATTGTCATACACGTATCACCACACATATTAACAGTTATTTAGATCCAGCTTCAACTTTATAGTGTATATATATATAATATATATATATATATATATATATATATATATGTGTGTGTGTGTGTGTGTGTATCTTGTTAATCTTGTTTGGGTTCCATGCATCGGTCTTTCTTCACACGAAGGTCAAACTGGTGGCCCCGCCTCTAGTCCTGGCTTGGTGGAGGAGCGAGTTGCTCTCTTGCGCTCTCCATCGTACATAACCAGGTACACCCTGCTCATCTGGTACCGAAATGAGCCAGGCATCTAGTCTTATCTTGAAGACTTCAACTTTGACCCCTGTAATGTTTCTGAGGTCCTTTGGAAGCTGGTTGAAAATTCTTGGCCCCCTGACAACCAAGCTATTTTCCTTCAGAGTTGAGGAGGTCTCTTGTCGGGCCTTTAATTTGGGAACACTACACATTCTGCCTTTCCTATTTTCCAGCGTTGTCTGGATGGTAATTGGGTTTAGTTTGAGGTTTGGTACCAGTTTTTCGATAATTTTCCATATGTAGATTATGGTATACCTCTCTCTTCTTCTTTCCAAGGAGTACAGATTTAGTTTGCGTAGTCTTTCCCAGTAGTTGAGTTCTTTGCAGACATCAATCTTGGCTGTGAAATGTCTCTGCGTTTCTTCTAGTTTATTAATTTCTTCCTTTTTATATGGGAGCGTCAAAACTGAGCAGTATTCAAGTTTTAGTATGATCAGTGTTCTCAGCAGGGGAATCACAAATGTCTTGTCCCTCCTTTTGAACGTTCTTAGTACCTGTCCCGCGACTCTTTTTACTGTCTTGTCCCTCCTTTTGAACGTTCTTAGTACCTGTCCCGCGACTCTTTTTTTTTTGTTTATTGCTATCTGATTTTGTGTCTCGGATTTGGCATCAGTGGTCATTATTACCTCCAAGTCGACCGTTTTCGTGCTTCTCTGAATTTCTTGTCTATCTGGAGCAGAATATGCAGTCTTTTTAAGTTCCTCATTTCTACCATATCTCAAGAGCTGAAATTTCTCGGTGTTAAATGTCATATTGTTGTCTTCTGACCATTTGTATATTTTGTTTGTGTCTCTCTGCAAGGCCTCTACTTCGTTTGCATCGCTGATTTTTCTGCTGATCTTTGTATCGTCCGCAAATGATGTTACTATACGGTTGCTGTTTACTCCACTGGATGTGTCTGTTAGGATGATAATGAACAGGAGTGGGGCCAGCACTGTACCTTGTGGTACTGAGCTGCGTACTTCTGATTCTGATAATGATACACCTTGAATTTTAACCAACTGTAGTCGGTTTCTGAGGAAGTTGTAGATCCATTTTCCCACTTTGCCTGTTATTCCCATATGTTTCATTTTATGTGCTATATATATATATATATATATTATATATTATATATATATACACTGTGTGTATATATGTATATATGTATATATACACTGTGTGTATATATGTATATATGTATATATACACTGTGTGTATATATGTATATATGTATATCAGGTCCCCAAAATGTTTTTCGTTTTTGTAATTGGACTTTAAATGAGACAAAATAATATTGTTGGTATTTTTTACTTGGAAAAGTAATCGCCATTACAATCTACAACCTTTTCCCAACGAGAAATAGTACTGTAAATGCCGCGTCGGAAGAAATATTGGTCTTTAGAAGCGAAGAAAGACTTCAATTCCTTTTCAAGGTCCACTTGTGTTTTGAACTGCCTATTCCGCATGTGGTTATCGAGCGAGAGGAAAAGGTGATAGTCGGAAGGGGAAAGGTCAGGTGAAGAGGGTGGATGTGGCAAAATCTCCCAACCAAGGGTATTGAGCTTTTGTATCGTCGTTTGTGCAGTATGTGGGCGCGCATTGTCCTGCGGGAACACAACACCTTTGCGATTGACCAATGATGGTTGCTTTTCGTGCAAATTGTCCTGAACCCGTTGAAGTTGTGCCGAGTATACGTCCGCAGTAATCGTTTGGCCTGTGTTTAGAAGCTCATAATGGGTGATACCGGCTGTTGTTCACCATACGCGAAGCAAAATCTTCTTTTGGTGCGGGTTGGGCTTCGGCGTGTGTGGTACATTCTCGTTGGGCGACAGCCATTGGTATGATCGCTTAGTCATACTGTACATAAACCATTTCTTACCACATGTTAGAATTCGATCCAAAATGGTTCACTATTATGATGAGAAATCAACGACGAGCAGATCAGAAATTTGTTTTGTTTACTGTCTGCAGTCAAAGAATGTGGAACCCATTTGCTAAGCTTGCGAACTTTCCCAATGCTATGCAGGTGCAGTGTTATTGTTTCTTCACTAACGCCAAGAGTTACTCCGAGTTGTTGACAAGTTTGGCGTGGATCAGACTCTATCAAGACTTTCAACTCACAATCATGATTAATGATGGATCTCCTTCCCAATCGGAATTCATCTTTAAACGTTTCATCACCAGAAGAAAACTTTTGAACCAGTTTTAAGCTGTATGCTCACTAACTGCATTCTCTCTAAATGCTTTACAAATGTTTCGAGCAGCCTACGTTGCTTTACTACCAAGTTTGAACTCGTGCAACAAACAAGATCAAATAACTTCTGAAGTGGCCAGCATGGTGTCGCTAACGTCACAGTTATAAATAGACTACTTTGCTCATTCATAAGTTGCATTTGTAGTAAACTTCATAAACTTTCAAACAGGTTATATGCGATACCAGCGCCATCTCTTCTTCAACATTAAAAAACTTGTTTAAAGTGATTATTTAAAAAAAGAAAAAACTTTTTTGGAGACCTGATATATATATATATATATATATATATATATATATATATACATATATATATACAGGGTTCGGAAAGTCACTGTGCACTTATATTTATTTAATAGCATACAATAGTATAACATTGCATATATGATAGAGGTTATGGATGGGACCATCAGAACTTATAAAAGGTGTTGAAAGTGATGTCCTTTAACAGCAATACAGGCCTGGACCCGTCTTATTTTATTTGGAAACACCTTTGTCAGTTCTTCTTTTGAAATGGACCTTATGTACGCAGTTATTGCAGTTTTCAGGTCATCAAGCGTGAATGGACGATCTCGATTATATAAGTGCACAGTGACTTTCCGAACACCCTGTATGTATATATATATATATATATATATATATACATATGAAATAGGATCCCTCCTAAGGAGACGTAATTTTACATTTAGGATAAAAACGAAGACGTAGAGCAAGAAAGTCATTATATTTGGCTGCAGCCGACGTTTCGGGCAACTCTACCCATTTTCAAGGCCTAATAAATAAAAAGCTAAAATTAATGCATGACAAAAAAAAAAAAAAAAAAAATATACGAATGTCAAAAACAAACTAATTCATAGCACAGAATAAAACCACTTAAAGAATAAAAATTAAAAAGCGTAAAACAAGCATAAGCCAAAAACAAAATTAAAAATTATATACATGACAAATAACACATGATAAAAGTAAAACTTTAAAACTAAAAATATTCAAACAAATTAGTTAAAAACTTCACTAATAAAAAGTTAAATGAAAAAACGCAAAAGTACACGAAACATACCATGCTCACTTGACATCCTCAAACAACTGAGGCGAAAAGGAGACAGGGTCAAGGGGAAAAACAGAAAAATTTAGTTGGTAGGCATTCTAATTAATATAAAGGGGGTAACAGCTAGAATCAATATTTAAGCTGGAGTTCAGAAATTTAATGCACAAAGATTCATAAATACGGAGAGAGGACGGACATTTTAATGATTTAAGAATTTTAAAGTTATTAACGGAAATATCAACTTTACACTTAACAGAATGATTTCTAATGGCAGACTGTTCCTTTTTAGATAAAACTTTTCCTGTCCTATGGCTAATACCCATATGTTTTGGTTTCCAAATCAGGCTCAACTGTTTTAACTTCTACATACCGGAAGCCTACTTTTACGGGTTTAGGTTTTAATTTTTATAGTTTTTGCGATTTTAATTACAAACTAAGTTCGATTCGCACTTTAGTGCATAGAGCTTATAATATTTGCTCAAACTTTGCTCTGCTTCATAATGAGTTTGAATTCCTTACTGATTTTTTCTTTAAAAATGGTTTTCCACGGGTTCTTGTACAAGGTATTATTGGTAAATTACTAAATAATGTTTATTCCCCGAAACTTATCCCAACGTATGATGTTCCTAAGAATTGTAAATATCTTGTTTTACCTGATCTCTACCAATTTAACACTTTTGTGAAAAAGCAATTGTTGAGTGTGTGAGGAAATTTATTTTCACACTGATTTTAAGGTTGCTTTTGTGAATAATAATACCCTTGAATGTTTTTTCCGTTGTAAGGACAAAATCCCCCCTGCGATGAACTGTTCTGTCGTTTATTTGTTTACCTGCCCTGGGTGTTCCCAGGGGAACTACGTTGGCAGCACAGTTCGTTCTTTGCAGGCAAGATTTTGCTCCCATATGGGTATTAGCCATAGGACAGGAAAAGTTTTATCTAAAAAGGAACAGTCTGCCATTAGAAATCATTCTGTTAAGTGTAAAGTTGATATTTCCGTTAATAACTTTAAAATTCTTAAATCATTAAAATGTCCGTCCTCTCTCCGTATTTATGAATCTTTGTGCATTAAATTTCTGAACTCCAGCTTAAATATTGATTCTAGCTGTTACCCCCTTTATATTAATTAGAATGCCTACCAACTAAATTTTTCTGTTTTCCCCTTGACCCTGTCTCCTTTTCGCCTCAGTTGTTTGAGGATGTCAAGTGAGCATGGTATGTTTCGTGCACTTTTGCGTTTTTTCATTTAACTTTTTATTAGTGAAGTTTTTAACTAATTTGTTTGAATATTTTTAGTTTTAAAGTTTTACTTTTATCATGTGTTATTTGTCATGTATATAATTTTTAATTTTTGTTTTTGGCTTATGCTTGTTTTACGCTTTTTAATTTTTATTCTTTAAGTGGTTTTATTCTGTGGTATGAATTAGTTTGTTTTTGACATTCGTATATTTTTTTTATTTTTTTTTTGTCATGCATTAATTTTAGCTTTTTATTTATTAGGCCTTGAAAATGGGTAGAGTTGCCCGAAACGTCGGCTGCAGCCAAATATAATGACTTTCTTGCTCTACGTCTTCGTTTTTATCCTAAATATATATATATATATATATATATATATATATATATATATATATATATAGTGTCCCCAAAAAAAGCCCCTATTTTTATTTGGCCATTATTTTGTAATGGATTTATATTTTATTACTGGGGTTTTTTTCTTCAAAAAGTTAAGAAATTTGAGTTTTTATTCCGCAAAAACCTATAAGCATATACGTATACATTTCTTTACTTAATAACTAATAAATATTGTTTATTAAAACCGTTCGTATGATTTGTGAGGGACGGCCGGGTTTAGCCTCATCGTTCTGACTTCAACATTTGCGAGCCTTTGTATGTCTTTTCTCAAAGATGGATACCAGAACTGTACAGCGTACTCGTAGTGGGGCCTAACCATTGTTTTGTAGAGAGGAAGAATAATTAACTTTACTTCGCTACAAGAACATCTTGTTACTGTAACCTAGTTTCTTATTGTAATTTTTTTCAACCTCGATGCAGCGTTTGGAAAACTTGAGGGAGATCGAGAAAGTAATAAAATGTTTTTTATCATCGCACATTTTAATTGGCTTCAGTAAAGCAAATAATTAAATAAGGACATATTTAAAAATAAATAAATAATTAAACATACGAGGGGCGGTCAGAAAATAAGTTTACACGACGTATAATTTCGTAACTAAAGGACCTACATTGATTATGTTGGTATCAGGTGAATTCGTTAATCATTGTCGGCAACACTGCACGTCGATTCGGCTGTCATCTACCGTACATTGGTTGTATCAATTGAACATGGCGGCTCAACTGGAACAATGCCCTGCCCTACGGAGCAGTCCAGGACGTTTACGTTTAATGGCCGCTCGTAAACGTTCCAGTGTTGAACAATATGCAGCTGCATTGATTGTTGTGCCTTTTTGCATGAAGTTTGCGAGCAAAGCGTCTGTGTGGTCCCAAAACACGGTAACCATCACTTTGCCAGCGGACCTCACAATCTTGAACTTCTTTGGTCGCGGGGACCCAGGGTGTTTCCATTCCATGCTGGCACGTTTTGTTTCCGGAGTACGGTGATAAATCTATGTCGTCTCCTGTGACAATGCGCTCGAGAAATTCTTGACCACTGACAGACAAGGAATATCGTTGCAGAAATGACAGGACACTGTTCCAGTCGAGCCGTCATGTTCATCACCTGACTCATATAACCAATGTCCGGTAGATAGCAGCCGAATTGACGTGCAGTGTTGCCAACAATGATTAACGAATTCACCCGATACAAACATAATCAATGTAGGTCCTTTAGTTACGAAATTATACGCCGTGTAAACTTATTTTCTGACCGCCTCTCGTATATGATATGAATGCATGCAAAGTGTATAAGCATTTTATCTCGAAATGGCTGAATATAATAGTCTCCCTTAATAAAGAAAAATTATTTTAACTCAAATTAAATTAATAAGTTTTCTTTTTATTTTTAAAAATTTATTAAAAATTCTTCTTTTGCGTAAATCTTTATTAGCATGTTTCAATTCGTCCACAACGATTCATGAGTGTCGGTAATACAGTGGAGTAACTAGACATACGCACGTGCGTGTAGTTTTTTTTTCACGACCAATTACCGGATAACACCTCTTCGTTTATATTATTGTATTGAGGATCTCGGTGTCTCGATTCCACTATTTTATACAAACATGCATACGTGTTTATAAGCACAACAGTTGCGCGTCTTACTTTATTTCAATTACTGTTCAACAAATTTGAACTTTTCCTTTTTTTCTCAAATGAAGTTTGGTGATTCCCATATGTTTTTGCACGCTGATTACGAAAATGACCACAAAATTTTGCCATCACGTCAGGTTTTTGAGAAAAATTACTGTTTATAGTCGAATACAATAGAATAATCTATACACAAAGGCAATATTAAAATGGTTTTTTACTTACTTAAAATGTTTTTCTTGATTTTCGCTTGTAAGTGACCATCTGAGACTTTCCTTATTAGCATTCAGCAGTAATCAGCCAGTATGTTTGGACTCCACTTGCTCTGGTATCGTTTCTCCATCGCAGAAATGTCCTGATGAAACCGCTCTCCATGTTCATCGCTGACATCTCCCGGGTTTGGTGGGAAAAAAATCCAATTACGAATGCAAAAAATGTATTTTTAAACTCGTATTACATCCCACTGATCTTTAAACTTGGAGAAGTTCATCAACCGATTCTGCATAGTTAGGCGACTTTTTGTTGCCTAAGAAATTCTGGGTCACTGCTTTAAAAGCATTCCTAACTGTTTTTTCAGATTAATTCAGAACTTCATCAAAGACACTATCTTTTATTAACTAATTTATTTGTGGACCATCGAAAATTCCCTCTTTTATTTTGGCATCACTAATCAGATGAAATTTTTGTTTCGAGTACTGGAATCCATATCCTGCTCTTTCCTTTGCCTTAACAAAATTTTTCATCAGTCCTAGTTTGATGTGTAAAGGTGGCACGCAACATTTTTTTGTCCAGCAGTGAAAGATTGACGAGGTGGCCAGTTCTTAACAGTTTGATGATAATTCTTTGCTCTGCTATCCCATTCGCAAAGAAAACAGCAATAGTTTGTATATCCAAGCTGTAAACCAAGAAGCTGTAACCCAAGAGCAAATTTGAACGTGTCAGGAGCAGAAATTATATCACCTTACATTAGCTAAAACATTTTCTGCTGGGATACTCTCAGGTTTGGGGTAGATCCAGTTTTAATAATTTGTTCAATTTATCATCTATATACAAATTCGGTCAAGAATTGAGCCCCAAATTTCTCGAAAACCTGTGACGTGATAGTAAAATTTCATTATCATTTTCGTAATCAGAGATGAAAAATGCAAAGGAAACAACTTCTATTATCCAAGAAAAAAAATGTTGTTGAACAGTGTTATTTATTTTTATTTTACTTCTATTTTATTTCAGTCATTAGTCCACAGTAATATTCTATGTTTCATTCATTTGTCTATGTTCACTTCTGTGTTTATTTATTTTATTATTTACTCATTTGTTTATAAATAAATAGTCTAATACACTTTCTTGTGATGTCTGATTTATTTTCGATTTTCACGACCTCGTGCGTACACGTGTGTGTATATATATATATATATATATATATATATATATATATATTATATATATATAGTCTATAGTGTATAGATATAGTGTATTATATATATATATAGGCTATAGTATATAGATATAGTGTATTATATATATATATATATATATATATATATATATATATATAATATAAAAAAAAATTACGACCAGTGATAGAATGAGCATTAGTACTAGCAAGAGTGATCCATGACCTATTCTATAAAATTTTGATGTAAGCCTAGTTGAAATATCACTATTCGCTTTTAATGTTATTTACTCAGCGAATATCTCTGTCCGCAACAGTTCCTAATTATTAAGATTCATTTGATAGGTCTTCTAATTCAATATTTTGTGTTGTCAAACGATCAGTATCGCTCCTTTTCATACAGACTGAATATTCTTGGGATTCTGATGGTTTTATTGAATCGAAAATATACTTCGATAACCCTCCTAAAAGTTTCTTAGACTTTTACACCGAATTATTTGCGTATCTTTGCATCCTTGACAGGAAATCAAGTGTTTTTTCCAGATTCAAAATTTAGGAAATAAGTTACAAGTTCTCCAAAAAAATTGCAAAACCAGCAACGATCAACTTAAAGAAGAGATAAAAGTTACAAATTAATCTGGAGCATGCTTATAGAAAGCCTAAGAAGAAGAAGAAGAAGAGCGTTGAAAAGAAATTAATAAAAAAGAAAAATCTGTCGTTATTTGTGCCAAACAATCTCTGGAATAATCGAGCAAACAAGTGGGTGACTGCAAACGAGAGGAGGACAAATTAAAATAATGTTTTTGCGAACTTTTTACGTCGGTAAAAATGCAACGGAAACAACTGGAAAGTATGGCGGCCGAGAAAGAGAATCTTGGCGATCTTAACAACTCTTTGATGAAAGAAATCGAACGGGTGTAGGCGGCGATGGAAATGATTCGAGGAATGGTAGCGGGAGACAACGAAGGACTTTATTAAACAATTACAGACAGAGAGAAAACAAATGAAAAATTTTAACAAAACCTTGAAGGAACGTCTGTGTAAACTGTGTAAATAAATAATGAAATCTGAGGTCTGGATTTCAAATTGTAAATTAGAAAACATACTTCCTTATTATTATTATTATTATTATTATTATTATTATAATATATATGTGTGTGTGTGTGTGTGTGTGTGTGTGCATACACCTTGTTAACCTTGTTTGGGTTCGGTGCGTCGATCTTTCTTCACACGAATGTCAAGCTGGTGGCCCCGCCTCTAGTCCTGGCTTGGTGGAGGAGCGAGTTGCTCTCTTGCGCTCTCCATCGTACATAGCCAGGTACACCCGGCTCATCTGGTACCGTCCTGAGCCAGGCATCTAGTCTTCACTTGAAGACTTCAACTTTGACCCCTGTAATGTTTCTGAGGTCCTTTGGAAGCTGGTTGAAAATTCTTGCCCCCCTGACAACCAAGCTATTTTCCTTCAGAGTTGAGGAGGTCCCTTGTCGGGCCTTTAATTTGGGAACACTACACATTCTGCCTTTCCTATTTCCCAGCGTTGTCTGGATGGTAATTGGGTTTAGTTTGAGGTTTGGTACCAGTTTTTCGATAATTTTCCATGTGTAGATTATGGTATACCTCTCTCTTCTTCTTTCCAAGGAGTACATATTTAGTTTGCGAGGTCTTTCCCAGTAGTTGAGTTCTTTGCAGCCATCAATCTTGGCTGTGAAATGTCTCTGCGTTTCTTCTAGTTTATTAATTTCTCCTTTTTTATATGGGGACGTCAAAACTGAGCAGTATTCAAGTTTTGGTATGAACAGTGTTCGCAACAGGGGAATCATTACTGTCTTGTCCCTCCTTTTGAACGTCTTAGTACCTGTCCCGCGACTCTTTTTGCTTTGTTTATTGCTATCTGATTTTGTGTCTCGAATTTGGTATCATCGGTCATTATTACCTCCATGTCGACCGTTTTCGTGCTTCTCTGAATTTCTTGTCTATCTGGAGCATAATATGCAGTCTTTTTAAGTTCCTCATTTCTACCATATCTCAAGAGCTGAAATTTCTCGGTGTTAAATGTCATATTGGTGTCTTCTGACCATTTGTATATTTTGTTTGTGTCTCTCTGCAAGGCCTCTACTTCGTTTGCATCGCTGATTTTTCTGCTGATCTTTGTATCGTCCGTAAATGATGTTACTATATTGTTGATGTTTACTCCAGTGTCTGTGCCTGTTAGCATGATAATGAACAGGAGTGGGGCCAGCACTGTACCTTGTGGTACTGAGCTGCGTACTTCTGATTCTGATGATGATACACCTTGAATTCTGACCACCTGTAGTCGATTTCTGAGGAAGTTGTAGATCCATTTTCCCACTTTGTCTGTTATTCCCATATGTTTCATTTTATGTGCTATTATACCATGATCGCATTTGTCGAAAGCTTTGGCAAAATCCGTGCATATGACATCATAATTTTCATTGCCTTCAAGTGCATCTAGGATATTGTTATAATGCTCTATAAGTTGTGATAGGCATGAGCTTCCTGATCGGAATCCATGCTGATTTTCGTTCAATCTTTCCAATGTCTCCAAGAAGTCATAGATTTTCTCTCTGACTATTCTTTCAAAATTTTGGTGAGGTGGGACGTCAAGGACACTGGTCTATAGTTCTTTGCTTGAGATTTATCTCCTTTATATATAGGGACGATGTTTGCTCTTTTCAAAATGCTCGGTATTTCCCCAGTGTCTAGGGATCTTCTCTACATCCAGTATAAGGGTGTAGCTATTTCATTTGTACAGTTTTTAATTAATAGTGCGTTCCATTTGTCCGGTCCTGCAGTTGAATGTGATTTCATTTGTTCTATAGCTCTCGCTACATCTTCTGGAGTAAAATCAAAGTCTGTTATACATTCTCCTTGCAATTTCTCTTTGAAGAATGCATCTCTGTTAGGTATCGCTTTGTCACTTTTTGGGGTACTGAATACCGATTCATACCGGGCTCTCAATGTTTCAGATATTTCTTTTAGATCGTCTGTTAGTTCATTATTTCCTTTCCTTAAGGGCCCAACAGTAGCGCGCGTTTTTGTTTTCCTTTTCTTATAGCTGTAGAAGTATTTTGGATTTCCTTTTATTGCTTCTACCGCCTTTTCCTCTTCCCTCTCTGTATGGCCCTTTATCAGAGTTTGTATTTCCCAATCGATTCTCTCCAGTTTTTCTTGTATTTCTTTCCTGGCATTGTTTTCTCCGCAATTAGCTAACTTCGTCGCTACTCTCTTTTTCTTGCGGAATATTCTTCTCTTTTGCCTCTGGAGCCAGTTCCTCTTCTTTTGGCTGTGCTTTCGGAGCATATTTTTCCAAAATTCTCAGCGTCTTTTGTTACAAGGTTGTTAGCATTTCCTCAGTTGTTTTAGTCTCGAAAACTGTTCTCCACTCTATTTGGGCCATGTGTGATCTGATTTCTTCCAAATTTATGGTCTTGGAGTTAAAGTTAAAAGCCTCAAATTTGCTTCTTCCTTCTGTATGTGTATTGTCTTTTAAAGGTATCGCCATATTTGTTGATAACTCGATTATATTGTCTGAGATAATAGTTAGTTATTTTTATATCCGCAATCAAGTTCATGTTATTTGTGAATACCAGATCTAGGCATTTTGTTTCCTGGTATTTTCCTTTATCTCCTGTGTCAGCATAAACTCTTTTGTGAGAGCCATCAGCATTCTTGCTTGCTCTTGGTCCTCTCTTGTGCAAATGATTGTGCTTGAAATATTAACTCAAAATGGTAATTTATTAAGTGAGGTATTTGACTCGACTTTAGAAATAAGGGAGGGAAAGTTTTTCCGTTTTTCCGTGGGATGAGGGATGGGGGATGTGGCACGCTGTAGGTTTTTACTGATTGGTGCCCTGGAGTGGTTAGATTTCCTCCGAGAGAAAACCCTCGGAATCTTATTTGTTTTATTTCAACAAACGCCGCTATTTCACCACTTAAATAGGCATACGACTGTGTTCACTGAATATTCATTCAAAATTTGGTACTACTTAAAAAGGATTAACTGCTGGATTTTTATTGTAATATCACTTTTATTTGGACTTTCCAACGAAACACGTGTAACCGTCACACTGAGCAGGAAACATGTGTGTGTGTGTGTGTGTGTGTATATATATATGTGTGTGTGTGTTTGTGCATATATATATATATATATATATATATATATAAACAGCAGAGGGATGACAGACCGGCTGCTTTATTTGAAAAGAAACCCTATGATGATGGCGCAATTTGGCGCATACCGCGTACGGGCGAACCGACCCCCCTTTCCTTCCTGGTCCACAGGAGGGAGGTGACAAACGAGAACCTAGAGCGAAGACGCCATTTGAGGGGCCCGACCCGGCTTCTAAGCCGGATGGGACATAAGTAAGTACGTAAATATATATATATATATGCGTGTGTGTCGGGTGGCCCAAAAAACGCCTTGAGATTTGAACATCAATAAATTCAAACATATGCAGTTCACACTTTCAAAATTTGCATACTTTTACCTCAATCTATTGATAAGCCATCATAAAAATTTCAGACCTCTACATGAAATACTTTTTTCACACAGCTGAGGGAACAATGAGGCATGATGAAAAAACGAATATCCTAAATCCTGAATGTGTATAGCTGTACCTGGCAACTATTCTAAGACTTGTAGTAGTTTCCTTAGCCTATGGATAATCTGTCAGTCTCTGAAAAACGTCAGATGATATAGGCTACGCCCATCTTAAATACTATTTTTCAAACTTAACCTTCAAATTATGGTTCTAACTAACGGTGAAAACGCAGGGATTGAAAAGTGTTTATTGGCAAAAAGATGGACTGGGGCAAGAATTTTGAGGGAATTTCCAGGAATAACTTGTAATGTTACGTCTGTGAATATAATAATTAAAAAACTTAAAACAACCGGTTCGACGGCACGGAAGCGTGGAAGTGGTCGGCCTAAAACAGTTTACACGCAAAACAATATAGCAATGATCGAAATGATGGGCCTATCTCAAGAGGATCGACCTGGGTCACACTGCTCTCAGAGGAAAATTGCAAGAAATTTAGGTATCAGTCGAAGTTCCATACAAAGAATGCAGAGAACGGTAGGACTTAAAGCATTTAAAAGGATCCGTGTTTTAAGACGTGACAGCAATGTAAGAGCTAAAAGAAAAATTCGTTGTAGAAAATTGCTTGATAGATTTTCGTCCAATGATGTTAAAATATAGTTTTTACAGATGAAAAAGATTTCACCATCGAGATTGCTCGAAACCCCTGGAACGATGTTGTTTATGGTCGGCGTAAGAAAGACATTCCTCCATCGAGACTTTACCACCAGACAAGTCGGTTTTCCAAGAAAATCATGGTATTAGCAGGTGTATCGTGGAATGAAAAGACAAAAATTCATTTCATTTCAGAAAATAAAAAAATTAATTCAGAAACCTATGTAAATCTCTTAGAGGAGAATCTTTGGCTTGATTGTCCGCGTCTGTATTATGGAAACGATTTCATACTCCAACTAGATGGTGCTACAGCTCATACTAGCAAGTTCACACAGGATTAGCTACAACAGAATGTACTCAACTTCATTGGAAAAAACGACTGGCCCCCGCAATCAGCTGATTGCAATTCCATGGATTATTGCATATGGAACACTCTAGCAGAGAAGATTTATGAAGGCCACACAGAAAAGTTTACAGAAATGCAATTAAAGAAAAAAATACTCGAATGTTGGGACAAAATAACATTAACAGAAATCAGAAAATGTATCATGTCGTGGAAGAAAAGGTTAAGATTAGTTTGTAAGCAGGACGGCGGACATATTGATCATATTTGTTAATAAGATGTGAATAATAAAAAATTTTCAGTTCATGATATTCGTTTTTTTCACCATACGTCATTGTTCCATCAGCTGTGGAAAAAGTATTTTATGTAGAGGTCTGAAATTTTTAAGATGGCTTATCAATAGATTGAGGTATAGGTTTTGTAAATTTTGGAGTGTGAACTGCATATTTTTGAAGTTATTGATGTTCAAATCTCAAGGCGTTTTTTTAGGGCCACCCGATATATATATTAGCGGGAGCCAGACGCATGAGAGCAGGTGTTCCCTACATGCACAAACAAACCGCCTCTTCATCTTTAAGTTGCTGGTCCGTAACCGAACTGAAAACGATATCGTGCGATCGGGAGTGCTGTGGTATGGTTAAGATGCGGCAGGGTGGCGCGTGAGTTCAACGTGGGCGTGCAGGGGTAAGTAGTATACCCGCAAGAAGGGAGACAGAAATGGATCAGTTTGAAAATTACCCCCCTCACTGTCCTTCACGGCGGTCCTCCACCGTCCTTCGTGGCGGTCCCTCCTTTATGAGGTGTCCTTCATGGTCCTTCAAAAAAAAAAAAAAAAAAATTAAGAAAGGATTGAACCTCGCCTTCCTTCTTGAAAAAAGTTCTTTCATGAGGCAAACAAAAACAAACATGAAAAAACATACATACATTCAAGTACTTCATGTTCAGGCAAATTCCGCCAGACAGTAGAAATAAAAACGAATATGAAAGGTTTTAATAGGCCTAACGAGATTGCGCATTAACATCCAATTTTCGTCTGTTAACAAATTGCGAACAATACATAAATGAAAATCAGATTGAACATATTTTAAATCGAAAAACAAGTTCTTTGTTTAAGATCTGTATTATGAAAAATAAAACTAATATTTATTATTATAATTTAAATAAATTAATTTCTCTCTTTTTTAAGGGAAACTGGCTTATTTTCAAACGAGATGACCTTCAAATACAATATATACTTATAGTACATGCATATTTGTTTATTTACTTTTAAGCATGTAGTTTTCTGTTATTTACACCGATATATACCATCACATTCACTTTCACATGCTATCTTCTGGTATATGAATTAATAATTTTACCGTTCATCAAATTTCGTTATAAAATTGCATGTGTTAATAAGAACCAAGTTGCCTAACGCGGCTATGAAACTGAAGCAGCAATTCTGTATCTCCTCTAAACATCCGCTTAAATATTATTACTAATATTGATTTATTGTTATTATTACATATATATATATGTACACGTATTAAGAGTATTTAAATTAAATATATTGACTTCAATTCCCTTCGTAATAAAAGCATCTGACAACTCTAACCAATCTTGCTATATATTTCTCTCAGTAATTGTTTTCAGGTTAGTTAAGCTTAACTTTCTTCTAAAGACTATTAGCTGCAACTAATCTTGTTATTATTATTATTATTATTATTATCATATATATATATATATATATATATATATATACACAAACTCAGAATGGTTCCCTGAGAACATTATATGTATACTAAACGGACGTGTTTCGTGCCTTGAAAAGTGGACGCTCAATGTCCCGGTTGAGGTTTAAGTTTTGGTTTTTTTTGGCTAAAAATACAATAGTTACCCCTTTTTTCTTTGATTTATTCAACACGACGTGAATGCAACGAGTCTTTTACTTATATAGAGGTTCTGAATGTAGGGATCTAGGCTTGCTTTAAACCCTAGATCCATGTCCCAAAGCTGGATCCTGTCTGCTTTGCAGATAGCTGGTGAGGGAAGCTATATTTATGGGATCTCTTTGCGAGAGACCCGTTGCCCACGTCGGGCTAAAATCATGAAAAAGAAAAAACTATGGTATTTGTCATTTACCATTACTTATTCGGACTATAGTGGATTTAATTTTCCCAGAAGAGTTCTTTGTTCCATGCACGGTCTGTGTTTAACATATATATATATTATATATATATATATAACATCCAAATAAGTAGGTTCGGGTAAAAATTTCTTATTAGATGCAATTAAAGAAAACGGGATATCGAATTTATGTGGGTTGTCATTTTTAAATAGATGCAGCGGGAAACAGGTACTGAAAGTTGAGAGATTTTTCATTAAGAACCTTTCTACTTGTAGTTATAGTTAGGACTATTCACATTACTTTAATTATCATTTCTCTAATTTAACGGCTGTTCACAATTCCTCATAATTCTCATAATAAACGTATTTGTTTTCACACCAGTCAGGCCACTGTTTACATCAATCACACAGAATGTTCATGCTTATTGTTTTTGTCATTAGCTGTACCAATCATGTCTTTACAGAACTGAAGCCTACCGTTATACAACGTTTAAAATCTTATAATTTAATACTTTATGATATCAGATCTCGTATAAAAACATCATTATCTGTACAAATGGCCACAAAAATACTTTCAATCATAATAATGTACTCATAGAACGCACCATACGCTTTTCACTTGTATTAAAAACGTAAAACTGAAAGTTGTATCATCACGCGATATTCGATTCTGCAATGGCGTAAGCGAGCCCTAATATTTAATTTAAAATTATTTAACAGATCATTCGAGGGAACTGTACATCGATCTCATTATAACTTCTGACTCATAATAACCCGCTATGCATATTTACAAGAGTCGAATTTAAATAAATAAATAAATATATATATATATATATATATATATATATATATATATATATATATATATATAAGGAGTTTGTATGTGGCATTCCAGCAGAAGGCAGGAAGTGTCTGAACCCTGTTTCTCCCATCACTGTCCTCTTCATCTGGTGGCCTTTTTACATGTCACGTCTACCGTGTAAGCAGTCCAGCATACTCTCAAACACGTGCTTCTCACTATATCCCTTACTACACACGCATGCATCTTACACACTACACAGTCTTTTCAAAAAAGGTGTAATTTCATTAGTTTCGGAGATTCGCGATTGGCCCCTCCTTCCTGCCTGCATCGTATATAGTACCAAGCAAGTCTCTCCACAGTTTACAGGTTTCCTCATTGTCTAAAATTTATAAAGTTCTCTCTTATTGTTTTCCTTATTGTAACGGACATCACAACCGAATTTAAATAGTATTTAAGTATTATGTCGAGCAACATAGCTAGATAACCCCGCCACAGCCTAGTTTCTTTGCATAATCATGAAACAAGATTATATATATATATATATATATATATATATATATATATATATATATATATATATATATATATGTGTAAACACAGACCGTGCATGGAACAAGGAACTCTTCTGGGAAAATTAAATCCACTATAGTCCGAATAAGTAATGGTAAATGACAAATACCATAGTTTTTCTTTTTCATGATGCTAGCCCGACGTGGGCAACGGGTCTCTCGCAAAGAGATCCCATAAATATAGCTTCCCTCACCAGCTATCTGAGTTTTTTGTATATATATATATATATATATATATATATATATATATATATATATATATATATATACACGGCAAAAGTAGTTTGAAGATTTATTCCATCACACGACTGATTATAATTATACACTTTAGAGGAGTTTGCAAATTGCATATACTTAGACAAAAAGTATTAGATCTTATGATGATTTCATGTCATTATCAGCATGCTTCACTGTCCTTTCAGTCATTGTGACCGTAGAACGTGCCAGAACTATGGTCTTGACAAACCACAATGTGTTAAATTTAAATACTGACTTATTGTTATTATTACATATATATGTACACGTGTTAAGAGTATTTAAATTAAATATATTGATTTAAATACATTTCGTAATAAGAGCATCTGGTAACTCTACCCCAATTTTGCTATATGAAAATGAAAAGGTTTATTGGCAGACTATAGGCCATATGGCAGATATTATTAATACAATGACAGTTCATACACTAAGGGTAGAAATATATACAATTGATTAGAAATAATACTGCACTGTCGAAGTTAAGTGGAGCTACAGACAGACAGACGTTTTCGTACCAAGAAGTCCATAGCTTAGGCCTTAGAGGATAAATGGCAGGACTCATGGATAGCTTGGATGAACGGGTTGGTTGATTTTTTAATTCTTTGCATTAGAATGTGTTGAGCACGTCTTGTTACCTCCGGGAAGCTCGGGACATTGCGGGTAGCAAACATTTGCGAAGCTGAGCATCTCGGGGGTAATTTATGTAAGAGTCTAAAAGAACTGTTGTACAGCAAATTTAGGGTACTGCCAGAACCTTTTTTATAATTCACCCAGAGTTGCAGACCGTATATATTACTGCAGAAAGTACGAAAGAGTGTGTCTTTAGCTTCACTTGTACAGAAACGAAAGCTCCTTATGGTCATATTCGCTTTAGCATACAAGCTTCGAGACTGTTTTCTTATATCCGAGTCATCACTCAAGGAGCTGGTAATAGTTTGACCCAATTACTTAAACTCTTGTACTTCCTCAATTACTTCACCATTCATTTTAAACCTTATGTGAAAAATGCTCTGTATCAATTGGTCCACAATTAACCCACCCCTTATATCCACAGTCTAACTATAGAGTAGATTAAGTCTAGCCTTGTAGGGGTCAGCCTAGAGATTCCGGAAATGGTCCAGAGCGGGCAGGTAAATTGAGGTCCACAGTAGGATTCCTCACCAAATTAGGTTAGGGCAATCTACCTTCACCTTTGTTACGCTATGAGTTGGTGCTAGGTCTTAGGACACAATGTAGGCCTAATTTGTCTGACCCAGCTTAATTTACTGCGTTTACTTCTAACTGGGTTAAAAACACAATTAGACACTTACTACTAGTTATTAGAGACCCTTTTCCCCTTTTGTTTAATTGTTGAGAGCGTACTTGCTGGTGGGGATCTTTTTTCCGTTGTTTGTTCTTCCCCCTTCCCTCGTTCCGTCTTGTAGCCCCGTTCCTCGTTTTCGTTATCCCTTGTCCACCTTTTCGCTGGGCTTTTTCCACCAGCGACCTCCTGGTTTTTTTGGTTGGTTGATCGGTAATGTATATCTATTAACGAGCACGCGCTTGTCACACAGTATATAAATACTAGTGTGGAGAATAACTCTGGTGAGCAACCAATTGGTTTCATCCACCCAGTTATTGACATAAAAGGAATTTAATAATTGTTCGATTAACTACCTACCTACTCAGTGAACCATTTTCGTTACATCCCAACTACCCACACATCAGTTTTCCATATACTGGGGGCCCCGGGAGATAAAAATTTTGATGTCAATGTCACCAATTTTTATGTCTGAGTATAGACTAGCTAACTATTTGACTGTAAATGCCTGTTAATCTGATTAACAGTGACTATCCTCACCATCTCATGGAGAAGATGTAGCATTTAATTAGAAGAGAAAATATACATCCATAAGATGAAACTGTCTATGGTCTTTACCATAAGAAAAGGAAAAGTGAAAGTTAGAAGATAAAATTACATTTCCCCAGCATCTATTTTTTGTAGTAAAACTAGTCGCGCCTTTAATGCTGTTTATCGCTGAGGTCATGTGTCTGCCAATGTTGTAGTAGGATGCGTTACCACTCCTACTGTCAAAGGATTAGTTACTGGAAGTTCAGTGTCTCCAGTTGTTACTGGCGGTGGAGAAGGTTCTCCAAAGTCCATTGTTTTGGATCCAGGCTCTAAGGGGTACAAAATAGAAATGTCTCTTGTTGTGTCACCCGTTGAAGTCCTTAATTTGACCACTCTTGTTACCCCGTCTGCCCCTGGTCTGAGTTCTAAAACTCTAGCCAGAGGCCAGTATTGTCTTGGAGTACTGTCATGTATGAGAACAAGGTCCCCTACCTTAATTGTGTCAGGCCAATCCTTCTTAGTCATTTGTTTATGTCTCTCCCTTAGACCCATCAAGTACTCAGTTTTCCGCTGTTTAATGAAATGAGCTTTAACTCTAGTTAAATGTTGTAACTTAGTCTGGAGCTCATCATGTCGTTGAGTCCAGTTTGGGTCTTCTGAAGAGTCTATATAGTAGTCCGGCAGGAGACTAACTTGTTCTCCCCGAATCAAATGATTTGGAGTTAATGGTTCCGGGGTCATTAATGTTGTCACTTACATAAGTGAGTGGTCTATTGTTAATGATGTTCTCAATCTCAGCCAGGAGAGTGAGCAACTCAAACAAGTGTATCTGTTTTTTACCATTTGCTTTCTTCAAGCAATTCTTTACTGCTTGTATATTCCTCTCCCAGATAGAACCATACCAAGGAGAGGCAACCGGAATATACTTCCGCTTTATGTTTGAATTTTGTATATATAATTGTGTGAATTCAATGCTTAACAAATCGTGGATGACTTGTTCACCAGCCTTGAAATATGTAGCATTGTCAGTCCAAACTGTCTTGGGTACTGAATGTCGTGCACAGAATCTCTTAAAGACAGCAACAAAAGACTCTGCTGTAAGGTCCTCCACAACATCCAGATAAACAGCTCGTGAGGCAGCACATGTAAACAGTACAATGTACATTTTTTATTCAGTGTCAACCAACCCCACAGTCAATGCTCCTGTATAGTCAATGCCTACAGTCTCAAAGGGTCTGTTGAGAGTGACTCTCTCCTCTGGCAAAGCAGGAGGATTTGGTATCCTATAGAGCCTAGCATGAATACGCCTACATGTGATACACTCACTCAGGACTGTTTTAACAGTGATCCTTCCCTTGGGTATCCAATAAGTTTTTCTTAATGTAGTTAGTGTCTGTGGTATCCCCATATGATGTACATCATTGTGTGTGTTTGTCTGATGATTAATGTTGTCAAATAGCTAAATCTAGGTAAAAGGATTGGATGTTTGCTTTTGTAAGACAGTTTTGATTTGTCTAATCTCCCTTTACACCTTAGATGGCATTCCTCATCTCTGAACAAATTTAGATCCACAACTACTGATGGTACAGGTTCTTTTGTTTGTTTCCCATTAGTCAAGAATTCTAACTCTTTATTGTACTCCTTTTGTCGTGCATGCGCTATCCAGTACTAGGTTGCAACTTCTGTATAATTATGATTGTT
The DNA here is from genome assembly GCA_023014485.1 of Bathynomus jamesi. Classification (NCBI taxonomy): domain Eukaryota; kingdom Metazoa; phylum Arthropoda; class Malacostraca; order Isopoda; family Cirolanidae; genus Bathynomus; species Bathynomus jamesi. The sequence goes on from JAJOZX010004054.1 coordinate 231,391, forward strand.
TTTATTTAGCTGTTTGTTTATTGTAGTTAATCAGTTGTGAGCAAACCTCAAACAGTAAGCTGTGACCCTGACAAGTTTGCTGAAATCAGAATAACGTTCATAATTAGTGATTGGTTCAACCTTTTCATTTGAAAAGATTAAATTTAATGTCAAGTTAACTTGTTCCACAGGCCATTGGTCTGTATTACAGAGCCACTTAGGTCCCATGAACCAAGTTTTGTTTGACTTCAACAACTTGTAGGATAAACCTCTGGTCAGAAAGTCTGCTGGATTTTGTTTAGTTGGAACATAGTGAAAGTTTACTTGTAGTCTTTCATTAGCTTCAGCTATTTCTTTTAGCCTATTTCTTGCAAAGATATTCTTACTATTAATGCTAGCATTCCGTATCCAGGCAAGACAAATCTGACTGTCAAGCCAGATGTGGATATCAGTTATGTTCACAACATGGTAAGCATCTTTAAGCAATGAATTGGTTTTAATGGCTAACGCAGCAGCCAATAGTTCCAGTTGAGGTATGGTTCGGGTAGGTTTGAGGGGTGCAACTTTCCCTTTTGCATAAATTAGATGATTTTCTGTAGGACTTACAAGGTATGCACAGTACCCATAAGCATGTGTGCTTGCATCAGCAAACACATGAAGTCTCTGTGGCTTATCCCTAAACCCACAGCACCTTTGAATTTTAATGTTCTGCACTTTTGTTAAATCAGCAGCTAACTTCTTCCAAAATTTTTGCTATCCATTTGTTATTGGATCATCCCACCCAACATTTGTCATCCAAACTTCTTGGAGGAGAATCTTTGATTTTATTGTTGAAGGCAGGAATAGAACCATGGGGTCAAAATTTTTTGAAGCCTCTGATAATATTTGCCTTTTAATATTTACTTCCTCATCAAGTTTAAAACCTTTAGTACAGAATGAATCATGACTGTTAGAAGATGCATCCAAATAACAGTTCATACCTAAAGTTTTAACTCTGTCTGATGGATCAGCAAGACCATTATTATCCTTTAAAATCTTTTTGTTTAATTCCTCATCATTTGAAATCCACGCACTAAGTTCAAAGTTACCTTGTTGCATAATGTTTTGAGAGTGTTCATAGACCTCAGATAATTCAGATTTTGTTGTTGTTGAGCCTATTAGATTGTCTACGTAAAAATGTTCCTTGAGGAAATTCATTGTTAAAGAGTTATTAAACTGGTTCAAATGATGTCTAATTGTCATTGCTAATAGGCTAGGTGAGCAATTGGATCCAAACAACACAACATTAAATCTATAGGTTATGAACCCTTTATTCAAATCAAATGGATCCCTGAGCCATAAGAATCTAAGTTGGTTCTTGTCATATTCATTTTTTAGATTTATTCTCAAAATTGCATTGAAATGTCACTTTGTACTGCATATTTACATAACCTGAGGAGCCAAGTGAACACCTCTCCCCCTTTTTCTTGCGGGATAACGCCACCTCCAAGTTTCCTTGTTGCACCTACAGCATCCCCCACCCCCCCTTTGCTTGGCCAAGGTCTGTCTGTAGCTCCACTTAACTTCGACAGTGCAGTATTATTTCTAATCAATTGTATATATTTCTACCCTTAGTGTATGAACTGTCATTGTATTAATAATATCTGCCATATGGCCTATAGTCTGCCAATAAACCTTTTCATTTTCATATAGCAAAATTGGGGTAGAGTTACCAGATGCCCTTATTACGAAATGTATTTAAATCAATATATTTAATTTAAATACTCTTAACACGTGTACATATATATGTAATAATAACAATAAGTCAGTATTTAAATTTAACACATTGTGGTTTTCAAGACCATAGTTCTGGCACGTTCTACGGTCACAATGACTGAAAGGACAGTGAAGCATGCTGATAATGACATGAAATCATCATAAGATCTAATACTTTTTGTCTAAGTATATGCAATTTGCAAACTCCTCTAAAGTGTATAATTATAATCAGTCGTGTGATGGAATAAATCTTCAAACTACTTTTGCCGTGTATATATATATATATATATATATATATATATATATATATATATATATACAAACAAACTCAGATAGCTGGTGAGGGAAGCTATATTTATGGGATCTCTTTGCGAGAGACCCGTTGCCCACGTCGGGCTAGCATCATGAAAAAGAAAAACTATGGTATTTGTCATTTACCATTACTTATTCGGACTATAGTGGATTTAATTTTCCCAGAAGAGTTCCTTGTTCCATGCACGGTCTGTGTTTAACACATAATATATATATATATATATATATATATATATATAATCTTGTTTCATGATTATGCAAAGAAACTAGGCTGTGGCGGGGTTATCTAGCTATGTTGCTCGACATAATACTTAAATACTATTTAAATTCGGTTGTGATGTCCGTTACAATAAGGAAAACAATAAGAGAGAACTTTATAATTTTAGACAATGAGGAAACCTGTAAATTGTGGAGAGACTTGCTTGGTACTATATACGATGCAGGCAGGAAGGAGGGGCCAATCGCGAATCTCCGAAACTAATGAAATTACACCTTTTTTGAAAAGACTGTGTAGTGTGTAAGATGCATGCGTGTGTAGTAAGGGATATAGTGAGAAGCACGTGTTTGAGAGTATGCTGGACTGCTTACACGGTAGACGTGACATGTAAAAAGGCCACCAGATGAAGAGGACAGTGATGGGAGAAACAGGGTTCAGACACTTCCTGCCTTCTGCTGGAATGCCACATACAAACTCCTTATATATATATATATATATATATATATATATATATATATATATATTTATTTATTTAAATTCGACTCTTGTAAATATGCATAGCGGGTTATTATGAGTCAGAAGTTATAATGAGATCGATGTACAGTTCCCTCGAATGATCTGTTAAATAATTTTAAATTAAATATTAGGGCTCGCTTACGCCATTGCAGAATCGAATATCGCGTGATGATACAACTTTCAGTTTTACGTTTTTAATACAAGTGAAAAGCGTATGGTGCGTTCTATGAGTAATTATTATGATTGAAAGTATTTTTGTGGCCATTTGTACAGATAATGATGTTTTTATACGAGATCTGATATCATAAAGTATTAAATTATAAGATTTTAAACGTTGTATAACGGTAGGCTTCAGTTCTGTAAAGACATGATTGGTACAGCTAATGACAAAAACAATAAGCATGAACATTCTGTGTGATTGATGTAAACAGTGGCCTGACTGGTGTGAAAACAAATACGTTTATTATGAGAATTATGAGGAATTGTGAACAGCCGTTAAATTAGAGAAATGATAATTAAAGTAATGTGAATAGTCCTAACTATAACTACAAGTAGAAAGGTTCTTAATGAAAAATCTCTCAACTTTCAGTACCTGTTTCCCGCTGCATCTATTTAAAAATGACAACCCACATAAATTCGATATCCCGTTTTCTTTAATTGCATCTAATAAGAAATTTTTTACCCGAACCTACTTATTTGGATGTTATATATATATATATATATATATATATATATATATATATATATATATGATAATAATAATAATAATAATAATAACAAGATTAGTTGCAGCTAATAGTCTTTAGAAGAAAGTTAAGCTTAACTAACCTGAAAACAATTACTGAGAGAAATATATAGCAAGATTGGTTAGAGTTGTCAGATGCTTTTATTACGAAGGGAATTGAAGTCAATATATTTAATTTAAATACTCTTAATACGTGTACATATATATATGTAATAATAACAATAAATCAATATTAGTAATAATATTTAAGCGGATGTTTAGAGGAGGATAACAGAATTGCTGCTTCAGTTTCATAGCCGCGTTAGGCAACTTGGTTCTTATTAACACATGCAATTTTATAACGAAATTTGATGAACGGTAAAATTATTAATTCATATACCAGAAGATAGCATGTGAAAGTGAATGTGATGGTATATATCGGTGTAAATAACAGAAAACTACATGCTTAAAAGTAAATAAACAAATATGCATGTACTATAAGTATATATTGTATTTGAAGGTCATCTCGTTTGAAAATAAGCCAGTTTCCCTTAAAAAAGAGAGAATTAATTTATTTAAATTATAATAATAAATATTAGTTTTATTTTCATAATACAGATCTTAAACAAAGAACTTGTTTTTCGATTTAAAATATGTTCAATCTGATTTTCATTTATGTATTGTTCGCAATTTGTTAGACGAAAATTGGATGTTAATGCGCAATCTCGTTAGGCCTATTAAAACCTTTCATATTCGTTTTCATTTCTACTGTCTGGCGGAATTTGCCTGAACATGAAGTACTTGAATGTATGTATGTTTTTTCATGTTTGTTCTTGTTTGCCTCATGAAAGAACTTTTTTCAAGAAGGAAGGCGATGTTCAATCCTTTCTTAGTTTTTTTTTTTTTTTTTTTTTTTTTTTTTGAAGGACCATGAAGGACACCTCATAAAGGAGGGACTGCCACGAAGGACGGTGGAGGACCGCCGTGAAGGACAGTGAGGGGGGTAATTTTCAAATTGATCCATTTCTGTCTCCCTTCTTGCGGGTATACTACTGGGGTACATGGGATGTGTGGGCGCGTTCGTGCGGCGGGTACGTGTGAGCGGGCTGATTTCGGGTTCCAGGTCTCGCTCTTGAGACCTCAACGGGGTCACGACATCCCCAGAGGCTACGCCACCCTTAAGTGTTCCTCATAAAGGTTCATGAAACCTCCCCTTGACCTAACCTTCCCATACCCCCCTCAAATACACCTCATAAAAGGACGTGAAGACCGCGTGACGTCATCATGCCAAAGTTTTTCGTAAATATAGCTCATAAACGAACGTGAGGGACTCAAGGGGGAAATTCTCAAATCAATCCATTTCTGTTTATTTGGATGCATCTATACCACTCACCTTCCTAAAAGTTTGCTATATTGATTATACATGTAATATACGCCATATAAAGATACATGTTTTCGATGTGTACGTATAAGCACAGCTAACTAACCTTCCTTTCAACTCTTAATTACTGAATTGTGTAGATTTATACATGTACCCACTTTGCAGCGATCTACAATATTGTGGTTTCAAAATCAATTATCTCTTGATTTACCAGGAAGGTGGGAGATAAAAGTCGTTTATATTTCAACTTCAGGCAGATCAAGTATCTGTAATAATAATAATAATACGCAGTTTCTGTTCTTCTGTCTGACCGGCATTTTTCTCAGAAATCGCTCAACGTAGGGAACTCATCCTTACACCGTTGGAAAGGAGACTCTTCTGGGAGGATCCTAAGGATATTTATTTTTTCATTCGCACAAAAGTGCGCGCAAGCGCATGCGCTCCTTTTACATGAAGTCAGAGAGAAAAAGACATTTGAGAAACTCCACCCTGTCATTCTTTGGTCGGGATTGGTGGTGGGGTGTGTAGGGGTAGTGTGGGGCATGTGGGAAACTTCAACCCGTCATTTTTTTGCAGGTCCCACCAGCTGAAATTTGAAGTTGCATGAACTACATACAAAAATGCACTTCGCTTCCCGAGTATATGTTTTATTGTTAAATCATGAAGCAGCTCTTTTAGTTTATGTGAAACACTCTTACAATAGCTGGCATATTTTCTGGTCTTTGATAAGCTTCAATGCTTTCAGCGATTTCAGTCCATCTTGAATTAAATGTAAACTTAATAAATAGATCCGGCTTCCCAAATTTTTGGAGAATTACAACTTCTGACTGATAGGGGACCTTGGTGTAGTGGTTAGCATGTCCGACCTGCAATTGGATGATCCCGGGTTCGATTCCTGGCAGGTGCCTCAGTTTTCATTTCGTTCTTTCTCCTCATCTTGTGCGGACGCTCTTCTACACAAGCGTCGTTCTTTACATTAATTATACTGTGTTGTTTGCAGTTAAAATGTATATATGTACGGCATGAGAAGGTGCCCCCTCAGGGCATTCGATTCCGCTCGTATTTAGGAGAATTATGACTTCTGACTGATCGGGGACCTTGGTGTAGTGGTTAGCATGTCCGACCGGCAATTGGATGATCCCGGGTTCGATTCCTGGGAGGTGCCTCATTTTTCATTTGTTCGTTCTTTCTCCTCATCTTGTGCGGACGCTCTTCTACACAAGCGTCGTTCTTTGCATATATATATATATATATATACACTCTTTTTTACGAATGTCAGTTTATAATTAGTGTTTTTTCTCCACTATTCGGGAAGGCAAGAGACATGGACATTTGTATATACAGTTAAACCCCACACAGCGTGGCAGTTGCGGTCTTGAAAAACGCTGTCTTATGAAATCGCTTCTTCTGAAGTATTAAGTTAATGGGAAATAGGGGGTTAGGTTCTCGGGGTCTTAGATTTTTCATAAATTTTTTTAAATAATTTTTTGACAAGTACTTTAAGTACTTAAAATGGGTAATATTATTTATACTACCATTTTTATAATAATAATAATAGAAACCTGTAAAAAATGTAATAGATGTTGGGGGGAGGGGCGGAAATCTACTCCGAACTTCAAATTTTCTAGGGTCTCCATGTCGACTGATGGTGGGGAGCGTAGAGTCCTGAGGTAGCGGGAGTCCATGTTGGTGAGACTTCTGGAGTTGCAGTTGTATTTGTTGGTGACGATACTTTGGTTGTTGATGTTGCTGTTGGAGATGATGTTGCAGCAGTCCTGGGTCTAAAGAAGGATGTTATGCGACTTTGTTTTGCTTTGTTCCTTATGCTTTTGTAGGCTTCATGATAGAGAGCCATAACTTCTTGAAGTCCTCGTTTGCACTTCAGGCTCCTCTCCACCTCTCCATGTAGGGATCAAGTTGCATTAATTTTTCCTGAACTTCTTCAAGTTTTCTAAAAATCTCTTCGAGACCTTTCATTGTAGGTTTCGGCCGCTCAATCTCCTCTTCGCTCACACTTTCATTGGACTGAAGAAGCTCCACCAATCAGGAGTCAGCTCCTTCTGGTGTGATTCTAACAATTGTTCCACTTCATGCTCCTGTAGATCCTCAAATCCTTCTCCTCCAACATCTTTCGTCAGCTTGACAATCTCGCAAACCTCTTCTTGGATTATGGGGAATCCGCGAAAGTCATTCACCACATCTGGCCATAAGCTCTTCCACAGGCATTCAAAGTCGACTCCTTGACTTCATCCAACGACTCCGTTATGATGGCAGTTGCGCTTATGATGTTAAACGAACGCTAGAAGTCCTGGACGCTGCTGTCAGGTTTTTCCTCCAACGTAGGTGTTGGATGAAAAACCTGACAGCAGCGCCAGGAGTTCCGTGAAGGAGCGCCTGGTGTAGTAATTTTTAAAAGTTTTAATTACCCCTAGGTCTATTAGCTGCAATAGAGAAGTCGTATTTGGTGGCAGAAACAAGACCGCTACGTTTTCTTCGGAATGATGCAGCGTGGCTAGGTGCTCAGAGGCGTATTCAAGGAGCAACAGCACCTTAAAAGACAAGTTTTGCTTCTTGGGGTAATTTTTCACCTATGATCCAAAATAATATTTCAATCAGTCTGTAAAGAATGTTGCAGTGACCCAAGCCCTTCTGTTTGATTTCCAGTAGACTGATAGGTATCCCTTTTGCTTGCCTTTCAAAGCACATGGGTTTTCAGCTTGGCAAACAAGCATCGGTTTTCATTTAAAATTCCCCCATGCATTCAAACACAACAATAGTGTAAGACTTGAAGCCAGGTGTTGTTCGCTTCTCCTTCGAAATGTATGTTCTGTTTGGCATTCTTTTCCAAACAGGCCGGTTTCGTCTGCATTAAAAATTTGCTGCGGCTTGTAACCTTTCTTCTCAATTATTCTAGAAAATTCTGGTGGGTAAATTTTGGCTGCCTGGTGATCAGCAGAGGCGGTTTCAACCACTAATTTCATGTTGTGGAAGTTGTAGCGTTTTCTAAACCTATGAAATCATCCTGCGCTTGCACTAAAAGGAATGTTAGTGGATGGTTCACCATCTTGTTTGCAGACAAGGCCTTCTCACGTGTGACTGATCGACTCAATGGTGCCTGTCTTCTGAATTTGGTCTTCAGTCCACACATTAAGCAATTTTTCTACTCTATTTAAGTGTACATTTCGTTTAGGCATTCTTTTTATTTTGGCTCCTGCAGAAACTGCAGCACTTACTCTGGCCTTTTTTCAATTTTTCGTCTGGAGCGAATGGTTGACTCATTCGTATCATATTCGCGCCCGAGCGCCGTGGCCCCTTGCCCTGATTTCAGTGTATCTAAAATTTTAATTTTGGGGTCTAAGGTAATTGCTGAGCGCTTAATTTTTCTCCTCACTCGTAACAATCACTAATTTTTCGCTTAGATGGCATTTTCAATACAAAAAAATGAATATAAAGGGCAAAAAATAAAAAATTATTGAAATTACTGGTGACAAGAGTAAGTCAACCACTCAAGAACAAGCACACAGCCAGACTGCTGATGGATGACTCAGCCGCGACTTAGCCGGGTTTTTGAACGTGTTCTGGCCACGTTTAGTATGAATTTGGCTTGTCCGCGTCTTAGTGGGGCGAACCAACGTGTCTCCTGGAGTTTGGTAGGGATACTATATCGCGTCTCGGCGAATTCGCGTCTTCTGAAGACGCGCTATGTATTTATTGGACTATACGTAATGATATTACTAATTAATGTTTACTGCAAAAATTTTATTGCAATTTATATATATATTATTCAAGTTAGGAGGTAATATTGAAAATATGTTGATTGTAGTTCGACTCGCAATTTTCATAAAAGTTCGACTATGAATTAATTTTTAGTAATATAAAAAGCTACGCGAGTGAAGGAAAAATAAACCTTGATTTATGACCACTGAAGAGAGAAGAATTTGATTTATATGACGCCTTACGGTAAATAAGAGAACAAATCAAAAAGCTTCCAAGAATGAGAAAGATATTCTTAATTTGATTTTGGAGATCGGCAAGAAAGGTTAAAATAAATGTTGTTCCCTTATTTATTTCTTATTTATTTTGGCTTTGGTTTCGAGATGAAAACAACATCACCCGTAGTCTAATGGGTTTCCCTATAAGTGAAGTGAAGACACTGAGGTCGGGGTTTCGGTTCCCGATAATAATAATAATCAGTAAGGAGGGCCAGAAAATGGTACAGCGCTCAGGCCAACTATTGCGAATCATTATAGTAACCTCCGTCTTATTATTCGAACCTCCTCCGACCTCAGTGTCTTCACTTAGCTCGTAGGGAAAAGGTATTACTCACTGAGCACCGTGCCCTGGCTTCGACTCCGGATGGTGATGGTAATGGAGGAGTTGGCGCAATGGGTTGCATCAGTTTTGCCTAAGCGCTGTTCCAGTTTCTGCTTCTCTTAGCTCATTATTATTATTATTATTATTATTATTAGGAGCTGAAGAGGGAAATTTTACTGTCGAAAATGTTTCTTCCAATATTTAGATTTGTATATAATTTTCATTACTGGATGGTTGTCTAGTTGTAACCATGCCGTAGGTTAGTAGTAGCGCCCTCGACTCCTAGTCAAAGGTCCCGGGTTCGAATCTGGGTAAGGGTTAATTTTATATTATTTTTTCCATAAAATTTTTTATAGTTTGTTTTATACTGTTTTTTGTTTTATACTGTTATATATATATATATATATATATATATATATATATAATATATATATATATATATATATATATAAGGATAATGGGAGGGACCCAGAGGTATGTAGTCAAAGCCTATAATTCATGGCGTACAAACGTTTCAAGAATCATAAATTCCAAATTGAGAATGACATTATATTAAACAAAGGAAAAAGTAAGGAAAAAGTAAGCTCACAAAACTAAAACTAAATGTAAATCAAAATTTCAAAAACATTTATAAATGTTATAAATTAATGGTAATAATAATAATAATAATAATAATAATAATAATAATCGAAGACATAGTACAATATAAGAAACTTACCAGAATGATTTCAGAGCTTGACGAATAACTAATTCCATTTTCGAGTACCAAAAAAGGAAGTAGTACAATCAGGAGTAATACCAATGTAATCTGTTCTTTTTTTTTTTTTTAGTAGCTCTCAGTTTAGAGAGGTTTCAAATGGTAGACTTAATGAGATTCTATGTTTGAAGTTCTTTTTCAGACGAGTTGTTTGCAAATACTTTTAAAGTACTATAAAATTATCTCAAAGTACATTCGAAGAAAATTGTTCCGAGTGGTTCGCTAAATGAATGAATTTTCTCAATAGTTTGGTATAAGGGACCGACACTTCTATGAGATATTTGCCGTGTTTTCTTGGTTTTTAGATTTTGATTCTACATAATTGCCCTTGTAACTAACGCACGAGGGAAGTTAAAATGTTTTTGTATAATTGTTCTTTGTGTCATGAGAAAATTTGTGATCATGCGTAAAGTTCTTATTGTCAAAGTTGTATCTATGTCTAGTGACTGATTCTAAATTTTCATTTCCCGCCATACGATCTTCATTTCGTGATTTATCTCAAAATGTAAAGTCATGTTTTTCTCAGTTAATGAGGATGGAAATTTGTGATTTCGGAAGGTTTTTTCGTCTTGTTCAATGTACCTGAGTTTCTGCTTTGATATTTTAATTTTGGCTTCTTAAGGAACAGCTAGTCCGGCTTATTTTCCTATTTTCCATATACTGTATATATATATATATATATATATATATATATATATATATATATAATGCAACGCGCAAAGAAAATGAAAAGCGACCCCGAACGGTCTTGTGAGGGATGAAAGTGCTTGGAATCGCTTTTAATTTTTCTTGAGGGCTGTATCACATTTAATAATGTTCACATGAAAAATATATATATATATATATATATATATATATATATATATATGAGATATTTTATGCAGGAAAATGAAAGCAGGAGGAGCGAAATGTCGCTACTCCAGCTTTCATTTTCCTGTGTGAAATATCTCATATATATATATATATATATATATATATATATATATATATAATATATATATATATATATATATACCTTTGGTACTTTGGTTAGTTTCCGCCTGAATTGTTCATTCTGACGAAGGTCAAGCTTTTCACTCCACCTTAGACCTACAGTTTAACGTGGAATCCGAACCACGCCCCATCAGCAGCCCAGCGTCTTAAACACTAGGCCACCTAGGGTACCCATTTATCTACCAACCACTTTATTTTTTTTTTACTGTGTGGAAGGATGAACAGCCTGTTCTCAATACACTTAGTCCAGCGATCTACAAGCTTCCTAATGCCACCACAAAAGGATGTTTTTGGCTGTGCGCGTAGCCAGTCATGCACCGCCTCCTTCAGGTCATCATCGCCTTGGAATCGCTGACCTCTCAAAGCGTCTTTTAGTGGTCGAAACAGGTAAAAATCCGAAGGTGCCAGGTCTGGACTGTAGGCTGGATGGTCGAGAACTTCAAATTTAAGTTCTTGAAGGCATTTTCTAGTCTGTGCAGCGGTATGAGGGCGCGCATTGTCGTGTAACAGAATAACACCTTCCGACAATCTCCCTCTCCGTTTTGTGCGAATTGCTTGCTTTAACTTCCGAAGCATGTCAGAATACGATGCACTTGTTACTGTAGTTCCACGCTCTAGATACTGTTCAAGGATAGGGCCTCGTGTATCCCAAAACAGTGTTAGCATAACATAACTCGGAATGAGTTAAAGCAAGCAATTCGCACAAAACGGAGAGGGAGATTGTCGGAAGGTGTTATTCTGTTACACGACAATGCGCGCCCTCATACCGCTGCACAGAATGCCTTCAAGAACTTAAATTTGAAGTTCTCGACCATCCAGCCTACAGTCCAGACTTGGCACCTTCGGATTTTTACCTGTTTGGACCACTAAAAGACGCTTTGAGAGGTCAGCGATTCCAAGGCGATGATGACCTGAAGGAGGCGGTGCATGACTAGCTACACACACAGCCAAAAACACTCTTTTGTGATGGCATTAGGAAGCTTGTAGATCACTGGACTAAGTGTATTGAGAAACAGGGAGACTATGTTGAGAAGTGATGTGTTTATAATGTATCAGATGTGAAAATAAAATTGTGAAACTAAAAAGTGCGAATACTTGTTGAATTACCGTCGTGTATATATACATATACATATATCAGAGAGATAGAGAGAGTGTATAACAAAAGTCCTAACTCAAAGGATATTTATTTTATTGAATTAAATGTTCGCATTGCACACCAGAAAGCTGTTTGTACGTGTGAATTGTGGTAAGTATGCAAGGTCCAACAGTGGCGAACACCTTTTCACTAATTTTGATGCATTCCTCGTGACTTCTTTTCTTCAAATAATTAATCAGTGGTGTGTGGTCGTGATGAGTAAAGAACTGACTTGAGATGTCCCCAAAGGAAAAAGTCTAATGGAGTCAGATCAATAAAGTAAGATTCAATAAAGTAAATATCATATGGATACAGATTTTTGCTACGCGAAAACAAATTTATGGTATCCAATTTGAACATTTAATTAAATAAAATAAATATCCTATAAGTAAAGACTTTTGTTACACCCTGATAAATGCACCTCGGTGGTGTAGGGGCTAGCCTTTACCGGTCCCGGATTCAATTCCTGGTGAGAGCAAGCGGCGTTCAGCTTACCCATCTGTTCATCCTTCCATACAAAAAACTGGTTGGTAAGTAAATGGGTACCCCGGGTAGCCAAGTAGTTAAGACGTTGGGAGACTGATCGGGAGGTCGTGAGATCGAATCCTTGCGAAGACTTTGCAACTTTTGACTTCCCTGGTGGGTCGTGGTTTGAATTTCACTGTACAGTGTACAGTCACCGTACAATTCGGGCCTAATTGGTACCCTTCACTTAAGTAATTATTATTAAAATGATATATTCATTAACGTAAGATAAGACTTTTAATTACATATATTTGAAAACCAAAGTTACTCGTTAATTACGAAACTAAAAATCAAACTTTAAAAATTCACTATTTCAGTCACCCGTTTTCTTGGTACATAACTGAAGACTGATGACGTTTTGGTCCGGAGCCGTTATATAAATTGAGTGTTCAGTGTACCCCGCAATATTAGAGTTTAATAACCTTCACTTAACATTTAGTATCGGTTGGAGATGCATGCCCACTGTTTCTATTTGTGGGCTGCATATGGGAAGATGGGCTAAATTACCTAAAATTCCGAACGAGAACTATTGAAATATCCAATAATCTTGTCCCTATACGGCTAATTTAGCAATTTAGACTTATCATAGTTCGCTATGGTAATCTGATTACCTAATATCCAGTGAAATGAAGGGTAAATATTAGCCCAGTTCTGTTTGCCGAATAAAACTAATCAGATTCTGCTTGAGAAAACTTAGTTACGCAAAGACACAAAGGGGGACAATTGGCTTTAATTTACTCGCAGGAAAGAAGGAAATGCATCCAACCGGAAGTAGAGAGGGAGATAAGGAAAATGATTACATGTACGAAAGTATTTGCGGAAATGAGAAGTGGAGGAAAAATATACAAGAGAGAAAAGAAGAATAAATGAATTTGAATGGTCGGCAATCTGAACTAATAAACAAAGATAATACACGGAAAGAAAATACTCAAAAATAACAGGATTTGAAAGAAATAAGAATAATTATTAATAATATACAGGGTGTCCCAGAAGTCCTTACCCCATAATATACAACATGATATTAGCCTTTGCGACACGACTTCTGGGACACCCTGTATACAATGCATCTTTTGTTAATAGGTGAGAAATTATGAATACAAAGAAGGATTGATAAAATAACCGATAAAATTTGAAAAGATTTAATAAAGAAATCTCTTAATATATATATATATATACACACACACAGTGTGTCCGTAAAGTCATGGTGGGATTTTAAATAGCTATATTATTGCAACGAAACATGATAATGAGATGAAAAAAAGGCAAATTGAAGAACAACTCTAAAAGAATAACTTTATTTAAGGTAGTTCGATATGGGCTCCTCTGGTAGCCCTGCAGACATCTAGGCGGTGATTCAATTCCAGCCACACACGCCCAAGAACATCAGGAGTGACGGATGCGATAGCTTCCGTGATTCGCTCGTGCAAGTGATGAATATCCCTAATGGGTACACTGTACATGCTTTGCTTGACGTAACCCCACAAATAAAAGTCCAAAGGTGTCAGATCCGGAGAGCGTGGAGGCCATGGCTTCCATCCTCCTCTTCCTATCCATCTCCGTGGAAATTTTTCATTAAGGAATTCTCGAACAACGTTGGCATAGTGCGGAGGAGCACCATCTTGCTGAAAGATGACATTATTGTCAATAAATTGGGGTACTGCAAAATGTTCCAACATAGCGAGGTAGTTGTGTGACGTCACAGTGGGTTCCGCGAAGAAAAATGGGCCAATCACTCGATCTCGTGCTAGAGCACACCACACATTAACTTTCGGGCTATTACGCTCATGTTCAACATAGGCATGTGGACAGCCTAGAGCCCTAGACTAACTACGAGATAAAGGTTAAGCTTAGCCTAGACTAACTACAAGATACAACTTCGAGAGTTGTTCTTAAATTTGGCATTGTTTCATCTCATTATCATGTTTCGTTGCAATAATATAGCTATTTAAAATCCCACCATGAGTTTACGGACACAATATATATATATATATATATATATTTTACAACTCAGAATGGTTCCCTGAGCTATATATATAACCAAAGGTTATATATATATATATATATATATTGCATATAACTGCAATGACCGCGCAGTATATAAATGAATAGAAACGACATAAGTGTTAAGGAACGTTTCTGCACACGAGGAGGAGAGATAACGAATAATGAAAAATGAGGCGAACCGCCCGGGAATCGAACCCAGGGCCTTCCAATTGCCGGTCGGACGCTCTACCATTATGCTACGGACCTCACTCAATCACAAATCGAAATTCTCCCACATAGGGCAGAAACCAATACCCTGAGAGGGCACCCTCGCAAATCGTGAATATGCGCATATAACTGCAATGACCGCGCAGTATATAAATGAATAGAAACGACATAAGTGTTAAGGAACGTTTCTGCACACGAGGAGGAGAGATAACGAATAATGAAAAATGAGGCGAACCGCCCGGGAATCGAACCCAGGGCCTTCCAATTGCCGGTCGGACGCTCTACCATTATGCTACGGACCTCACTCAATCACAAATCGAAATTCTCCCACATAGGGCAGAAACCAATACCCTGAGAGGGCACCCTCTCCTCCTCGTGTGCAGAAACGTTCCTTAACACTTATGTCGTTTCTATTCATTTATATACTGCGCGGTCATTGCAGTTATATGCGCATATTCACGATTTGCGAGGGTGCCCTCTCAGGGTATTGGTTTCTGCCTATGTGGGAGAATTTCGATTTGTGATTGAGTGAGGTCCGTAGCATAATGGTAGAGCGTCCGACCGGCAATTGGAAGGCCCTGGGTTCGATTCCCGGGCGGTTCGCCTCATTTTTCATTATTCGTTATCTCTCCTCCTCGTGTGCAGAAACGTTCCTTAACACTTATGTCGTTTCTATTCATTTATATACTGGGCGGTCATTGCAGTTATATGCGCATATTCACGATTTGCGAGGGTGCCCTCTCAGGGTATTGGTTTCTGCCCTATGTGGGAGAATTTCGATTTGTGATTGAGTGAGGTCCGTAGCATAATGGTAGAGCGCGACCGGCAATTGGAAGGCCCTGGGTTCGATTCCCGGGCGGTTCGCCTCATTTTTCATTATTCGTTATCTCTCCTCCTCGTGTGCAGAAACGTTCCTTAACACTTATGTCGTTTCTATTCATATATATATATATAGAGAGAGAGAGAGAGAGAGCTCTGGTAGAAACAGCTGAAACACTTTAAAATATTTTGGAATGAAAAAATCTAAATAGAAATTACATATAACATTACGAATGTATTTTGAGTACTGATAATAAATTTAGTAACACTTGTCAAAATTGTAAAATTGTGAACTTCTTCCTCAGAGAGATTTGATGTAATTGTTATTTCCTACGAGTATATTAGTTTAAATATGTCATATTTTTTCAATTTTTGCGGTTTCTTGGCATGTGGGATGAAATTCAATACATCAATGGTACATTATCACTCAAAAGTAGTATGCAAGTTTCATTTGACTTTATCAGTCAAACTAAAGAGTTTTAGGATGATGCAACTCCTTTACCCAAAGCTCTATATTCCCTAATTAGTTTTCCTGATACTTTTTTAAAGTCTATGCGGGAAATAAAAGAAGAAGCCTTATACATATAAACTTCATAATAATAATGGCATTTAAAAATCTCTTACAGTGGCGTGAGTCAAGCCACACACACACACACACACACACACACACACACACACACACACAAATTCTAAAGTAATGCAACTCTTTTAGCCAAGGCTGGCTTCAAAGGAGAATATTGTACTGTAGGTAGCACTCGACCAGGGAAGTACTCCTGGGGGATGGAGAGGGGGGGTGGGAGTTAGGCAGACGATAGGGAGTGCTGGAACTCCCGTTTTTCCTCTCACTGTCCTCCTTTTTCCATGTTTTATCTACCCCGTGAGCAGTCCAGCATGCTTTCAAACACACACTTCTCACCCTATTTCTCACTACATATACATGCATCAACTTCTAGAGCAGTGGTTCCCAACCTGGGGTCCCCGGACCCCTGGGGGTCAGCGAAGGTAGTACTGGGGGTCCGTGAGCTTTCAATATTTCGAGAGGTTCCAATAGAAATCGTACATTTACCCACGATAAGGGCGCTTAGGCTAAAATTTCAAGTTTCCTTGCTCTTGGCTGTAATTATTAATACTTTTTTAATACGCTGTATTTTAATTGCATACTCTCTTATATGTCCTTTATTTGATAGTGAAAAATGAGAAAACGAGTTAATTATTAGTTAATAAAAACAGTTTGTTTGGTAGACGGAATCTTTCAAAAACATGGGGTCCGTGGGAAAAAAATAAAAATGAAAGGGGTCCTTTGTGGTGAAAAGGTTGGGAACCACTGTTCTAGAGCCTTGGAGTCCCTTGGGGAGGGTACCATAAATGTTCCCACTTCCTGCTCCCCTGTAGCCGATACCGGGAACGCAGATCCGGGTAGCATGGCTGGATCTGCTACTGCCGATTCGAGATGTTCTGGGAGTCTGCCTGATTTACTTTTCATTAATTTCTGCAACATTCGTGGCCTTTTCTCAAATTTTCAATCTGTTGAACACCACCTCTCCTACTCTAAACCTCATCTCCTCTTCCTCACTGAAACTCAGGTGTCTGGGACGACTGACAGCAACCCCTTTTTTGTGCCCTCTTACTTTCTCTATACTCAATTTTACTCCAAAGGTGGATGTTGCGTATATGTCGCGGGACCCTTCCGAGTGTGCTGAGCGCATAATGGAGGTGATTCTCTCGGGCATAGAGGCGTACATTTCATATTCTATTCCTACTACTAATGCAAAAAAACCTTGATTTAACTCTACTTGTTCTAATGATATCCGCAACAGGGAGGAGTCTTTCAGAAGGTACCTTCGCCATCGAACTTGACTCTCACTTAGCTTATATTTCTGCCCGTAATCGTGAAAATCTGTTCTTCGACTCGCCAAAACCTCCTTTAGTCCAGGAGCTAGGAACACTTTATTTATTTTTTTGAGTGCTTGGTGAGTTGTTTTAGGAGTAAAAATGTCTACAGAATCCAAAAATACTTGTTTTAATTGCGGCAAATGGTCAGTTTAGGTGAAATTTGCTCGTTTCCATGGTAACAGTGAGCTTTCCATTTTTTTACGGTGTTGGGAAACTTCATAAATAATTGTTATTTCCTTGAGTGCTTTTTTCTGGTGAATTATTTTAGAAGTAAAATTGCCCGCAGAATCAAAATATGCCAGTGTTTGTTGTGACAAATGGTCCGTTGTAGGTGAAAATGGCCGACTACTATGGTAACCATGCATTTTTCATGAATTTTGGCATGAAACCACATATTTTATCTATAGTTTTGAATGCTTTTATCTGGTGAGTTGTTTTAGGGGTTAAAATATCCATAAAATCCAAATATGCCTGTCTCAGTTGCGGCATATGGTCAGCTATGAGTGAAAATTACATTTCCATGATAACATTGCATTTGTATATACTTGTATATATTTACGACATAAAGACAAAATCACACATAGCATAGTTGTTACAGAAACATGAAATGTAGCTTAAATGAAATGTAGTGACTTCCTAAATTCTTTCTATTAATAGTAGATATTATACATGTACAGTATTCCACTGTTCACACTTGTAATTCAGGTGTCTACACTGTTCCTAACACTGAAGAAATATACATTCAGCATAACATGAAGAAGAGGTAACACATTTCAAGCGACTTTACTGTCACTGCTATACTCAGATTCGACTG
Source organism: Bathynomus jamesi (assembly GCA_023014485.1). NCBI lineage: Eukaryota > Metazoa > Arthropoda > Malacostraca > Isopoda > Cirolanidae > Bathynomus > Bathynomus jamesi. The sequence goes on from JAJOZX010004054.1 coordinate 249,736, forward strand.
AATCACTGGCTTTTACCTCTATGCCATTAATGTCACCATTGTTTTCATTTTCATCCTCAGTGGGTGCTAACGCAGTTGCTAACATATTCTGTGCAGTGTCCTTTGGTATTTGGTCCCCTTCAAACCACACAATATGGTATTTACCATCAGTCAGTCTCCAATCATTATCAGTTGGATCAGCAATATAACCATCAAGAGGTTCATGCAGATGACCATTCTTTCAAATCATGATAACATAGTTTGTCCGTTTCACCTTTTGCAAAAGAACGGACTTTGAAGGTGGTAATGTGCTTGAGTCTGCACCTTTCAGTTTTGACAGTGGGTCCGACAGCTTTTTCGGAGCATACTTTTGTCGAAATATGGCATAACGTGCATCGCTAAGTGTTGAGAGCCTGGGCTTGCCATACATGTCTCAAACAAACTTCTCAGTTCGATCTACCAGGTCATCTGTTACCTCTGAATGTTCGCCAAACTTAGCAAAAATATAATGATAGTCTTTGGAAGATTCAACTTATTGTAGAACTTGACCTTCCCTTTTCTCATGAAGGCAGATGTATAGTCACATCCAGAAAATGCATGTACAGCTGGAAGTACTTCACACATGGTTCTAATCTTTCGACTTAAGCTTGTAACATCAATGTACTTTATTATGTTATCACTATTAAAATCAGCATCCATGTAAACTTTGGCAGCAAACTTTTTCATGTGATTACAGAGAATGCAAAGAACATTAGATTCATTGCAGAGAATCACTACAACTGCTTTTGAATTGAGATCATTGACATGCTTCAAGTGTAACACAACAAGAGTATAAGCTTCTTCATGCTCATTCCTCAATGATGCCACGTTATTCCTACTAACAACACCATCCTTTGTTGTGTACGTAAAGCATTCTTTGCCACAGCTCACATATAATGTATGCTCCTCTAGGTCCTTTATCTTCACTCCATTCACTGGCTAGGAAGCACAGTAGAGCAGCTTTGAATTTCCTTGATCCCAGTGCAGCTTTAAGATTTCTAGGTCTTTTCTGATTTGACCCGGTGATTACTACATCAAGTTCACTTATTCCTCTTCGAGTCTGTTCTTCTTCTTTAATAGACAGTATTTTGTATGTCACATACAAAATCTACCCTAGGAGCGATGCAGACCTTTTTCAAGATGTGTTTGGCAATACCCCCATATGTTGAAGGTAACTCCCTAAGATCCAAAGCCAGGATCATGTACATAGTATCAACAATGTAAGTATAAAAAATCAGAGGAGGCTCTGAGATGTTTGGATGTCAGATCCTTTGCTAACTTTGACTTTGCAGATGAATGTTTGGTTCCATCTAAATGTCCTAAGCAAAGAGGTACAGGTGTGAGAGGGTAAGTGAATAATCTCTGCAGATCTAACTTCATTTCTCTTGCTAGATACACAAGGCGGCCAAAGAGATATCTTGTTCCTTTTAATACTATCACCTTCAAGTCTTGTGTCTTGACTTTCATTGTCATTGCTTCACTGGCAAAATCATTTACTTTCCTTCGACCACTACTTTTTTCAAAACGAGCAGGCATCACCAGGCATCACCAGTTTGTCTTAAATTTTAAAAGTCATGTTTCACTTTTTCAGAAGCTGCATTTCCTGTGGCTATGTTGTACAAATTGTTCGAGCTGTCTCCTGAGCCTTAATACCATTAATAAGGTTCTTCAAATTAGCATTGTCTCTTTGAACTCTGCTTTTCTTCAGTTCTTTGTACAGATCTTCAGTATGCTCTATTCCTGCCTTTTCCAGTAACTCACCAACGACAGCACTTGTTGCGGACTTTGTGATGGTCCATCTGTTTTTGGCTGCACTGGATTGCTGGAAGGTACTTATGCCTGTGAGTCTGGATGCTACATCAGCATTTATTGTCTGTACTAAGGTCATATCGACAGAAATCCTGGCAAAGGTGTTGTTGATCCTGCGGACAGAAAGGGCTTCTTTGGCCAATATTTGCCGAATGCCTCGATGTGTTTCATCCATATTCAGTAAGTTTAACACATATCGGACTGCCCACCGAGCATAGTTTGGCTTGTTCACAGCAAAGAAAACAGGACAAATAAAACTCAGTGAATAAATAAACAAGTCTACGTTATTTGTTCGACATGCTCTGATGAAAGGCATGTACACACCAACCAAATCTATATAGGACATCTAGTCAGGATGATATTGTTAGGAGGAGATCGTAGACACCAATCGACCAGGGAAGTACTCAAGGGGGGGGGGACGTTAGACAAGATAGGGAGTGCTGGAACTCCCATTTCTCCTCTCACTGTCCTCCTTAGCTGATCTTTTTCCGTGTCTCATCTACCCTATGAGCAGTCCAGCATGCTCTAAAACACACACTTCTCTCCCTATTCCTCACTACATACACATGCATCTTACATACTACATAACCTTTTCAAAATTAAAAAAAAAAAAATGGCATCAACTTCAAGAGCCTCGGAGTCCCATGGGGAGGGAACCATAAATGTTCCCACTTCTGGCTCCCCATGGGCCTTAGCTTGATTCACTTTTTATTAATTTCTGTAACATTGGTGACCTTTTCTGAAATTTTCAATTTGTTGAACACCACCTCTCCACTAAACCTCATCTTCTTTTCCTCACTGAAATTCAGGTGTCTGGGACGACTGACAGCAACCCCTTTTCTGTACCCTCTTACTTTCTTTATACTCAATTTCATTCCAAAGGTGGATGTTGCGTATGTGTACGCAATGACCTAACTTGTTCTCGTATTCCCGAACTTGAATCTTCCGAATTCTATACCCTCTGGCTACGGCTTGCATGCCAATCTCAAACTAAATAGATCTGCGCTGTTTACATTTCTCCTAATTCTACTGACCATCCAAACTTCTTTGACTACCTCACTTCCAAAGTGGAATGTATTCTTTGCCACTCTCCCTTTGCTGAAATCTCCATTTTAGATTATAATATTCACCACCACCTTTGGCTTTCCTCCCATTTCACAAACATCCCTGGTGAACTAGCTTACAACTTTTCTATCCTAAATGACCTGGAGCAGATTGTACAACACTTTACTCATATCCCCGATCGCCTTGGAGATAGGCCCAACATTCTGGATTTTTTCTTACCTCTCATTCTTCTTACTCTGTGAAACTTTTTTCTCCGTTGGGCTCCTCCAATCACAATCATATATCTGTTTCCTGTCCGATCGCTCCAATTCTGCCTTTGGATCGTTCCAAGAGGAGGCGCCTTTAGCACTTTGGTGACGGTGATTGGGAGGCCCTTAAGCAGTACTTCTGTGATTTCCCATGGAATGATTACTGCTTCCGTGGGTGGGACCTTTCTGAGTGTGCTGAGTGCATCATAGAGGTGATTCTCTCGGGCAAGGAGTCGTACATTCCATATTCTATTCCTACTACTAATGCAAAAAAAACCTTGGTTTAACTTTACTTTTTCTAGTGTTATCCGCAACAGAGAGGAGGCTTTCAGAAGTTACCGTTGCCATCCAACTCCTGACTCTCACTCAGCTTATATTTCTGTCTGGAATCGTGCAAAATCTGTTCTTCGATTCGCCAAAAATTCCTTCATCTGACAAAAATGTGAAAATCTATCTTATTCTAATTCTTCTCGATCTTTCTGGTATCTAGCTAAGAACCTCTTCAACAACTTTACTTTCTCTTCTTTCCTTCCTCTTTTCCATTCCGATGGCACAGTTGCCGTCTCTTCTCCTGACAAAGCTGAACTCTTCGCTCAAACTTTCGCTTACAATTCCGGAGAAATCCGGTGATGTTCCTTCATCTCCTCCCGACTCTGACTATCGTCCAAATGCTTTCATTTCTTGCCTTCCTAAAGATTTTGAATCTATCCTTAATCGGAAGATTCTTAAACACCTTTCTTCTCACAATCTTCTTTCAGATCGTCAATATGGATTCCGCAAGGGACGCTCTACTGGCGATCTTCTTGAATATCTGTTTGACTCTTGGTCATCGTCTTTTCGGGATTTCGATGAAACTTTTGTTATTGCGCTAGACATAACAAAGGCTTTTGACAAAGTCTGGCACAAATCTTTAATTTCGAAAATGCTCTCCTTCGGTTTGTATCCTTCTATCTATGTCTTCATCTCTAATTTCCTTTCTGACCGATCTATAGTTGCGGTTCTTCTCCTGTTCTTCTGCTAAAGCTACCAACAGTGGTGTTCCTCAGGGTTCTGTCCTACCACCCACCCTCTTCCTTTTATTTATTAATGATCTTTTAATTCGCACTTCCTGTCCTATTCATTCCTATGCCGATGATTCCACTCTTCACTTCTCCACCCGCTTCCCAAACGTTCCTCACAGCAGTCACTTCATGATTCACGTGGGACGGCTATGGGACACCTAACTTCTGACTTTCTACAATATCTGATTGGGGCAGAGAAAACCTTGTGTCTTTCAATGCCTCAAAAACTCAATTCCTCCATCTGTATACACATCACAATTTTCTACACAACTATCCCCTTACCTTCAACAACACAACTCCGAGGTTTCTTCACCCCCACTCAGTTGCTCTTTCTGTACAGGGGTCTTGTTTGGCCCTGTATGGAGTATGCTTCTCATGTGTGGGGTGGCTCAACCCACACAGCCGTACTTGACCGGGTGGAATGAAAGGCTTTTCGTCTCATCAATTCACCGCCTCTTACCGATTGTCTTTACTTTTTCTCTGTTCGCCGCAGTGTTGCCTCACTCTCTCTTTACTATCGCTATTATAATGGACATTGCTCCTCTAAACTCTCTAACTACATGCCTCTCCTTTAAGGAGAGCACGCAGTACCAGACTTTCTACACTTTTTCATTCCTTTTCTGTCGAACTATCTAATGCAAGGGTTAATCGGTATTTTCAGTCTTTCATCTACTCAACCGGTCAATTCTGGAACAATCTTCCTCAATCCATCTTTCCTCCTGTCTATGACCTCCCATCTTTGAAACGCAGAGTGTCCAGGCATTTCGAAAACCCCGGACCTTGATTTTGGCTCTTTTCTTTTTCTATGGGATGGGCGCTTTTTGCGGGTATTTGCCCATGGCCCCTCCTTCCTGCATAAAAAAAAATCAGCAGCAGTTGTTCCATGTTCTCCATCTCTTGTCTTCTGCGTGAATTCCTCATACTTATCAAGAAAATGGATAATTTCTTCAGAGCACTGTATGTCTTCCATCCTCTTGGGGGGATGGACTTGCAAATAGCTCAGTTAATTTCAGTTGTATGGATTCAGACAGGGTACCACTTACTTCAAGGAAATGTCCGAAGTGCAATGTTTGAAATGCTGTAGAGCCTTTTACACCTATTGAAGTGCCTTTTACACCTATTGAAATGTTTGCCTGACAGAAAACCATTTAGAGAGCCTGATGCCAGTACTTCACTATCTAGCATGATGGTTTCTCCACCATTATCATCAATAAAGAACCCAATGCTACTGAAGTACGTCAACATGATGTGGAAGGACCGAACATTCTGAATACATTATCGAATCGTGGTGATTCAGTTATTTGTATCTGGGACGCTTGCTTAGCAATGGCCAAATCATATGCAGTGCTGTGCCCGCTAACTCTAACGCTAACTACCACAAAATTTAGCGCCGCTAACGCTAACGCTAAGTATTGCAACAGTTATCGCCGCTAACGCTAAGCATTTCAACAATTAGCGCCGCTAACGTTAACGCTAATTTTTTCTGAAACCACCCCAATTTATATATGTCTGCCCTCCGTAATTTACTTGCATATATTGGCACACACCTTCATATAATTGGTTGGTAAGGCACAAAACTGTGACGTTATAGTCTACAAAAATGAAAAAAAATTTATGTAGGAGTCGAGTTCCTTTCGTATATATTAATAGGGAAAACAAACAAACAGAAGAATAAATTCTATTCAATTTACAAGTGGTTTTGAAAAATTAGCGGTTAGCGGTTAGCAATTTACTTTCAATAAAAACTTAGCGCCGCTATCTGTTTCGCTAACAATTTAAAAAATTAGCGGCCCTAACAGTATCGCTACTAAAAAGTTAGCGGAGCTAACAGTATCGCTAATAAAAAGTTAACGCCGCTAATCCCAGCACTGCTCTCTCCACACTATCTTTAATTACAGAAAAGGCTTTGGCATGTGCCTCACTTAGTTTGGAGATTTTGCATTCACCAGCTCTCTTTGCTTCAGCTAGATAATTCTTCCTACAACTGGAGTGGTATTTTACTTCTTTTACAATGAAATTAATGCGCTCAATCCTTGTAAGCAGTTGTTGGTCATTCAGATCTATGGCAGCGTGTATGATGCTCTCCTGTGTTTCATATGTTTCACATTGGCTGACATTCTCATATTTACCTTTTATCTTTTCTGAATAAATGGACAAAATATAGTTATTTCCAAACACTCCAGAGGACATTGATGTCATAGGAGGAAGAGAAGACCGCAGGACAGGGCCTTCGGATGTTAATGCAGGTGGCTTCAGACCCTTTTACAAGAGATTTTTGGAATAGCAATAAAGTTTTTGTAGCAGTTTCTATGATACCCATCGGAGTTCCCATATTAATCAGGCAATGAGTTACGCAGAAGAGTATATTTTGATTTAGAATACAGCTGTTTTCTTTTCTGAGCAGTCTGCTTGACAGTGTTCCAGATCTCGTGTAAAAGGATGAATAGCATCTATACTGGAGGAACCAATGTGTAGAAGACACTGGTAGCCGACTCCACTTGAGCTTGTTGAAGCTGTTTCAGCCATATCCACAGTTTGAAAAAACATAAATATTAATTAAATTGTAGCTGAATTATCAGTCTAAACAAACATGATAATCTCCTTTTCTGTATATGAAAATGAAAGTCTGTAACTAAGCATAGGCTAATAGCCTGTGCGTAATTACAGACTTAAGTTGGGGAATATACTCTATTCCAAATTAGATGTATGCAAATGAATTCATTTCCTTAATATATAATTATATGGTAAAGAGCAGGTCAATTAATTTCACTGAAGCTACTTTTTATGTTTCTATAATAAATATATCCTATTTTTGTAAAATTTTGCTTGGTATCCTAAATATTTCAAATACACATCTGCCTAATATTTGGCAATTAAAACTTATTCGTAACTAGCAGACACAAACCATTAAATGGTGGCTTAATACCAGGGGCGTACCCAGAAATTTGCCAAGGGGTGGGGGCCAACTTGGAACTAATCGTAGAAGTATAATTGAAATAGAGATAATTAATTTTTATGTACGTTCATGATGAGCTTATCGTTCAGTTAGAGATGATTAACTAGCTACTGCTAAGACACATTATGAATAAAAATATAAAAATTATGATAAAAATCTGATTAGTAACATAATATTCAATGCAAACCGCAATTAGGATACTCAGATTTGTATTAACATAAGAATAAAAAGTGCTAATTTCGAGATTAAGCATTTCCTTGGACTGTTACCTTTATAAAAGAAAATTATTCTCAGGGCCGGATTAAGAGTTTTCAAGATCCTAAGCCATTTTAGATTTTTAGTAATAGGGGAGGCAAGAGCTAGCGCCGAAGGCGCCTAAATTTTTTCACTTTCATTCTCATCCTGTTGTAACCTAGCAATTTTACTGGGAAAATAATAATAATTTATTAGCTCAAGGGGGGGGGGATCGCCCTCCCCGAGCAATTTTCACCCACAGCTGACCATTTTTCGCAACTGAGACAGGCATATTTGGATGTTAGGGATATTTTTACCCCTAAAATAACTCACCACATAAAATCATTCAAAACTATAGATGAAATATGTGATTTCATGACAAAAAATTCATGAAAAATTCATAGTTACCATAATAGTCGGCCATTTTCACCTACAACTGACCATTTGTCACAACTAAGACTGGCATATTTTGATTCTGCGGGCATTTTTACCTCTAAAACAACTCGCCAGACAAAAGCACTCAAGAAAACAAATTATTTATGAAGTTTCCCAACACCGTAAAAAAATCGAAAAACTCGCGGTTACCATGGAAATGAGCAAATTTCAATTAAAACTGATCATTTACTGCAACTAAAACAAGCATTTTTGGATTCTGCAGACATTTTTACCCCTAAAACAACTCGCCAAACAAAATCACTCAAAAACATAAATAAAGTGGTCTCAGCTCCTGGACTACTTCATCCGACAAAAATTTGAGAACCTATCCAATTCTAATTCTTCTCGCTCTTTCTGGCATCTAGCTCTTCAACAGCTTTACTTCTTTTACTTTCCCTCCACTTTTCCATTCGAACGGCTCAGTTGTCGTCTCTTCTGACAAAACTGAACCCTTCGCAACATGTTTTTTCTGTCCTATCTGGGCTTAACTCTAGGAAAGCGTACGGTCCTGATGGTGTTCTTCCTGTTGTTCTTATGAACTGTGCTTCAGTGCTGACACCCTACCTAGGCAAACTCTTTCGTCTTTGTCTCTCATCTGGTACTTTTCCTTCCTGCTGGAAATTCGCTTTCATTCAGCCTTTCCCAAAGAAGTGTGACTTTTCTCAACCCTCCAATCAACAGCTTTGATTTCTTGCCTTTCTAAAGTTTTTGAATCACTCCTTAAAAGGAAGATTCTAAAACACCTCTCTTCTCCCAATCTTCTTTCAGATCGTCAGTAAAGGTTCCACAAGGGACGCTCTACTGGCGATCCTCTTGCATATCTCTGACTCTTGGTAATCCTCATTTCGGGATTTTATTGACACTTTTGCCATTGCGCTAGACATATCGAAAGCTTTAGATAGAGTCTGGCACAAATTTTTAATTTCCAAACTGCCCTCCTTCGGTTTTTATCCTTCGATCTGTGCCTTCATCTATGATGTCCTTTCCAACCGATCTATAGTTGCGGTTGTAGATGGCCACTGTTCTTCTCCTAAAGCTATCAACAGTGGTGTTCTTGAGAGTTCTGTCCTGTCACCCACTCTTTCCCTTTTATTTATTAATGATCTTTTAATTCACACATCCTGTCCTTTTCACTCCTATGCCGATGATTCCACTCTTCACTTCTCCACCTCCTTCCCAAAGCGTCCCTCTCAACAGTCACTCTATGATTCTCGGAGGACGGTTATAGAGCACCTGACCTCTGATCTTTCTACTATCTCTGATTGTGGCAGAAAAAACTTTGTGGCTCTCAATGCCTCAAAAACTTAGTTCTTCCATCTATCTACTCATAATCTTCCACACGACTATCCCCTTACCTTCAACAACAACTCAATCCTTTCTCTTCTCTTAACATTGTTGGCGTTTCCTTTTCTCGTGATCTTTCGTGCAGGGCCGGCTCAAGGTACCGGCAACTCGGGCAGTTGCCCGGGGCGCCACGTGCTAAGGGGTGCCACGTCATGTGTTTGGGATCTTCCAAATACAAAGGGAAAAATAGAAAAATAAATAAATAAAATAAAATGAAATAAAAGAGTCAAATGTGAAAATTTCCTGATGTGGAGTCAAATTTTCAAGGATTATGACATTATATTAGCCAATAGCATTAGTACCAGACTACCAGTAAAGCTAAGGTCAGCTTGGCCCGACATGGGATGACATGTCACATGGGTTGATGTGGCCGCGTAGGTGAGCGTTGAGCATAAATTACATACGCCTGGCAGCGCTGCCATCCTTTAATATCTCATCAGTGTTGCCACTTTGTGGAATTTTTACATTTTTTTGTGGATTTACCTCAGACAAAAGTGGCAACACTGTCTCTCATATTTTCATACATGGTTCCATTTTGAGAATGTTTAGTTGTACTTTGAGTGAATATCGTTAATTGTAATAAACTCTTTATTCCTACATTTGTAGTTTTTCCTCATTGTGAACAAATTTTAAAATTATACTTGTAAGGGCGCCGAAGTTCAGCTTGCCCGGGGCGCCAGCAATCCTAGGGCCGGCCCTGCTTTCGTGGAAAGATCACATATACTCTTTCCAAAACAGTTGCTGCTGTCTGTGCAGGGATCTTTTCCGCCCCTGTATCCAGTATGCTTCTCGTGTATAGGGTGGGCGGATGGAATCAAAGGCTTTTCGTCTCATCAGTTTCCCGCCTCTTACCCACTGTCTTCAACCTCTCTCTCTCTCTCTTCTCTCTCTCTCTCTCTCTCTCTCTCTCTCTCTCTCTCTCTCTCTCTCAAGGGGACTTTTTCGGAGCAAGACGGGCGACCAAGAGAAAACTCCGATGTTTTCCGGGTGCCACAAGCCAGATAATTAATAGGGAATTAGGCAAAATTAATATCAAGAATAAGAGTTGCCCTATCATTGTCCATGTTGGTGGCAATGACGTTTTTCTGGAAGGGACAGGAGGGCAGACAGAGCCCATTATAAATGAATTCAAGAACCTAACTGACAAGGTTAGGGATAGGACAGACATGGGTATGGTCGTAGGAATTCTCCCTCGAATGCGTGCTAGTGATTATACTCTAAGTAAAGCCATTAGCATAAATAAAAGAGTTAAACGCATGTGTGATGAAAAAGGCCTAAAGTTTGTTGATTTTTGGCCTACATTCTACGGAAATGGGGAATACTTTGGTTCGGACGGGATACATTTTAACCAGAAGGGGAAAAAGAAGTATGGTGATTTACTGAACATTAATTTGTATAATCTTTTTAAACTAGGACCCCCCAAACCAGCAATTGATCCTGCTCCCCAAACAGTTAAACCTACTCCCCCAGCAGTTAGTCCCCCTCCCCCAGCAGTTAGTCCCCCTCCAACAGCAGGTAGTCCCCCTCCCCCAGTAGTTAGTCCCCCTCTAACAGCAGGTAGTGACTCTCCATCCACGTTGGAGGGGGCTCAGGCTCCTGCGGAGATTGTCCCCTCGTTAGTGAGGGGCTCTTCAACTCCCGACAGCCCTGGCTGTTCGGGAAACGGGTCGTGCTAGGGGGCGGTCAGAATAGGGGAGGCTCCCTCCGTGCAATGCTTTTTAATGCTAGGTCGATCAGGAACAAGTTTTGCGAGCTACGGGCGCTCTTAGCATCAGAATACCAGGATATCGTTGCTATCACCGAGTGCTGGATTCATACTGATCGTAGGGACTACGTTGGGGAGTTCGAAATTCCCGGGTATAGAATGTTTCGCAAAGACCGCACCCGTGGGGAGGGGGGTGGGGTACTAATATACGTCAGAGACACGTTGAGTCCGGTTGACTGCCAGTTCCGGTCGGAACGGGAGCTGCTTGGCGTCGATCTGATCGTGGGAGGGACGAACTATAGGTTAATCTTGGTGTACAGACCTCCGCATCTCCTCCTCGAGGAGGATACAGCCCTGTACACCGAACTCAGTAGCCTGCTCGGCGATAGGGTGTGTGTAGTTTTAGGAGACTTCAACTGTCGCTGCATAAAGTGGGAAAACAGGACTGCCGATGCTGAAGGGAGGAGGCTAGTTGACTTTGCTGATGAGAACTTCCTCACTCAGTGGGTCAACGAGCCTACACGAGGCGAAAGCGTTCTAGACTTAGTATTCACGACCGAAGACAACCTCGTCACTGGCCTCACCGTTGACGAGTTAGGCGGGAGTGATCACGGTCTTATTAGGTTCCGTGTGTGCATCCCTCGGGTGAAGCGTAGTAACTCGAGAGGCAGTAAGCTCGATCTCCGGCGGGCGAACTTTGTTAGCCTTAGGGATAGTGTAGGAAAGATGGGGTTTGAGGTTGGCGGCGATGTTGAGGGAGTGTGGAGTGCATTCCGGGATGAGTTTATGGTGCTGCAGTCTGCTGCCATACCCTCAAAACCGGTCACCCCTGCTTCAACGCAGCCTAAGTGGTTCAATCGTGACATCGCTTCGGCTATCCGAAATAGGAAAGTAGCGTATAGGAGGGCGAAGGCCAATCGTTCCCACGAGAACACTGAAGCGTATGTCCGCCTGTGTAGGGAAGTAAAGGCGAAGGTTAGGCTAGCGAAACGTAACGAAGAACTACGGGTGGCAAGCCTCTGCAAGGGGAACCCTAAGGAATTCTTCAGTTATGTTAATAGTAGAAAGCCCAATAGAAGCATGATAGGTCCGTTAAAGGACGGAAGCGGCGTTCTGCGGACCTCCGACGCGGACATCGCTAATGTGCTTAATGAGTACTTTGCGGGAGTGTTCACCAGGGAGGATACCCGCGTCATCCCCGAGCGAGGCGTGAGGCACGAAGGTGCTGGCCTGGATAATGTTAGATGTACCGCGACAGTCGTTGCCGATAGAATAGACAAACTGAGCGCGTTTAAGGCTCCTGGGCCAGACCAGTTTCTCCCCAGAGTGTTGCGAGAAGTGCGCGACCAGGTGGCTCCCCACCTGGCTACAGTCTTCAACAAATCGTTGGAGATGGGCCAGGTGCCTGGTGACTGGAGGGAAACCAACGTGACCCCTATCTTAAGAAAGGGGATCACGAAAGTCCAGGGAACTATCGTCCCATTAGTCTCACTTCAGTTGTAGGTAAATTATTAGAAGGGATAATAGCTGATAGGATCGTTGACCATTTGGACTCCTACAAGCTGCTTGGGGATTCCCAACATGGGTTTAGACGGCATAGGTCGTGTCTCACCAACTTGCTCGAGTTTTTCCACGTCATGTTGAGTGAGTACGATAAGAGTATGGCGATTGATATACTTTATCTCGACTTTCAGAAAGCCTTTGATAAGGTACCTCACCGCCGGCTAATGATGACGAAAGTTCGCGCGCTGGGTATCGGTGGGGAAATAGGTAGGTGGATTGAAAACTGGCTGAGGAATAGGCGGCAGAGGGTGGTAATTAAAGGGGCTAGTTCGGGTTGGGCCTCGGTCACTAGTGGGGTTCCTCAGGGTTCCGTTTTGGGGCCACTGTTGTTTATCATTTACATAAATGATATCGACGGTGGCATCGTCAGTCGGATCTCCAAATTCGCTGATGACACCAAGCTTGGGGCCAATATTGGGACGCACGAAGCGATCGAGCAACTGCGTGCGGACCTAGGTAGGATAGGAGAGTGGTCCGAAAAATGGCAAATGCCGTTTAACTTGGTTAAATGCAAGGTGATGCACATTGACTACGCCAGTCCCAAGTCGGACTACTCGATGTTGGGGAGTAATATCGAGGCGACTGATTTGGAAAAGGACTTGGGTGTGCTAATTAGCGCTGACCTTAAGTTTACGAAACAGTGTGTGGAGGTGGAAAAGAAAGCCTAGAAACTATTAGGTTATATCAGGAGGCAATTTCAGTTTCGGAACAAGGAGATTGTGCTCTCACTGTACAATTCCCTTGTTCGGCCGCACCTGGAGTATGCTGTGCAGTTCTGGTCGCCCACCCTCAGGAAAGATATTGAGAGGCTGGAGCGAGTGCAGGCGAGGGCCACAAAGTTAATCCCTTCCGTTAGGCATATGGGGTACAATCGACGGTTACGCGCCCTCTACTTGTTTTCGCTTGAAACTCGGAGGCTGCGCGGTCAACTGATCGAGGTTTTCAAGCTCTTACGCGGGTTCAACGATGTCGATTTTAGAAGTATGTTTAGTTTAAATGATAACCCAACTCGCAACAATGGTTGGAAGTTGGATTTGAAACGGTTTAGGACTAGTATGTGTGGGAATTACTTTACGTATAAGATCTGTGACACATGGAACAGGTTACCTTCGGAAGTTGTGAACAGTTCCTCTGTGGATCAGTTCAAGAAAAGGTTAGACCAAATCTTGCACACTATTTGAGTGTGTAGAAAATTTTCCGTGGCACCCGTTGCCATTGGTACCTCCTCGGTATGGGCAGCAAGGCCTTTTGAGGTACTTCTTTTCCTTGTAACTCCTTGTAACTCTCTTCGCCGCAATGTTGCCTCACTCTCTATTTACCATCGCTATTATAACGGACACTGCTCTTCTGATCTCTCTAACTGCATGCCTCCTCCTTTAAGGAGAGTACGCAGCACCAAACTTTCGACACTTTTTCATTCGTTTTCTGTCCAAATCTCTAGCGCAACGGTTACTCGGTATTTTCAATCTTTTATCTACTCAACAGGTGAACTCTAGAACAATCTTCCTCAATCCATCTTTCCCCCTTTCTATGACCTCGAATCTTTCAAACGCAGAGTGTCCAGGCATCTCAAAAACTGTGAAAACTCTCTTCTTTTTCTATGGGTGGGGCGCTTTTGAGGGCATCGCCCTTAGCCCCGCCTTCCTGCATAAGAAAAAAACACCAAAAGAATTGCATCATCCTAAAACTTTCAAACTTTGGCTAATAAATTGAAATGGAGCGTGTATGGTACTTTTGAGTGATAATGTGCCGTTGATGTATTGAATTTCATACCACTTGTCAAGAAACTGCAAAAATTGAAAAAATATGACATATTTAAACTAATATACTCGTAGCAATTAACAATTACATCAAATCTTTCTGTGGAAGAAGTTCACAATTTTGACAAATGTTACTAAATTCATTATCAGTACAGTCGGCGCTGCTATAACGCGTACTTTTACAACGCGGATTTGTATTTACGCGCTAAGTATTTTAAGACCATAAAAATGTTATTACACGGAAAATTTGAAATTACGCACAAAAAAAAATGTTAAAAATATCAAGACCACGAAAACATTCGTTGGCTTATAGTTAGCTAAGAATTGTGAGGTTAAACATACGGTCTAACGTTCAAAACCTTCGCTCACCGAGAGTTTAATTTTAGTATATCTATTTCGCACGAAACAATATGAAAAATATAACGCAACACTATGAAAACTCCCAGGTAACGTTCAATGGATAATTCCAAACCTTCGCTCACCGAGATTTTAATTTGAAGTCTATTTCGGACAACTTAAAGAGCTAACAAGAAAAAATTTGTCGAAAGCATTTACCTTGGCTGATCACATAGCAAAGATTTTTTTCGACAATGATCCAAACATGGAAAGGAGCGGCACATTTAGCAGAAAATAGGATGAACTTCTAGCAGGCTATAAAGAAATTTATCGCGAAAAAAACAGTCGTGCGCGGCAGTTAACACTCGATGCATATTTTAAGAAGAAATCTGACGTTAGTGACCCAGACGTCCCCGACAAAGAAAATGGTGAGGGAGCACGGCAGTCAACTTCGAGTGAGGTGTAACGTGTATTTATTGTACTTGGCTGTATTTTTACTGTACTGTACTTTGTAGTATTTTTTCCTTTTGTAACTTTCTTAAATAGAATTTTTTACTGTAATATTTGTTTCTTCATACATTACGCGCTAATATATGTTGGTAAAAGCGTTTGAACAATTCATAAATTGAATTTTAAGGAAAAAATAATTTCGAAAAAACGCATCCGTGACTTATAACATTATATCTATGTGAAAACAAGCTTGTCACAGCGCGCGATTGCGCAACGCGCTGTTTTTCCAGAAGGCATCCCGCGCGTTAAAGCAGGGCTGACTATACTCAAAATACATCCGTGATGTTATACATAATTTCTGTTTAGATCTTTTGCATTCCAAAGTATTTTAAAGTGTTTCAACTGTTTTTACCAGAGCTCTCTCTCTCTCTCTCTCTCTCTCTCATATATATATATATATATATATTGGGTGATTCTTTTAAACATTTGAAATATTAAAAGGTTTGTATTTTTTTATTAACTGAAATAAAACCATGATATATTTGTTTACAAATTTGTACGTTATTACAATCTTTTATCTGTGTGGTTATTCAAAAGATAGAGTGTTTAAATAGAGTCCACAGACAATAGACGAATTGAAAGCATCATTTCAACAAGAAATTTCTCAGATTTCAACAGATACTCTGTCCAAAATACTGCAAAATTTTGTGGTTCGTGCGCAAAGAGCTAATGAGGTGAGGGGTCATCAGTCATCACATATGGCATGTTTTACACGAGGGAACTAATTCCCCATGTGTAGAGAAGGTAGAGTAAAAATTTAATTTCATGCTTTTATTTCAGTTAATAAAAAATACAAATTTTTAAAAAAGTATCAGATGCTTAAAAGGTATATATATATATATATATATATATATATATCTATATATATATATATATATATATATATATATATATATTATACATAATGCATAAATATTAATGAAAAGAATGATACAGATTTCTGGTTTCAATAAAAAATGGGAATCAAAGAAGCGAATACACATGAAATATAAGACTTTAAAATAAAAAAAATTAAAATTTTTGTCTTGTTTTACGAAACAGCACATTTTATTAAAATTCTGTTTACTGACACGAAAATTATGAACAGGATGTTTTGCGTACCCCCCCCCCCCCCCCCCCGCATACTACCCGAAAAAACTAACTTTAGGTATTCATGATGAAAAGCAGAAATAGGAATTAAACAAAATAAAATAGATTAGAAGCGAGGAAAAATTCATAAAAAGTTCATATATAAAAAATACACTAAAAAAAGATAACATTATTAAAAAATACGTATAAATTTCAATTAAGTAACCAATCTCAACTCCTCAACATAAAAATACAAAAGAATGTTAGAAAAATGAATAAGATGGGAAATTAATTTGGTTAATAATTTCGTCTGTGAGTGACGTCATATGGAAGATTGTATCTCGAAAGAAACTTTTTTTTTTTTTTTTTTTTTCAATCAGGCCTAAATTCAGATTCAAAATTTTACGGAACTTCAAGAAGCAGAGAGATCGTTCAGAAACTGAGCAGCGTTAAAAGTTACGGCTGATAAGGTTAAAAAGGTTAAAAAAGTTTTAAGAAAGTACAAAGATATACGTAGAAAGGTGCATGAAAATAAGATGGATCTTCAACGCGCACTGTTTCCTCTGGATATTTCAAAGAACGCGTTCAAGAAAATTTCATGCCAACGATATGAGCGATCGAAGATACTAAATTCGCTGAAGTTGAAAATACGAGTATAAGACGTATGCATATTTTAAGTTCTTCCTCTAACTTTTGTAATATTAATAAGTAAAATCGGAACGGAGAATAGGGAGAGAGAGAGAGAGAGAGAGAGAGAAGAGAGAGAGAGTTACAAGGAGTTACAAGGAAAAGAAGTACCTCAAAAGGCCTTGCGGCCCATACCGAGGAGGTACCAATGGCAACGGGTGCCAGGGAAAATTTTGTATTTTTCTTTCAACTATCCTAGCAGTAGTAGAAAACTGGATAGAAAAGTAGAAGGCTCTCTTCCCACCCTCCGCTCCCTCCCTGCCAGAGGCAGGTACGGAAAAAGGTTGAAGAAAATACCTTGACCCTGGAAAAGTAGCCAAGGAAATTTTACAGGAAAGTGGAGAATATATAAATAGCTCTATATTTAGATGCTCACAGAGACCGAGCAAGCGAACTCCTGCAGAGTTTTCTGAGGTTTTAAGAGAGAGAGAGAGAGAGATTAAAATATATGAAAAAAACTACAAATTATTTGTTTTCTAACCTATGGTCAGTAAAAATAACAATGTAGATTTACCACTGTAGATATACTACCGTACATCTAAATATTGCATACTGTATGCCATTTCAGTTAGGATTTGTTTGATGCTTTTACTTCACACACACACACACACACACACACAATATATATATATATATATATATATATATATATATATATATATATATATATATATATATATATATATATATATGTCCACATTGAAAGGTAACTTCGCAGCATCATAATTATATATGTATAAATGTGTGAATGTTTAAACTTGAACAGATACCACATCATATAACTAAGTTTCTGTCCTTAGTTATATGATGTGGTATCTGTGCAAGTTTCAACATTCACACATTCATACATATATAATTATAATGTTTCAAATTGTTACCTTTCAATGTGGACACCCTGTACTGTACAGTATATGCTACAACAACTCGAAATGGTCCCTGAGAAACTTTTGTTACACACAGACCGTGTGTAACATAAAGGTTTCTGAGGACACCATTCTGAGTTGTAGGACATTAAACGGATGCGTTAAATGCCTTGAAAAGTGGATGCTCAAATTTTCCGGTTGAGGTTTAAATTTTAGATTTTGGCTAAAAAATACAATAATTACCCCTTTTTCGTTGATGTATTCGACCCGAGGTAAATGCAACGAATTTTCCTGCGTATATTGACGTTCTGAATGTTGCTGTCTTATGTTAGCTTTAAATCTTAACCCTGTCCCAAAGCTGGTTCCTATCTACTTAGCATATTTGTTTAGTAGATGGCTGGTGAGAGAAGCTATATTTTGGGGCAACTTTGCTAGTGACCTGTTGCCCACGTTGGGCTTCCCTCATAAAAAAGAAGAAATTTACTCTTTACCATTTGGACTCTTGTGGATTTCATTATCCCAGAAGAGTTCCTTGTTCCACGCACGGTCCGTGTGTAATATATATATATATAATATCTATATATATATATATATATATATATATATATATATATATATATATATACACGAGGGTGGGCTGAAAAGTAATGCCTCCACTCAAATAAATTTTAAATGTGTTGAGGGATTTTATCGAAACAAAAGCAGATATGTACCTTAGAGTTTATTCTTCAAAACGATACATTTACTTTTCTATAAAATCACCCTCTCCCTCGATACATTTACGCCAACGATACACGAGTTTTTTAAATCCATCCCAGTAAAACTCGGAGATTTGACTCGTAGCGATTTCCAAGATGTTCTTTAAGTTTAGGAAAGAGGTGAAAATCGCATGGTGTTAAATTGGGGCTATATGGTGGATGCGGCAAGACGGTGAATTGCAGATCCTCAATTGCTTCTCGCGTTTAAACACTGGTGTGAGGCCGTGCGTTGTCATAGTTAACAATGACTGCGTTTTTGTGGGTGCGAACCCTCCTGATCCGTTTCTTCAACTTCTTCGGAGTTTCAATATAACGTGCGGAATTGATTGCTGTCCCTCTTTCCGTAAAGTCTTCGAGAACAACACCATCGATATCCCAAAAAACAGTCATCATCACTTTTCTAGCCGATTTTTGAACTTTGAATTTTTTTGGTTGCGGTGAATTTTTGTGCCGATATTCCATGGATTGCCGTTTATTTTCAAGGTCATAATGGTGGACCCACGTTTCATTTCTTGTCACAATGCTGTGCAGAAATTCATGTTCATTTTCGAAGCGCTGCAGATTTTCTTGGCAAATGCTTTGTCTCTCAGTTTTCATCTCGGCAGTGAGCATGCGAGGTATTCATCTGGCGCAGACCTTTCGGTAACCGAGCATACTGATAATGTGCACCACACGTTCTTTGGAGATATCGAGATATCATTTTGTTTAATGTGACGATTTCCACGAATCAGTTCGTCAACGTAGTTCCGATGAGACTCGCCGGTTGCCGTTACAGGCCTTTCACTTCGCGGTTTGTCTCGCAAATCTTCTTGCCCTGCTTCTTCTTCGTTACACTGCCTCGCCCAACGTCGAACGGTACTCACATCAACACTTTTTGCCGAACACAGCTTGCATTCGCCGATGAATGTCTGTGGGAGCAACACTTTCCGCGGTCCAAAATTCAATTACGGCACGTTGCTTGAAGCGAACGTATTTACTCCTTTCTATTGTAATCGATACTGAACTAACGTGTGGAATGAGCCTAGGGTATATTAGGCTATAACACAAAACCGGTTTTATCTCGTTACCGCTACACAATCCAGAATTATTCAAGTGGAGGCATTACTTTTCAGCCCACCCTCGTGTGTGTGTATATATATATATATATATATATATATAATATATATATATAGTGGTGCTTATAAGCATTTCCTGTTTAGGCCTACAGTTTTAATACATTTCTCAAGTGCGTATCGAATGGCAGAATAAAAGGTCAGCCTTACGGAGATTTTTCCTGCCGGTACAGCATTTTTAATGAGGTCCATATGTCTGAGGAAATTCCTAAGTAAACACGAAGAAAGGCAGATTCGTCAGTTTATTGCAGACACCACAAATTCTAGTTACCAGCAGAAATCTGTACTGAAGAACGTTTTCTCGGTACGAATGTCAGGTTACGCAAAGCGTAACGCAATTGCATTAGTCGCGTGGGGTCACTGTTTCTTACATTGCTTCGGGTCATAATGTTATATCTTTCCACGCGATTAATGAAGGGTTAAAGAACATTCCTCACCAAGGTCTAAAACAGCGGTCAACCTCATGAAAACACTCCCACGATATCGTAAGCAAACTTCAAGGAATTGTAGATTGTTTCTCGGCCTACATCAGCCTCAGCGAAGGTTCCGTTATAGCAATTCAACGGGTGTTTAAACATTCCGTTTTCTTTCTCTCTGTGCATAGAACTCGCATTGTTTGTCATTTATCAAACTCGCAGTCATTGTTGAATGACTGTGCAGTTTAATGTAATTTATAAACTGTTGTTGTATTTGACACTGTATATTAATACTGACAGTGAATTCATAATATAACAAGCCATTTGTAACTTTGAATTTTGTCTTGTATGTACCGTACTGTATTAATCATTGCAATATTAAATTTGTTAATTAAAGGAAAAAGCCGTGGAGTCTATCCTTTTTCACTGTTGATTGATAAATCAACTGTTAACCCCAAATATTAATTAACTACTTAATTACTTCAACAGCCTACTTAATTAATAATTACCGCAGCCTATTTTCTTATTGGTAGCGTACACAACTGAGCTCCTTAAAGTTTCCTTAACTAAGTAGCCTATACAATTGGTGCCCATAACGACCAAAATGTACAGTGCTTACAAGAAGTCTCACGCCTCTGTCTCGTCCCAAGCTAGTCTGTTAGGTATAAAATGGGCGGTCCTTATGGCAGCGGAGGTGTGTTCGGATTGGTGCACATAACTGCTCTAACCCTATCAAAGATGTCCATTATTACGTCACTTCTGCTACATTTTAGTGTTTAAAATACAAATGATTAAGAAGCAGAATGAGCAAGTTTCGGGATGTTGGGATGGTTATGGAGCAATCCTAGTCATCATAATATTAGCTGGGCATTACATTATACCGTCTCAATATATACTGTAGACTATAGAGAACGACTAATTCGGCAAATATCCAAAATCATGGCATGATACCTAAGTTATTTTGACGCAGGTCTAAATTATTTGCTCAAATGCAATTATTGATATTAAGTAATTGTTGGGAATTGTTGTCAATATTGTTGTTTGTGATACATATCCTACGTGAAGAATCTAATGACCAAATTTCTCAGTGAACCTCTCACGCGCTCGCATTTCGAGGAAGTCACGGTCGTCTCACTAATAGATAGTTTATCCATTGTTTTAAGTGGTAACCTATTAAACGAACTATGTTAAACCTATTCCATCTTATGAAAGTCATTAGTCTCAAGCAAGACTGGTGGGCCGTGAATCAGAGAAATTTGCATTTGATTTGTTCATCGTAATTATTACGTAATATAGTATACTGTATATAGTAGTATATAAGAGTTTATTGGTAGCATATCATATGACAATTCCCATAAACATGTGATGACCTCGATGTTGCCTGTTTTTATTTTTTTCCTGAAACTATTACCTTCTCATAGTTTGTTTCAATAATGCATATATCATCTCCACGAGCGTAGACATTGCAAGAAAAGATTCTTAGGATAAGTAAAGTTCTTTCATGGTCACAATATATACTTTTATAGATGTCAAACATAAAAATATAATAAAATTCTATATTAACATAAATATATATTCGATACACATTTACGTCATGGCTTTAACATCAGTATTTCGTATAGCTTCCTCCAGCATCAATAATTTCTTGCAATCGTTGCGGCATAGAAGAGGCCAGATTGTAGGGAATGTTTGGTGTTCGGCGTAAGCTCTCCCAACTATTCCTCGTGTGAGCTAAAAGTGCTTCAAATGTTCTTTCATTGCGTTGCTCCCATTCGTTAATCATTATTGCCCAAAGGTTTTCAATCGGATTCAAATCAGGAGAGCGTGGTGGCAGAATTAGATTAATAATCTCTGGGTGATCTTCATACCACGCTCTCACAACGTTACTCCTATGAATGAGCCTGTTATCTTCCATTAAGTAAAATGGTTCCGGTGCTGGAACCAGATACGCACGAACACTGGGTAGCAGCACCTCTTCCAGTATCTGGCAATATTGCTGTCCAGTAAAGCGTCCATCTACTTGAGTCAATTCTCCGACACCATAGCCAGACATCCAGCCCCACACACCGAGATTGATGTGACCACTACGTTTGCTCGGGAAAACATTTCCTTCTTCATAGCGTTTTCCGCGCTGCCTCCAACAATGCAGGGAACCATGACTATCTGTTGAAAATGTTTTTTCGTCACAGTACACAACTTTTCTCCAGAATTCTTCCTCCTGCGGCAAGTATTGCAAGGCAAATCCCATCCGCGCCTCTTTATGCTCAGT
The DNA here is from genome assembly GCA_023014485.1 of Bathynomus jamesi. Taxonomy (NCBI): domain Eukaryota; kingdom Metazoa; phylum Arthropoda; class Malacostraca; order Isopoda; family Cirolanidae; genus Bathynomus; species Bathynomus jamesi. The sequence goes on from JAJOZX010004054.1 coordinate 271,953, forward strand.
CGTCAATGCAGGTTTTATAGCTGGACGGCGAGAAAACTACCCTGCCTCGTGAAGTCTGTTGTTCACTGTATTTGCGCTACAACGAAGGTTCAGGTCTCTGTAAATATGCGTCGCTGGAACAAACGGATATTCTCTGGCATGATTAACAATCGCAGCATCTTCCTCTTGAGATGTTGAACGCAGAGGACCAGACCTCGGCAAAGTAGCGATTGAGTTTTCTGCTTCATACAGATGAATCCACCGTTCCACAGTGCTTCGATGAACGTCTAGTCGTCTTGATATTTCTCTTATTGGCACACCATATTCATGCAATGTCACCATTGCTCCCCGCATTGCCTGGGTCGTCTCATGGTGCACAGACGGCCTTTCCATCTTTGTGTAAATGGCTTATGTGAAGCGTGCTGGGACGATAAAGGAAATGAGGATACCATGCACCCCTTCTGAAATTGATTTCGGTTGTGAAGGGTACCAACCCTTCGAATGGTAATAATAATCAGCCAATTTCCTATTTTGTTGAACATATGCATAAAAAATTCATCTTAAAAGCCAAGGATCCAAAGATTGTCAGCAATAGTTTGTATCCCACCTGAATATAGTCAGCCATCAACAGTGTAATCATATTTTATTTCCATAACTACTCATGACTACTCTGTCATAGTAAATAACCTTATTATGACTTAGGTAGTAGTGGTAATTCTGAGTGGCGGCCTCTAGCCACATACCTTAAACCTATCAGTGCGTCTAAGACCAGACTCTTGTTTCTGTCAATTCATTGTTAGTTTAAGGTATTTTGCTCTTTGTCTTTCTAGGTCTAGGGCATTAAAATAAATATTTGAGTTTGTGTTTAGCATTTCATATGAATTTCTCTCCTCTCCCTTAACCCATCCCCGTGTTCATTTTAGCCCCCTCTCTCCCTTTCCTCCTCCCTTCGTAATTCCCCACCCAACCTCGTTTCCTTCGACATAGCAACGCTTACCTCCATCCTCATTCCACTTCCTTCATTAAACTTATTATCGCTTTTACTGTCCCTTCCTTCCATCCTTCAATGCCAGTGTTCTTAAACCTAGCACATAAATTATATAATATGGAATCTAACACCTTAGATCTCTACGCATTCATGTTACTTGAAGACGCCTGTGTCTTAGGGGAATCTAAGTGTTGAGAGTGGACTTGAGGGGTAGTCTATAGATTATTACAGATGACCTTCAACGCTCCAACTATTTAAAAATGATTATTTATTACGCACATCATATAGCATAATACACATATGAATTTAAGTATGTCTTACACTATAGGAATGGAATTGAATCCTACCAGAGTTAAAAAGTCGCAAAATATGATAGATTAGTTTGTATTAAGAGGTCACTAAGAGAAAAGGATTTGGGGTAGAGCGGAAGGCAGAGAGTATATTTTCCCCGAGTTTCGATTATTATTAACGTTATATGGATACATTGCCGATGTCCCTGCTGAAGACCTCTGATGGGATGCAGTGTGATCAGAGAGAGAGAGAGAGAGAGAGAGAGAGAGAGAGAGAGAGAGAGGAGAGAGAGAGAGAGAACTTTTAAATCACACCTTTTAAATGGTTTGTGGGTAAGGGCTTCACGTATGTTATTTTAGTTAATTGTAAGACAACTACCATAGCTGGGACTGAGACACGTTATCCCCTGCTTCTCGAAACTACTAGAAAAACTCTTGTTACTCCAATTAAATGATTTCCTATGGACATCTCCTAATCAGTTTGGCTTTAAAAGGTCCCACTCAACTGACCTGTGTATCTATGTACTTAAAGAAACAATATATAAATACATTGACAGTAATTCAACCATTTATAGCTGTTTCCTTGATATAAGTAAGGCATATGATAGAGTGAACCACAATATTTTATTTGAAAAACTAGAAGACAGGAAGGTTCCCATGTACATATTAAATTTATTGAAATTTTGGTATTCCCACCAATCTTTCACTGTTAGGTGGGGCAATGTACTATCCGAGTGTTTTGGCTCCTCTTGCGGGGTGAGACAAGGCTCCTTGCTCTCCCCTATGCTGTTTAATGTGTATATTGACGGATTAATTGCTTCACTTAATGAGGCAACAGTAGGATGTTGTATAGATAACACAAGGATAAATAACTTAGTTTATGCCGATGATATGGTGTTAATAAGTCCCTCTGTTAAAGGTCTGGATCGGCTACTAAATGTCTGCGAAGTGTATTCGCAGAAACATGATATTCTTTTTAATGTTACAAAAACTAAGGTTACGCAATTTTATCCTAAAAGCTGTAATCAGCCAGCTGATATAAGGTTTAAAATGAATGGTGAAGTAATTGAGGAAGTACAAGAGTTTAAGTATTTGGGTCAAACTATTACCAGCTCCTTGAGTGATGACTCGGATATAAGAAAACAATCTCGAAGCCTGTGTGCTAAAGCGAATATGACCATAAGGAACTTTCGTTTCTGTACAAGTGAAGCTAAAGACACACTCTTTCGTACTTTCTGCAGTAATATATACGGTCAGCAACTCTGGGTGAATTATAAAAAAGGTTCTGGCAGAACCCTAAATTTGCTGTACAACAGGTCTTTTAGACTCTTACATAAATTACCCCCGAGATGCTCAGCTTCGCAAATGTTTGCTACCCGCAATGTCCCGAGCTTCGCGGAGGTAACAAGACGTGCTCAACACAGTCTACTGCAAAGAATTAAAAAATCAACCAACCAGATCATCCAAGCTATCCATGAGTCCTGCCATTTATCCTCTAAGCTATGGACTTCTTGGTACGAAAACGTCTGTCTGTAGCTCCACTTAACTTCGACAGTGCAGTATTATTTCTAATGAATTGTATATATTTTTATCCTTAGTGTATGAACTGTCGTTGTATTAATAATATTTGTCATATGGACTATAGTCTGCCAATAAACCTTTTCATTTTCATTTTCATTTTCATTTCATATATCTATATACAGTATGTCTCTATATATAAATAGATAGAGTGATCAACACAAAGATAATGTGGACGACATTGATGGGGTTAGAGCAATTATGTGCACCAATCCGAACACACCTCCGCTGCCATAAGAACCGCCCATTTTATACCTAACAGACTAGCTTGGGACGAGACAGAGGCGTGAGACTTCTTGTAAGCACTGTACAACATTTTGAATATTCAATAATCATCAAAACGAAAACTGAAATTACGAGATATTTCAGAAAATTTGGCTTGGTATTTTTGCCAGGTGTAACTTCTATTTTCTGTTCATATGGAATACTCCCATACTGTACGTTCATTCTGTGTTAGGCCTTTATAGGGTTAACATTGTTAAATTCTTTGTTATACTTTCGTGGTTAGAACTTCATAGTGATAATATTGTTTATTATTCTTCATTTACATCATTTTCCTTTATTAGGAAACTACTATTTTCATTGTTTACTGTTTGTGGTCAACCTTTGGGTTGTAAACATTCGTAATAAAATTAATGCAATTCGTGAAGTAAGGTTTATACGTATTTACTTTAGCCGTGTTTAAGTTCATGTATTCGTTTAATAATATTGGACTATTCAGAGCTTTGAACTCGGAATTGGTTTACATCTTTAGTTAAATATATCTTGACTGGAGTTTTTTTTATAGCCGGTTTACTGATAACACTAGGGAACAACATTTTTGTTTCTTGAAAACTATTTGGAGTTTCTTGTATAACTTTTGATGCTGATTCCAAATATGGTTTCAGAATTTTTCTATCACCCATAGTTTTCGAGAAAATAATATTTCCATTTACTCAGAGTTTTCCCAAAATATTAGTTAAAATTAAGTGTACTAATTTAATTTTACTTTCTTTTTTTTCCAGGTTAACTATATTTAATAGTATTTTTTGCATTAAAAAAATATAGCTATTTAAAATAAAAAGAAATACATTTTTTTCAAGTTTTGCTCAAATTTTAAAATTTTTCATTGTAGAAAAAATTGTTTTTTCATTCCAAAAAGTTTTCCGTGATTTCAATAATTTTCCGCCAGCATGAATCGAAACTGTATTAATCCCAGAGATACATTTTGCTACGTATGTGGAGAACTGACCATAATGGCACAGAGGAAGACGATGACCCCACTCGTGAAGAAGGCTTACGAACTTTATTTTGGATGTAAGGTAGGCGACCAAGACAAATCCTGGGCACCTCATATCTCATGCATTTCCTGTGCCGTCACTCTTAGGGGTTGGATTAAAGGTACCCGCAAATCTATGCCATTTGCCATACCAATGATTTGGAGAGAGCCCAAGGATCACCTAACGGATTGCTATTTTTGTATGACTAACGTTTCAGGATTCTCTGCCAAAAATAAACATAAAATTCAAAACCCAAATCTTGCATCTACCATGAGACCAGTACTACATGACGATGATAACCCAATTCCAACTCCCCCGAAGTCATGGACACTGGATGAAGAGTCTGAAGTTGAACCAATGGAAATTGATGACACTAAAGATACAGACTTTCAGCAACCTGAATCAAATAAACCACGTATGATAACGCAGGTTATGCTGAATGATCTCGTGAGAGATTTGGACCTTCCGAAAAAGAAAGCAGAATTATTGGGCTCCAGGTTACGTGAATGGAATTTGCTGGCAAAAGATACAAGCATATCGGCGTTCCGCACTCGCCAAAAAGATCTGATGCAGTATTTCTCCTCGTCAGGTGGTTTATGCTATTGTAATAATGTAAATGGACTGCTGTTAGCTCTCGGTCATGAGCACAAATCTGAAGATTGGCGTTTATTTATTGACTCTTCGAAGCTAAGCCTCAAGGTTGTACTACTTCACAATGGAAATAAATACCCTTCCATTCCTGTAGAGCACGCTGTCCACATGAAGGAATCTTACGAAAATGAAACTCATCCTTCAGCAGATTAATTATGACCAGTTTCGTTGGTATATATGTGGGGATTTAAAAGTCGTCGCGCTTCTTCTGGGAATGCAGCTCGGTTATACGAAGTTCTGCCGCTTCCTTTGTGAATGGGACAGCAGAGCCAGAGATTCGCATTATTTTGTAAAGGATTGGCCACTTCGTCAAAAATGTATCCCAGGACTGAAGAATGTCTCAAGAACCCTTAGTTGACCCCAAGAAAATATACTTACCGCCACTTCACATCAAACTTGGCATCATGAAAAATTTTGTCAAAGCAATGAACAAGGAAGATGAGGCATTCAAATATTTGAAGAAAAAGTTTTCACGACTTGGCGATGCAAAGATAAAAAGAAGGGATCGTTGTTGGTCCCCAAATCAGAGAGCTCATGAAAGATCAAAAGTTTGATGATGCCTTGAGAGGAAAAGAAAAAGTGGCATGGGAGGCCATGAAGAATGTTGTCACAAATTTTCTAGGGAACATCAAAGCCTCTAACTATGAAAAAATAGTGCAGGACATGATTGAAGCATATAGGTTATTGGGATGTAATATGTCACTAAAAATCCATTTCTTGCACTCCCATTTAGATTTCTTCCCTGAAAACCTCGGCGACGTAAGCGATGAGCATGGAGAAAGGTTCCACCAAGATATAGTTACTATGGAGAAACGCTACCAAGGGAGGTGGGATCCGGCAATGTTAGCTGATTACTGCTGGACATTGATGCGAGAAGCTCCTAATGAAAACTACAAGAGAAAATCAGTGACAAAGAAGTTTTAAGAAGAATATTTTAAATGCCAATCTGCCACTAATATAATTTTTATGAAGTATTTTTACTAACTTCTATACACTTTTTGAATAAATATTAAAATACAAATTTCTCAGTAACCTTGGGTGATAGAGAAATCCTACAGCTATATTCGGAATCAGCGGAAAAAATCCTAGAAGACCGACCTGTTCACGTCCAAGAAACAAAAAAAAAGTTAAAATTTGTTCCCCAGTGTAATTAAGACCGTATCTAGTTAAACTTCCTATGCGTTATTTATTTGCTGGTCTTATTTGACATTAAGTTGTATGACGAGATAAATTAACTTCGCCATAGTACGTACTTAAACCTACATACCCCCAGTTGTTATAAGTCAGTCTGTTTGTATATACAGGGTGATGCATAAATGTTTCATAAATTGCTGGGTATATTCTTGAGAAAAAGTAAAGAAAAAAGACCATAGAAACATAGGTCGAGAAACCCATACGTGAGAGAAAAATGAAACTCCTAAAGATTTTTTACATTTTATGCAAATACACAGTGTGATCCGTTTGCTTCATTAAAGTAAATGTTCGAAATTCTTTCCTACTTCTTGTTACCTTGGCGACGAAATCATCTGTCACTAGAAGTGTTACGACGGTATTATAAAGGAACAGTTGGAAAGACTTTATAGGGAAAGTAGATCCTACGCATGGACCGTTTGATAGGTCTAAGGTGCATTACTTGGCACATCATAACGTGAAAAAGGATTCTAAAACCACACCGATTAGAATAGTGTTTGATTATTCTGCGGTTAACTCTAGTCTTAATGACTGTCTCTACTCTGGTCCATTGCTTGTTCATGAGCTACCTCGTATCCTGTTGAGATTTCGGTTAAACAAATATTCCTCCATTAGCGATGTTGTTGAGGCTTTTCGGTTAATATGCCGCAGAATACATCACCTAAACCTTAGAGAAACAATATATTCAAAATGCTTGTAAAAAATAATGAAACAAAAGGTTTTATATGCTGTGCAAATGAATATTAATTAGATAAAATTTAATATTTAATGTTATCTAATCAAAATTGGTAGCCGAAAGTATTGGCAGCAAATAATTGTTTCCTTGTTTGTGTTTCTGTGGCCATGAACTGTGCCTGTTGTGAAGTAGATTCTGAAGACTTAATTCGTCCTGTTACGTTAGACGAAGATAAAGCTTTGGATTTTTTTTCCAAATCACGGTGATATTATAAAAACTTGGATAAATATTTGGCTGGACACAGGGGCTACATTTTTTATCAAAATTACATTTTTCTAGTGTAGCTTTCTCTGCTTTGTTCGAATCTGATACCCATTTCTTGTGCAAATGAATAGAAACTATTTTTTTTTCCATTCCAAAATACGGAGTGTTTCTACTCATTTCCACAAGAAATGTGTGTCAAATTCCAACAAAGCAGAGAAAACTACACCAGGAAAATGTAATTCTGATAAAAAACTAGCTAACCTAACTAAATTAACTAACCTAACCAACCTAACCAACCTAACCTAACCTGCTAACAGGTTAGGTTGGTAAGGTTAGGTTGCGTTAGGCAATACTAAGCCATGTGAAGATTAATAAAAGTTACCTGGAATGGGTTTCACTGTTCTGGAGGATAGAGCTTTGCTACTTCCCTTAGGGGGGCGTGAAGGCACTCTTCCGTTCGATGTTCACTTATGAACATATATCGGACTAGGTACTGCGAGTAGTGGACGTTTTTATTCCCAGGACGAAGCACCCAACGTTTGACGTCCTTCCACAAACGTTCGATGTTCTGCGTGTAGGCGCCTGTTTTCGGGTCCACAAAGTTAGCACTATGATTGACGGCGGAATGCAAATACCCGAGATTCCTTAGTTCACTATAAACTCTCCAGCAGTCACTGTGAATGTGAGTTCCTGGTTTAATGAAGCGCTGTATAATCGGTATTAGTGTCTCCGCAGAACGATCCTTCACCGGGACGACAAATTTCTTTTTTGAAATTCTCTCGATCCCGCCAAACAGCCAAACACCCCCAACTAAACGACCACGATTAAATTTCGTCTTACCAAACCTACTTTCGTCTATTTCGACCACAATACATACATACATACATGGATACATACATACATACATACACACGGAGTCTCCACGTAAAAATTATATATTAAATGAATTTTATAACCGCGCACTAGCACAAAAAATGATTAGTACCATCGTAAAGAGCATGAAAAATAGTGCTAGTGAAACACAACCTCTCATTTCTCGTTAGCCCCTGTGTCCAGCCAAATATTAACCAAAACTTGTTTGTCCTAACTGTGGAAAAAGAGTGTAATTATAGAAAATACCGAAATATTTTCTATTGTAATAGGCACTATTTTGACTGTAAGAGTAAGCGTGTAAAAATGTGGGATCTTTTCCAAATGGACGCTTCCACGGGAGTTAGCTGAAAATTTGTATACTAATAAATTTTTATATTCTAATAACGAAAATGACATTTTCCTGGAGAAATATGCGCAACATACGAAAAAAATTGCATTTATATGCACACTAGTTTGCATGGTGCATGACCGTTATCTAGTTTACACCGCTCATGACACCCGGATACGAGGTTGTTGTGTGGTCCCCGGTCAATTGAATCCCCAGTTAGGTCAATTGAATGGCCGGTTCGGTCATCTGTACGCCCTTGACGATTGGTTAGTAGGGTGGATCGATTTTACATTTTTTTCGATTTCCATATTCTAATAGAGACAAAAACTTGCGCATGCATGAGAAAATAGCCTCTGCAAAATCTTAGCTTAATAGGTAATCATCTTCTGCCCCCGGCAGAGCGATGAAAATCATATTTTAGTAGTCAAAAACGTATTTTTAAACCCTAGCCTAGTCATAAAATTTTGCGTGTGTGTTATTTCATGCCTAAGCAACGATATAAATGCTATGGGAAATATATAAATGCATTATTTAAGACAAAGAGCCGATCTGAAAATATGTATAATATACATATTTTCAGATCGGCTCTTTGTCTTAAATAATGCATTTATATATTTCCCATAGCATTTATATCGTTGCTTAGGCATGAAATAACACACACGCAAAATTTTATGACTCTAGGCTAGGGTTTAAAAATACGTTTTTGACTACTAAAATATGATTTTCATCGCTCTGGCGGGGGCAGAAGATGATTACCTATTAAGCTAAGATTTTGCAGAGGCTATTTTCTCATGCATGCGCAAGGTTTTGTCTATTAGAATATGGAAATCGAAAAAAATGTAAAATCGATCCACCCTATTGGTTAGGCTAAGTAGTGATATTTTCGTTAAAACTAACGAAAATATCATGAAAATAATAATATTCAGACTAAACTAGGTCTAAGCAGGGAACAAATAAACATTAATAACGACAAAAATTGCTGTTTATGAGAGTTCGTATGGAGAAAAAGATATGCAAATGAAGATGTATTTATTAAAATATTGTTAAATATTGCAAATTTTAATAAATAAAGAATATTATCTTTGTTTTATTTTGTAAATCCCACTGCATAATTTAGATAACGGTCATGCGCCATGCAAACTAGTGCGCATATAAATGCATTTTTTTTTCGTATGTTGCTCATATTTCTCCAGGAAAATAATGTCATTTTCGTTATTAGAATATAAAAATTTATTAATATACAAATTTTCAGCTAAATCCCGTGGGGTCGTCCATTTGGAAAAAAATCCAAAAACTGTAATTTTATAAGTTAGGAAATTACATACCAGAAAATATTAATTTGATGTATTTTAAGGCGTTTTAGCAGAATCTGCTATCCATTTTTTTTTTGGTGAAATTGAGCAGCTTTCGAGATACACATTTCTTCGAAAAAATTATTTATCTCAAAACCTGTTCAATTGCACAAAAAACGGATAGTAGATTCTGTTAAACACATTACAATACATCAGAAAATTATTATCTGGTATGTAATTTCGGGTGATGTGTTCCGCGAAAGATTTACCGGCTTCTCTTATGACCGGTCTGGACGAGTCTGACGGAGATAGTACTCGCTTCTTATGGCCGGTAAACCCTTTTGATCCTAATAGCGCACTTAGTATATGGGTTCAAAGTTGTACTATTCGGGGCCACTGTAGTCAATACATATTGAATGCTATGTCAACCATAATTCAATTGTTGCGAGAAATATCCTTCGTAATATTTACATTGATAACTTACAGTGAACTACAAATACCGAACATGAATAATTTAATTTCATAAGGAATCCAAGGAATTAATGCGTTCAGCAGGTCTTATTCTTTGATCACTAATTCCGACTCCCTAAAAACGGCTATAAACCAAGTAAACGTTACTGATAATACAGAAATTACTAAGTTCTTAGGTATGACCTGGAACATAGCTTCTGATAAGTTATCTTTTCAGTATCGTCAGATGCTAACTGAAACATGCACAATGCGACACATCTTAAGTGATGCCGCTAACGTGCGTGACTTTTTGGGGTATTTTTAATCCAATAACAATTCGTTCTGGAATCTTTTTACAAGATTTATGGACATTAAAAAAGGGATGGGATGAGACACGTTATCCTTATCGGGCAGAATGGTTATTCACTGCTGACAATATGCAGGATACTATGGAAATTTCTTTTCTTCGATGATTAAGTTTGGATTACCCTGTCTCATTTCATACGTTAAGCGATGCGAGTATGAAAACTTATGTAGCAGCAATCTACGAGTACTTAGCTACTTCGACAGATACAATGTTGATCAGAGTTAATAACAATGTGGTCTGATAGTCGGATTGTATTCAGATGGTTGGAGAGTGAAAAGGTTTTAGGCTCATACGTTCGTAACAGAGTTGATGACATAAACTCCCGCCAAATGGCATATGGCGTTATGTAAGCTCAAGCGATAACCCAAGCGATCCGTATCCAGAGATGGGTAAAAGTTCGTTTTAACACACAAGCTGAACTTTTTTTTACCAGAAAGTATTTTTCTGGGTAATTTCGATGTTTTGAAAGAATCTGATATCAGTTTCTTGTGCAAATGAATAGTTTTAGAGATGCCTTCATTTTCGATGCAGATGAAAATATCTGGGAAAAAACATTCATTTCCACAAGAAACAGATCTCAGATTTCTTCAAAACATGTCGAAATTAACAAGGAAAAATACTTTCTGGTGAGGGAAGTGCCTAACCTAACCTAACTAACTAGATCTAACCGAATCTAACCTAACCAGACCATAACCTTGGATTTTTTCTTTTATAGCACCCCCAATTTCTTCTTCGTGATATTTTCGTTAAAACTAACGAAAATATCACAACTTAACCTAACCAATCGTCAAGGGCGTACAGTTGACCTAACCGGGCATTCAATTAACCTAACTAGTTGGTTAATTTTTACATTCACGTCTCATTCTAAATTTGTAGGGGGGTTCTCTGCTAGAATATTTGGTTATTATTCGTTTTTTGACCCAGTCACACCCAGCTATAACAGCAATATTTATTGAATAACCAATCAAAACTGAATAAGAAAATATATATATTATCTTGTGCAAATTTGTATAAAATGTTTTTTTTTTATTAAAATATTTCCTATTTTTGGTATTTTTTCAATATATATATATATCGACTATTTGGTGAATATTTCTTATTTTTGGTGATTCTGGCTACTTCTGCGTAATTCAATTTGTCCTGTTTTACAAGTAAATCATTTTTAGCAAATGTTCGTCTGTTCAGTTCGGTTTTTTTGTGACGAAGTATGACGTGTCAGTTATGCATATTTGATTTTGAAGACGTGATCCGCCATATTGCCCTCGATGAAGACAAGAGTTTAGACCTTTTTTTCAATCGCGGAATAATTAAGACATCCGTGACCTGCCCTAAATGCAATAGTGCTTGTATTTTAAGAAAAGACCAGAAGGTGCCGTAAAAAAAATCCTAAAAATAAACGTGTGTCGTTTCAGTTTAAGGGCACGCGAAATTTAGCAGACTACCCATGCAAGGTTGGCACATGTTATTACATTATCATTTGTATAATTTAGGTCTCGGGGGTACGGGGGCGGAGCCCCCGTAAAGATCACGCATCACAAATTGATCGGTCCTAATGTTTTGCGGACAGTTCAGTACCCTTGATGATTGGTTAGGTTAAGTCATGATATTTTCGTTTAAATTCGTTAGTTTAAACGAAAATGACGAGTGCAAACTTTTCTGGTTAATTTTGAGGTGTTTTGTACGAAACTGCCATCCGTTTCCTGTGCAAATGCGTAGTTTTCAAGATGACGATATCTCGAAAACTACGCATTTGCACAGGAAACGGATGGCAGATTCGTGCAGAACACTTCAAAATTTACCAGAAAAGTTTGCTCTCATTATAAGAAGAGACTGGGTCAAAAAACGAATAATTACCGATATTTTAAATGTGAATGTACTACACAGTTTAATATACTTTGAGTTGCTTTTATATATATATATATATATATATATATATATATATATATATATATATATAGACACAAGGGGGTGCTATAAAAGAACACAGTAAAACAATTTTAATTGAATGCCCGGTTAGGTCAATTGTAAGCCCTTGGCGATTTGTCAGGTTAAGTCGTGATATTTTTGTTAGTTTTAACGAAAATATCATGAAGAAATTAAGGGTGCTACAAAGGAAAGATCCATAACCTTTTCTGAGATAGCACGCTTTATCACGTTTGGGGGCATTTACCTGATTGCAAAATAACACCGTGATTAGAAAAGAAATCCAAAGTTTTTTGATCATCAACACCAACAAGGCGAATTAGGTCTTCAAAGTCTACTTCAAACCCATTGCACATAGCTATGCCAAGAACTAACCTGAAAACTGAACGAAAACTACATTGGAAAAGTGACGTAATAGAGAAGTAATTCAATAGAAAAATGTCATTGGCCAATCTTCATCAAGCAAACATGGCGAACAGTTGTTTGACATATTTTAATTTAAATTTTAATTTCTTTATATATCTGTATCTATGCATTTGCACAAAAAATAGTATCGTTGAAGAAGTCTTGGTTTTTGTTGTAAATTAAACCTGTATAATTTTTAAAGAGATGCTGCTTTAAGTCCTCAAACTTATGGTTTAAGGGGCCTACCTAGTTAACTGATTCTTCAAAACTGTCAGAATGAAATCCAGATACTGGTGATCTTACGATTGGAGTTCTTGAGATCACTACTGGGGCGAATAACTACTAAAATTATTTACACCTATGATAGACTTTACCAAAAGGACGTTTTTACTTTATTCATGCTTAATTTCGTGTATACGTCTAATTATACTGTATTAGGGTTGCCAGACGTCCCGTATTTTACGGGACAGTCCCGCATTTGATCCAAAAATCCCGCGTCAAAATCCCGCGTTCAAAATGTCCCGCAAAAAATATTTTTTAAGCAAATTTTTTAGGGATGAATTGATTTAGAATGTCATGTCAATATTATGTATAATAATTTCAATTTATTCACGATGTTTAATTGTTAAATATTATTGTAATCAAATTTTTCTAATTTTGTTTGTTGTAACCGTTGAAGAAATCTAGTTTCAATTGGAAAAAAAATTTGGTCTTAAAAAAGACCTCAGAAATTTTTTTGTCCCGCATGGGCATTAGGGTGTGTCGATTTTGTCAACTTTTTTCAAATCAATTTTGATAGTGAAAATATAGTGTCTTTTCATGTCAAAACTTGAAATTGGCCAACCAAAATGAAATAAAATAATCCTTACCTACATCAATTTTACCTTAAAGTTTCAGAAATTGACTCTTTCACTAAATAATATGACATAAATTGATTAACTATTCATCTGTCACAGAATTATCCCACTGATCGCATATGGAGTGTTTTCAAGGTCATATAGTTGTTGTACAATGTACAAGTCACAACATGAATAGAACTGTCCCTCACTCTCAGTCCTCAGTTGCCTCTTAGATGTCATAGACGGTGGTTTGCTGTTATTGCTCTTGTACCTACTTCATAGTTATTCTACTAGACGAATACTACAGTTTAACTGTAAGTATGGATTATTGATTAAACTGGTATGCATCAATTTTGCTGCCAAGGGTTTTGTAAGTGATTCTTATAGAGTTGTTCCTGCTGATTTCGAATCTGCAATCCGTTTTTCTCAATCAGCTCAGGTTATCCGGCTATGGCCTCATAAGTAAAATAGAATTTTTCGTGATTTTGTCAAAGCGGAATTGGAACAGTAACATCTATCATCACTTGTTTCACTTGTATAATATCTTTTTTTACTTTTCAGGCATATAGATAAAATATTTCATAACGAGTAGAGCGTGTAAAAATGATCCCAATAGATTCTGCTACATATGTGGGACGGTTACCATGCCAAATAACCAGTCCCAAATCACTAAATTTGTGAAGACAATGTATAGAGCATACTTTGGAATTAAGCTAGGGGACCAGGACAAAAATTTCGCCCCTCATATGTGCTGCAAGACGTGCATTGAAAATTTGAGAAGATGGAGCAAAGGCAGAGCGAAATCTTTGCCTTTTGGAATTCCCATGATTTGGAGAGAAGGAAAGGATCACGTGACAGATTGCTATTTCTGCATGACAAACCTCCAAGGTGGGCTTATAAATTTATTTTTCTTAAATATTTTGAAATCCTCGTATGAAACGACATAATATTCACCATAATGTAATATTCACCATATATAGCATAATATTCACCATAATGGTAATCATACATTTACATATACATATTGTTATAGAAAATACATTTACACACATATTGTTATACAAGTTACATTTACATATACAATCATTGTATATTTTCTTTCTTTTTCATTCATATTGTCCCCGAAGGGACAATATGAATGAAAAAGAAAGAAAATATACAGACTCCATCGACCTATTTCATATCTTACAGACCGCAGCCTTCCCTCACGAGCCGCCACTGTCTGAATGCTTCTTCTATTTCATATGCAAATTTTATATCCATGTTTCTGTGTTTCTATTTTCAGGAGTTAACAAGAAGAATAAACACATTGTTGTATACCCTGACATTCCTTCTGCTATGAGACCTGTACCCCATGGTCCTGGAATTCCAATACCCGACCCACCTCAAACCCTGGACTTCGATGATTCTGATGATGAATCAATGACCAATGCCAATGACCAGTCCCAGTCGTATATACCTCAAAATACCGCTTCAAATGAGCCGAGGCCTCTCAACCAGGCCAAACTTAATGATCTTACCAGGGATTTAGGACTTTCCAAATTAGCTGCCGAGATCTTGGGCTCACGACTTCGAGAGGACAACTTGCTGGCTCCGGGAACAACATTCTCCTGGTATAGGAAACGAGAGGAAGAATTCCGCAAGTTTTTTGCAGTGCACGAAAATACCTCTTCCTTAGTGTACTGCTGCAATATTGAGGGGCTAATCGAATCCTTGGGCCTGCCATATAACGCATCAGAATGGAGGCTATTTATAGACTCGTCTAAACGAAGTTTGAAAGCAGTACTTCTCAACATTGGGAATAGGGTTGCATCAGTCCCTGTAGCACATTCCGTACAACTTACTGAGAGCTACGATAACATGAAAATTTTACTGGATGCTCTTATACGACCAACATAACTGGAGGATCTGTGGAGATTTGAAGGTAATACTAATATCATAAGTAAACTATTGCTATTGACTATGTTGTTTTTCCAAAGGTTATTTGAGAGCGTATAAGAACACTTAACTTCCCCACAGAAGTGATACAGTCCAATGCATAGATTTTTTTATCTGATAGAACAAATTCTCTAAATTCTTTAAATATTTTCATTTTTTTTCAGATTGTGGCATTTGTATTGGGAATGCAAGGGGATACACGAAATACCCATGTTTCCTCTGCAAATGGGATAGCCGAGCGGATGAGAAGCACTATGCACAGCGTGAATGGGCATCCAGAGAGAATTTTGAACCTGGGTCGCATAATGTCGTTTCAGTGCCCTTGTACCACCAACAAAAATTTTGCTCCCACCACTTCATATTAAGCTGGGCTTGATGAAAAATTTCATCAAATCAATGAATAAGGAGGGTTCAGCATTCCGATATCTCGAGAGTAAATTTCCTCATATATCTGATGCTAAACTAAATGCTGGGGTTTTTGATGGTCCTCAAATTCGAACTTTGATCAAGGATACTCAGTTCGAAAACGCAATGACTCCAACTGAGAAGAATGCCTGGCAGGCATTCAAATCAGTTGTCACTGATTTTCTTGGCAAACGTAGAAGTCCAGAATACGAGTCCGTTGTCGAAAACTTGATGGAAGCTTTCAAAGCTCATGGGTCGCGCATGTCCATAAAAATGCACTTTTTGTGGTCCCACTTGGACTATTTTCCTGAAAATTGCGGGGATTATAGTGAGGAACAGGGTGAACGATTTCACCAAGATATCAAAATAATGGAAGAGAGGTTACAGGGAAACTGGGATATAAATATGCTGGCGGACTATTGCTGGTGTTTGAAGCGAGACGTGCCCGAAGAAAAACACAGACGGAAAGCCAAAAAAACTTCATTACTTCCTCAATAAACTCTTTTCCATATACATTGTATGAATAAAAGTATTTATTCACACAATGTTTTCATTTTTCATGAGTGTTCTTATAATATTACTCGTATCTACAGTGTTTAAGCTAAAAAAATCAATAAATTTGGGGATAAAATTAGACTTATAATAAATGGCCAATAGAGAAAAAACCTGACCTGATTGAGGAAAACCAATGTCATTTTCGAATTCAGCATGGTCGAATTATATAATATGAGTTGAAAAAACCCTCACAGCAGACAAAAAAATTTCATATGCATACCAGTGTTATTACAATTATTTATTTTTATCATATTCTTCTGTCTAATTATGTTGTAATCCCATGAAATATTTTTTTATTGAATTTTAGAACATCGAATGACTAAACTTTGAAACATCGTAATTGATATAAAAAACTTAAATGTTTTTCTTTCTTTTCAGATATTCCTAAGATGCCAAAATTGAAGACAAGAGGTCAGTCGTCATGCCACTTGAGCCTGTTAGTCGGTACAGGCAAGGAGCTTCCCGTATCAGAACTACCAACAGTGCGAGACATGCTGAGACTAGGGTTACTCCTTCGTGAACAAAATACAAAGGATAGACGGAACTACACAGAGAAAGAGCTCATAAGGGACATGATTCCCCCTCTACTGCATCAGTAGAAAAAAGCTAATGTGTTATTCAAACCACCTGTACTCAATCAGTATAGAACTATTGAGCTAAAATTAACAAAGCTGTGGCACAAAGCAGTTGAAACATCACTTGGTAAAGGAAAACTAGCAAAGAAAAATAAATTTCTGCACACACTTGATACTCTTCTTGACATTTTTAACTGCCAGTGTCCCATAGAGTTGTGTTCTAAAGCCAATTGTTCTCCCTCATGCAGAAGAGAACCTCACCCTCACATTGATTGTCGCTGTCCTCGTGAGAAGAAGATCCCTGTTTTGGAGCTGGCTTTCATAAAGGCGCAGAGAACAAAGGCAGGAGGCCAAGGAAGTATGCAGATTGGTTCGGCAAATTATTCAGAAACCAAAAAACAGATTGTTATTGCTAAGAAAAAAGAGAAAATCCGAGAGGGAAGAAAGGAAGAAAAAGAAGAGTGAAGAAGCCACCCAAAGAGATGAAGAGCTCTGTCAAGAGGTTTCTCACTTCTTTGAAAGCTCTTCAGATGAACAGAAAGAAGCAACATCAGATGATAGCTCCAAAATGCCATCTGAACCTTCGCCGAAGAGAATGAAATATAACACTAAAGACATCTCAAACATTGCCCTTGCCAGTATTCGCCACCATACGGGGCTACGAGAGACTGCAGAAATTGTCACTGCCGCTTGGATAGATGCAGGCCTCATCAGCCGAGAGAATACATCCTTAGTGATAGATCATAATAAGATAAGAAGAGCACAAGAAAAAATAATGAAAGAAATATCTGATCAGCATGAAAAAGATTTGAAGGAGGAAGGTCTCTCTTGCCTTTTGTTTGATGGAAGAAGAGATGACACAAAAGTTCTCCTAGAGGTAGAGGGAATGGACAGAAAGTTTCCGGTCTCATCAAAGAAGAACACTACTCTGTATGTTCCGAACCTGGTGGCCGCTCTTTGTTTCACTTTGTTCCTGAAGCAGAAGTAGAAGGCAAGAAACATGCAGAGGCAATTGCTAATCAAATAATATGTTGGCTTCAAGAAAGAAGACTTGACAGTTCACTGCAGGCCGTTGTTGGAGACTCAACTGCGGTGAACACTGGATGGCAGGGCGGTGTTATGACGCATTTAGAGAAAAAACTTGGAAGAAGGCTTGTTTGGATTGTATGTGATTTGCACACAGGGGAACTACCTCGTCGTCTCATCCAGGAACTTGATGGTCCTACAAAGAGCAACAACAAGTGGTCAGGCCCCCTTGGCAACATGCTAGATGAAGCAACGGAATTAGAAATAAATACAAAATTTCCAAAGGTCGAAGTAGGCCCTCCCCTTCCAGTGTTGTCTGAAGAAGTTATCAAAGACCTCAGCACGGATCAATCTTACGCTTATCGTATTGTTCAAGCAATCAGATCAGGAGAGTTGCCTCAAAATCTGGCTCTCTTGGAGATTGGACCCGTAAGTCACAGTCGTTGGTTAACTACAGCGATTCGTTTCTGCAGGATTTGGGTTTCCAAACATGCACTGAAGGGCAAAATGCTACAGAATTTGATGTTGATTGTTGAATTTATTATTGGGTTTATCTTCCTCACTGGTTCAATGTAAAACTTAATCCAATGTGGATGGAGGGGCCCAACCACATCTTGTTTCAATTACAGCTACTGAGAACCCAAAGGAAAGTAGTGGTGGACATCGTGTTACCTGTGGTGAGAAGGTCCGCTTGGTATGCTAGGCCAGCTGGGAGACTGCTCTGTTCAGACAAGGAAGGTACCTCCGATAAACGTCAATGCCACGAAATTGTCAGAATTAGTTAACTTGAGTTTCGGAAGTTTTGGAGCCTCACTGACAAATGTATAACAAACAAAGATTTAACACAACTTAAAGAGGCCCCAATGCAAGTGCCAAAGTGGCCTTCTCACGCTCAGAGTGTGGAGAGATGTGTGAAAATGGTCACAGAAACAGCTAGTCAAGTTTACAGTCACGAGAGGCGAGAAGGCTACATCAAAGCGCAAGTAGCAAGCCGAATGCTGATGTCAAAGAACCGCAGCAAAAAGGACATGACTGCACTGGTCACTTTCAAATAAAGACTCTGAATGATATCTTATTGTTACTTTAAATGTTGATAGGATGTTTGCGCACATTTGTTATTTTGTTACGAATTTACGGAAAAATGGAATTTTTTAATTAAAATTGATGTAGGTAGGAGTTATTTTTTATTGTTTTTGAAGCAAGGATATTATTTTGTATGCCAAATGATTCCATTAAATTGCTACCAAATCACATGATTTTCAATTTAGTCATTTCACCCCCAAAATTGACACACCCTAATGGGCATTTGAAAAATCTGGCAACCCTAAATTATTATATTACTATATTCCGACCTTTGAACTTGGAATTAATTTACACCTTCAGTTAAATATGTCGTGACTGGCGTTTCTGTAGAGCCGATTAACCGAAAATTAAACTGCATCTAGTTAAGTTTCCTGTTTGTCATTTATTTGCTGGTCGTATTTAACCTTAAGCTGTACGACGGGATAAATTAACTTCGTTTTCAATCAGTTTGTGTTTGTGTATACAATATATTTGTATTCTTTTGTAGCTTAGATTAATTTTACAACGTTGCTTACAATGTGTTGTCCGATGAAATATTGAAGGTCCAAGCTACATTGGAATATTACTTTATTTGGATCACCTGAAGATCAGGGCCCTATGTATTCTTGTTTTTTGCTTTACAGTACCAAACATAATAATAAATTAAATTGAATGCCCGGTTGGGTCGACTGTACATCCTTGACGATTGGTTAGGTTAAGTCGTGATATTTTTGTTCGTTTTAACGAAAATATCATTTGGCTATTCTATAACGCTAAATAGCTTATTCTATAACGGAAAATAGCGTTAGTTTAGGCTTAACCCAAAACTTTGCATTTCTTATAAACCCAAATTAACGAGTGTGATTTCAGCATCTAGTTTACTAATAACCAATCTTTAGTTGGAGTAATCTTAGCGAAATGATCCGGTGATTCTCATAATATTCCTTATCCTTAAAAAAATTTAAACAAATTTATTTAGTTAACCTTCACGGGGCTAGGAGATAACGGATCCGAACCAGTCGTGACAAGAGCTGTTGTGTCAAGTTTAATAAAAAGAACCATATACTGTATATATATATATATATATATATATATATATATATATATATAGGGCCTATCAGAGGGGGCTAGGAGGGCCATTTGGCCTGGGCCTCAAGCTTAAGGGGGCTTCAAATTTATAAACTTTCAAGTTTAAATATAATATTTTGCAGTGAAAGTAATAATTGGATTTAGCTATGGGCCTCAAAAGCTGGAAGTGGCCCGGGCCTCTCTGGACCTCTGTATATATGTATATATATAAAATATTCACATCTTTTACTGAAGTGAATTGGCAATAAATCGCAAAAACACATGATATTCAGTCTATCTTGAAATGGTTCATTTCCTGATCTTATAACTTTTCGTAGAACCTAATTTAAAACTTTCTCATACTGGGATCTCACTCATTTTCTTTTTCTCTGTTTATATTATTGAATTTACTGAAGAGGGAAGAAAGGCCAATCCTTATTGCAGGCAAAGTTTTTATGTAGTTTCTTATTAAATAAGTATTGATGACACGCTTATTTGTAGCGCAAAAGCTCCGTCTACAAAAGTTTGTATTATAAGATCGAGGAGATTTAGATTCATTATCTCTTAGTTTTTATGAAGTAAGTTCTTATCCATTATACGGAGGATAGAATAGGGCGACCTTTTTTTGTCATCACTGATGTCCTTTTGAACGCTAACGTCAAAAGAACTATCAACTTTTTTAATAAAAAGGAAGTTAATATCAAACTCTATATACAGGGTGTCCCATAAGTCCGGCATCATAGGAAAAATAATAAAAAAAGGCAAAACAAAAGCTTTTATTTACAGAACGTGCTCAATATGTCCACCATTGTTTTCAATGCACAAATTCAGACGTGATACTCAGTCAGCAAGGACACGGTGCATGATGTCAGGAGTAATGGTGTTACATGCCCCAATAATGCACTGCCGCAAATGTTCAACACTCCTAATTTTCTCTGCGTATACCAGCGCTTTCAAGTGGCCCCAGAGATAAAAATCTAGTGGCGTGAGATCCGGGCTTCTAGCTGGCCATTCCACAGGCCCTCGACGTCCTATCCAATGACCAGGGAATTGTTGGTACAGGTATTCCCTTACTTGGGTGCTGTAATGTGCAGGAGCGCCGTCTTGCTGGAACCATGTTGGGAAATTTCCTTCTTCGTTCAAGACACTGGGAAATGCTTCTTCCTTGAGCATACGTAGGTAGGTGCCTCCAGTGACATGGTCATCGAAAAAGAGGGGGCCTATGATGCGATCCTTCCAAATGCCACACCATACCATCACCCGAGATGCACCTTGTTCCTTTGAAGAGGTATACCAGTGAGGGTTGTTTTTGAGACCAGTAGCGGTGTTCTGTCGATTTACCTCACCATTTCCATAAAAAACAGCCTCGTCACTGAACAGAATGGTGGACGGGAAATTGGCATCCGAGCATATGAATTATGGTTTGTAGAAATAGAAAAATATGAATTTCCCTATGATGCCGGACTTATGGGACACCCTGTATATATATATATATATATATATATATATATATATTATATATATATATATATATATATATATATACACACAGTGTATATATTTTGCATCATGCTTCTATTTCACATGCTCTTAGTTTATTACTTTAAAGCGGTTATAGATATTGTAAAGATTATGAATCTTATTTTGATCAGTTTCATGAAATTTTACATTTAGGTGAAATATAACAAAAATGAATGTCTCCTTGTGATAGCGTCGGGTAGACACCCCAGTTAGGTTACTTAGGTTCTAGCAACCAATCAAAAGCACTTACCGGTGCGTTGAATTAGATATTCCTTTGGGAGCCTACCATTAGATTCCTGTGTCCCACAAACAGCCTACCTAACTCTCTCTTACATTACCAATTTAGAAGCTATAGACATAACCCCTAACTATACTTAAGTACGGACAACTTCCTACCCCATTTGTCACCTTAGAAACACCACCTAATTTCACTCAGCACCAACGATTAGGTCAGATAGGAAAAAACATCTCTAGGCTAGCCCAAATCAATACGAACAGCCGCGTTGGTTCGTTTATGACTTCTCGTTGCCATTCAGCTTAGATTTAGTGATATTTCCCCTTTAGTAACTTTTAGACTATATACATATATATATACACACACACACACGTCACCTCACTCCTCCCCTACAAGTTTAGTCTGTCAGGGGGATGAGGGACCCTAGACGACCTGCGGAGTGGGGTTGATGTAGTAGGATTAGGTGCAACCTGCATAGGCGGGCGAATTGAACCATTTTCCGGAGGATCAGTTCTCTCTTCCGGAAGACTCTGGTCCTTCTGCAATTCACGTTCCCATATCTGGCCCTGATGGCGTTTAATAGAACGACTATCTTCTAGTTGGCACTTGAATGAAACAGGGCCCGTTCTCTCCTGCACAGTTGCAGGAACCCATTTTGGTCCAGCCCCATAGTTGCGAATCATAACTGGATCATTAGGTTGCGCCTCTATAACTCTCCCTCTTTTAGTGTCATGGTACAGCTTCTGTTTTTCCTGATGGCGTAAAACTCGTTGTTGTAACGTTTCGTTTGGACGTAACAAATCGAAAACTGAACGAATTCCCGGCCAATCATAAGTTTAGAGGGAGACACCCCCGTCGTGGTGTGAGGTGTTAATCGATATTTAAACAAAAATTTATCCAACACCACTTGCATTTCCTCCCACGAGAATGACGCAAGGCCGACTTGAAAGTACGGACCATGTTTTCCGCGAGACCGTTAGTAGACGGGTGGAAAACACTAGACCGGACATGTCTAATGCCATTTAGGTGGACGAAGGAACGAAATTCCTCACTGGTAAAACAAGTACCATTGTCGGAAACCAGGACTACGGGTAAACCCCATCGAGCGAAAACCGAACGGAGTAAGCGAATAGTAACACCCGAAGTCGTGGAAGTGGTTGGAAAAATTTCCACCCACTGAGAGTAGGCGTCCACAATGACTAGGAAATAAGTATTATTTATAGGACCTGCATAGTCAACATGGATCCTATGCCACGGTATAGTAGGCCATTCCCAAGGATGAAGTGGACTTTTCCTTGGGAGATCTCTGTTCTCTAGGCAGCTTTGACAGGAACGAACCAATGATTCGAGTTCTCCATCTAAACCAGGCCACCCGAAATAAGCTCTCGCCAGCTCTTTCATTTTTGTTGCACCCATGTGTTCAGCGTGAAGTTCCTTCACTAAATTCGACCTGCCTTCATTTGGAATTATCACTCTGTGGCCCCATAAGAGACAGCCATTTTGAATGGAGAGGCAGACTGACGTTGATAAAAAGGCTGTAATTCACTCTCAACCTTAGTAGGCCAACCAACTGAGCAGAAATGGATGACCCTAGACAGAATAGGGTCTGATTTTGTCCACTGCTCTATTTGTACCGCAGATACTGGAGTGGATTCCAAGAACTCCACCCAGTGAACCCATTCTGTAGGTATAGGTACACAATCATTTGGATTTTCTAAGGGCAACCTACTTAGCGCATCAGCCGTACCTAGAAGTTTACCTGACCGATGTACTAAGTCAAATTTATAGGCTTGTAGAATCAGTGCCCATCGTTGAATCCTACCTGAGGCCATAACTGGAATATTTTTATTAGGTGAAAATAAACCTAAAAGAGGCTTATAGTCAGTAATTAGTTTAAATTCATGACCCCATAGATAGAAATGAAATTTTTTTACTGCAAATACTAAGGCTAATGCTTCACGTTCCACTTGTGCATATCGTCTTTCAGTCTCAGTTAGTGTTCTAGAAGCAAAACAGATAGGCCTATCTACACCATCAATGGGGTGAGATAACACTGCCCCAATTCCATAAGAACTGCTGTCTGCTGAAACTACGAGAGGAAGTTTAGGATCATAATGCACTAGGAGAGTAGACTTTAGTAGTACGTTCTTGGAAGCCTCAAATGCTTCCTTTGGAGTTTTCTCCCATCTCCACTGTTCCCCAGATCGTAATAGCTTATTTAGGGGTTCAAGGAAAGTCGATGCATTAGGCAAAAATTTCCTATAAAAGTTTAGGAGACCTAAATAAGCTTATAACTGTGTGATGTTTTGTGGAGGTGGTGCATTTTTTATTGCTTCTAGTTTATCCACCGTTGGATGAATGCCTGAGGCATCTATGCGGAACCCTAAATATGAAACCTCGTTAGTGACCCATGAACACTTTTCTCTCTTTAGCTTAAGTCCGGCATCCCGGAGTCTTTTTAGAACCGTGGTTAATCTAGTTAGGTGTTCTTTTTTAGACGAACCTGAAATGAGGACATCATCTAGAAAGCAAAGTACCCCTGGAATATGACCTAGAACTTGGTCCATTGTCCTCTGAAAAATACCCAGAGCCGATGCTATTCCATAGCATAGCCTATTGTACTTATATAGGCCTTGGTGCGTATTTATGATAGTTAATTCTTTAGAGTTTTCATCTAAACTTAGTTGAGCATAGGCTTGGGACATATCGAGTTTTGTGAAATATTTACCCCCAGCAAGAGAGCTAAATAATTCATCAGGCTTGGGTATAGGATAGCAATCTAGAAGGACGGCTCTATTTGCTGTTAAACGGTAATCCCCACATGTCCGGTTTTAGTACAGGAACTACTGGGGCAGCCCACTTAGCGTGTGTGACTGGTTCAATAATTTTATCTTTTAGCAGCCTGTCAGTTTCTAAATCTATCTTCTCCCGCAGTGCATGCGCAATTGAACGAGCCTTACAAAATTTCGGAGTTACATTAGGATCTACTTCTATGCAGACCTGATGGCCTTTTAGGTTACCTACTTCAGGCCCAAAAACAGAAGAAAACTCCCTTAACAATGAGTCTATGTCAGACGGATATGAGAGTGTATGCACATCTGCCTGACCCTTTGGCAAGATTTTGTCAATCGGCATTTTCAAACCGTCAATCCAATCACGGCCTAGTAGAGTAGGCCCTTGCTCATCCACCACTAAAAGGGTTAAGGGATGAGAAAGTTTTCTGGTTGAGTGTAACTGTGACGGATGCTTCTCCACAAATAGGTATTTGTATATCCCCATATTTCTTTAAAATAGTTTTAGATGCGTGTAGTTTAGGTGTGTTTTTGAAAATTTTATCAAAAACTGTTTTGGACATGACAGTTCGGGCAGCACCTGTATCTAGTTCTAGAAGAACTTTAATTCCATTTAGGCCTACCTCTACAATATATGGGCCTGTATTTTTCCCACTTTGCTGCTCATAAAATAGGTACTCCACTCTAATGTTCGAAGTATTTCCCCTTTGAGGATTTACACTAGAAATGTTAAAATTAGAATTTTCACCCTTCGTTTTCTTCGAAAAACACTTTAGCTATGTGGCCTATTTTACTACAGTACAGTTTCGGCAAACTGCTTCTTTAAAAGGGCAGTCCTTCTTCCAATGGTGTTTTCCACACCCCGTACATGGCTTGGAAGGCTTAGTAGAATTAGTAGGCTTAGTCGTATTCGCCTCATACCTTTTATTTGCCTGTCTAGTAGGCTCATTAGGTCTGCCAGGCCTAGAAGATTTGAAGCTATTTACGTGTTGGGCTTTACTACTGTGATTTCCAAAAGCTCTAACATCTTTAGCAGCTGCTTCTCTAGCCGTAGCTATTTCTACAGCCTGACTAAAAGTTAGGTCCTGTATGGCTAATAGGGCTCTCTGGGTAGACTCCTCTTTGAGACCCATTACAAACCTATCTCTTAGCATTTCATCTAATTTGTCCCCAAATTTACACGTACGGCTATGGCTTTTTATTCCTGCAACAAACTCTGCAATGCTTTCATTTCCCGTCTGATGCCTTGAATAAAATTTGAAACGTTCATAGATGAGAACTACTCGGGGTTTGTAGTGATCGGTTAGGGCCTGTACCAATTCATTATAGGTGCAGGTTTCCGGTGCTTTAGGAGAAACTAGGTCCATAACTAAACCAAACGTTTTAGGGCCTATTATAGTTAAAAAGGTAGGTACTTTCTTAGCATCAGGAATGGAATTTGCCTCGAAAAACAACCTCACCCTAGTGGCATAAGCTTCGAAGTCCTCCCCAGAGTCTTCGTAGGGGCTTATGTGGCCAATCACTGACATGCTAGAGCAAAACCGAATTAGGCCAAATCACGTGAAGTAGGTTAGATTTGGTTTAAATTTGATCTAGTTACTCCCCAGTTAGGGCTGAATAGTGAATTGTATTAGAGTTAGGGCTGAGTAGGAATTAGTTTTAGAGTTAGGGCTGAGTAGGAATTAGTTTTAGAGTTAGGGCTGAGTAGGAATTAGTTTTAGAGTTAGGGCTGAGTAGGAATTAGTTTTAGAGTTAGGGCTGAGTAGGAATTAGTTTTAGAGTTAGGGCTGAGTAGGAATTAGTTTTAGAGTTAGGGCTGAGTAGGAATTAGTTTTAGAGTTACGGCTGAGTAGGAATTAGTTTTAGAGTTAGGGCTGAGTAGGAATTAGTTTTAGAGTTAGGGCTGAGTAGGAATTAGTTTTAGAGTTAGTGCTGAGTAGGAATTAGTGTTAGAGTTAGGGCTGAGTAGGAATTAGTGTTAGAGTTAGGGCTGAGTAGGAATTAGTTTTAGAGTTAGGGCTGCGGGACCTACGCTATAGTACGGTAGCTTACCCACACAAACAAACCAAATCGGACGACCCACTAGGCTACATCCAATTTTCCAAACAACCACTTGAACCCAATAAGCCAAATTTAACCCAATGAACAAAATTCAATCCAATGAGCTAAATTAAATCCAATGAGCTAAATTAAACCCAATGAGCTTAATTGAATCCCATGAGCTTAATTGAATCCCATGAGCTTAATTGAATCCCATCCTCGTCGCCAAATGTGATAGCGTGGGGTAGACACCCCAGTTAGGTTACTTAGGTTCTAGCAACCAATCAAAAGCACTTACCGGTGCGTTGAATTAGATATTGCTTTGGGAGCCTACCATTAGATTCCTGTGTCCCACAAACAGCCTACCTAACTCTCTCTTACATTACCAATTTATAAGCTATAGACATTACCCCTAACTATACTTAAGTACGGACAACTTCCTACCCTATTTGTCACCTTAGAAACACCACCTAATTTCACTCAGTACCAACGATTAGGTCAGATAGGAAAAAACATCTCTAGGCTAGCCCAAAACAATACGAACAGTCGCGTTGGTTCGTTTATGACTTCTCGTTGCCATTCAGCTTAGATTTAGTGATATTTCCCCTTTAGTGACTTTTAGACTATATACATATATATACACACACACGTCACCGCACTCCTGAATAATGTTGATTTTAAGTGTTGGGTACTTGTCAAATGATAGGCAAAAACTAAGGTGATTTTTGAAATCAGCACACCAAAGTTACCTAAAAACACGTGTTAGAATTAAATCAGCAAAATTGGTGTTGGGCAGTGTAATCTTTACAATATCTATAACCGCTTTAAAGTAATAAACTAAGAGCATATGAAGTAGAAGCATGATGCAATATATATATATATATATATATATATATATATACAGGGTGTCCCATAAGTCCGGCATCATAGGAGAAATTTAACTGCATTTCGTGTATGTACACCAACACCACTGTCTGTTGGGAGAACATTTTCACTCTTTGTCTCCAAGTTTGTATTAGCTTTAATTTTTTATTTTTTTTTGTGAGTATTTAACCACAGCTTCGTCATGCTGATAACAGATGATACACTGATATGTAGGTAGTGTGGTGTTCGTTGGAAATTATATAAATTTTTCTTACTCTTTTTCCAACTATACTTAAATTAGTCATGCTAAATTTTACGATACCTAACCTGGCTTTATCATTATTACTTGGAGTCTTGGACAGCGGTTCCCAAAGTATGGTTTGGTAGCTTGGTGCTACTTAAGTATGTTAAAAATTAAATCTCGGTGAACCATGAAATAAATGAAGATAAAATTTAGAGTTTGCAGCTTCGAGACGAGGAATTACTCGCGAAATAATGTTATTGTATAGTCTGGCCTGAAAAAAATTTGAGGGTGGTGGTGGTACGTTAAGTTTTCTGATTTGCCGTAGGTGGTATAGAAAAAAAAAAGCTCTGGAATCCCTAACTTAGACATTATAAATCTTGACGACTTTTTACAGAATCTGAATTGTCTTCATTTTGTATTTGTAATTTAGTCCACTGATACGCGTTTCCATAAAAAAAAGTTGCCTTCAGTAAATTCGAATCTAAACAAAAGTTCTTTAACAAAGTAAATGAATAACGAAAGAATATAAATCGAAAAAAGATCTTTCCTCATTTGTGCAATCATTATTTAGCCAAACTTTTAAATTTCTTTCGCTGAGTTGTGTTGAGGCTTAACAGTAATAAATTCTAATGTATTTATGGTGCTGTCGGACCGGGTATGTATAAAGTAACGCAAGTGAAGAGACAAATCCAATTTGAACGGATTTAAACTAGGGGTCTTTCCTGTTTCATTAACTGTTTCCAATTTTTATGAAAACAACGTGATATGTAGTTTTGGATCTTTTCCGTTTGACTGCCGCCATTGAAACATAAGAGGTGAGTGCCCCCAGCCTTCTTTACTTAGCCTTATAAGGCTAATTAACGAAAATATCACGACCTAACCTAACCAATCGTTAGGTCAACTGTACGACCTTGACGATTGGTTAGGTTAGGTCGTGATATTTTTGTTAGTTAGCCTTATAAAGCTAACTAAAGAAGGCTGGAGTTTAATTATGTTTCAATGGCGGCAGTCAAACGGAAAAGATCCGTAGTTTTTCACGCTGATTTCAAAATTATAAACCATTTCATCGAGAAATACTTAGGTTAGGTTAGGCTTATTATCATTTGATGTTTTCTAGGACACTGTTTTTCTTTCGGTATTAAGTTATATTCTTGTAAAAAATTTACTGCATTTTCTTCTGTCTCAGTCTTTCTATATAATTCTATAAAATTAAATTTGTCAGTCATTGGAAAGTAAAAAGATGTTGAACTATAGTCTATGCTTGCAGCGGAAGAACAAAATAGATGCGCAACGCCACCGTTTAAAAAATAGCCTAGCCTATGGTTGTAGTGATAGTCTATGCTTGCAGCGGAAGAACAAAATAGATGCGCAACGTCACCGTTTAAAAAATAGCCTAGCCTATGGTTGCAGTGATAGTCTATGCTTGCAGCGGAAGAACAAAATAGATGCGCAACGCCACCGTTTAAAAAATAGCCTACCCTATGCTTGCAGTGATTACACCGTTCTAGTACTTTTTGTAGTATTCTATAATTTACTTTCATTTCGAAAAAACTTATTTTTAGAATCAGCGTATTATTTTAAAATTTCTATAGCCTTCGCTGTTTCAAACATTTGCTAGTTTCTGCACATTATAACTTTTTGGTTATATATTTCTCGATGAAATGGTTTATAATTTTTAAATCAGCGTGAAAAACTGTACATATCACGTTGTTTCCATAAAAATCGGAAACAGTTAATGAAACAGGAAAGATCCCGAAACTAACTAGTGTAAGCCAGTTCAAATCAACTTTGTTTCTTCACTTGCGTTACTTTATACACACCCTGTACAATCGCAAGGCAAAGCCTACTTGTCTTCTCTGCATTTTGTCGACGTTAGGTATTTGTTTAGGAAAATATCACTTTTTAACCCGCGTGATTTTTCTCCAATGCAAAATTAACTCGTAGCAGGATTCGAACCTGGGACCTTCAAAGAGGAATCGTGGCTCAATGGCTGCGTCGACGACATTTACTTAGAAGTCTGAATCCTGACGGGGTTAATTTTGCAATACTTATATACAGATAGTCCTGGAAAGATGGATGCACACTTTCGTACTTTACTATACAAAGTCGATTCAGTGCTTAGACGTATTTCATATGAAGACTCGCGGATGGCGGTACCTTACATGTATCTCCAATGTACAGTGAAAGTATATTCATGAAAGCTGCATTATATATAACTGACACACACACACACACACACACACACACACACATATGATATCCCATCACACACATATACAGGGTGTAAACAAATTATCTTCACAACTTCTCTCTCAAATAAAAATATTAGGAAACGAAGTACACATACCGTTTTTGCGCCATCTGTGAGAGAAAGTAATAAAGTTTTACATAACCTCAAACACATTCAACATGGGCACCATTTGTTACACGTAAGACGTCCAAACGGTATTCTATCTCCATCCATGTACGCTGCAACATTTCAACGTCAACTCTTGCAACAGCAGCAGCAATTCTGGTCTTTAAATCGTCGATGTTGGCCACTGGAGTTGTGTACATGCAGTCTTTTGCATAACCCCATACAAAAAAGTCACAGTGTGTTATGTTTGGTGATCTGGCCAGCCAAGAGATAGGTCCCCCACGGCCAATCCACCGATTTGGGAAATGCATACATGAAGGAATTTCGTACCAACAAGCTCCAATGTGGTGGTGCGCCATCTTGCTGGAAAAACACATTAGGTTGTAGTTCCTGTAACTGTGGATAGACATAGTTCTCAAGCATATCCAGATAATTGGTGGGTGTTACTATATATATATATATATATAATATATATATATATATATATATATAATGCAAATCCACAAGGAAAAAGAAAAATTATTCCAAGGCCTTTCGTGTATTCAGAATAGTTCTCAAGTTCTCAAGCATATCCAGATAATTGGTGGGTGTTACTATATATATATACCGGGTGTTTCAAAAGTCCCTCACTAATTTGATTTTCAATTTTCTTTGCAGCTAATCGACCAACGACGTTCATCTTGTGGTAAACTCTTACTCAGTAGTTGAGAATTTTTTTGAGTCTACATTTGAAGTTTTGCTCCGTTTTCTTCTGCTACCATGCTATGGAAAAACTATACGCGCTCACAACATGGTATCATATGTGGTACATTTATTTCATAATTAAATATAAATTATTAATTAATTGAATTAAATATCTATACAAAATTGCCTCGGGATTGGCGACATAGCCTATTGGGAATGAAATAATTGAATTGCCATACGTACAAAGAACCTGTATGTATGAATCAGCCCACATAGCAACAAGAAAACCCAATTTATTGTTTAGTCTACCAAAAGAAGTAGACACAACAAACAACAAATCTTGCTAGATCGGCAAATAATAATGAAAATACAAGCGAACCAAGGAACGGCTCTCAGGGCTGTTTATTCCAAGCAAACGCTTTAAACTGGGAAAACGTGTCTAAATTTTCCCTCAAGTCCTGAGTGAATTCCTTATAATTAAAACCTAATGACTAAAAAGGATAGGCCTATTCCTTCAGGGGTTTATATAGTGACTGCCTATATTAATTACCTTAAGTAAATTCGCCGCGTAACCCCATCGTGGCGGCCCTACACCGAAAATGACCGTCACGCCCTACATCGAAACAAACAAAGACCCAGCAAAAATAAGGTGAGCAATTTCAGTTTTTCATTAACATAAGGCTTTCCCAACTCCCGATGCTAGAATTACCGTAATCAATATAAATATAAAGAGGTCCTTTAAAGACCTACATATTTATAACTCTCTAACGAAAAAGCATAGGGCTTTTGTCGGTAACCCTCCACTGACGTCTGTTGGAAATTTCCAACGGATGAGGGCACAGGCAATCAACCCATAGCCCTATATAGTTTTTTCAATGGTGGCCCTGTGTATGGGGAACTAACCCCTCTAAAATTTACACTGACACACGCAGTGGCTAGGCTTAACTCAGTAGGCCTAACCCCAATTTCAACCGTAACCCCACTATAGTTTTTTCATATGGTGGCCTAAGCAACTGGGAACCGATTCCTTTACCTTTACACTAATCGAAAACAAAGGCTTGTTCATTTAACAGGCATAACTTATTTTAGGTCCTAAAAATAATAGGCCCGCAACATTAAGCCTATTTAATAGGTCCTACTCTTCAAATTCAAAACTAAGCCTTGTTAATTTAACAGGCTTAACTCATTTGAGGTCCTATAAAATAATAGGCCCAAACATAAGCCTACTTGGTAGGCCCAACAAATAGGCCTATTTAGTAGGCCCACCTAACTTTACCTTACATAATAGGCCTACCTCTTAAAGTAGGCCTTACTCTTTACACTCAAGGCCTATCCTAACTAAAAACATTGTGAATTTTTAATTTAACCTGTGGCGCAGGTTATATAAAAAACTTATTACTGTACAGTAATTTAACTTGCTCAACATCATAAAAATTAAACTCAGAACTTTAACACTAACAACAATTATGGAAGACTTGGACAAAAGGGTAAGAAACCCACAAGACCTTGGGGCTACGGCACCATCTCAAAATCACAAAAAATTAATGAGGAAAAAATCAGCACGTAAAGGTGTCATCACCAAACTGTACAATGATTTCAAACAAAAGGAACCTACAAGATATGATCTTGAAACAACATTAAATTCTATTACTCGTTACAAACAAGAATTTTCATACTAGATGAAGACATAATTACAGAAATTGATGACACAATTGAACTAACAGATGATGAGTATTCTACTCTCCTACTTGACAATGAAAATTACATTACAAAAATTAACAACTATATTTCTGAAATTCAAAACCAACTTGATGAGTGCAAAAAAGAAGACACATACGAAAGCTTCTTAGAAGCTACAAGAAATGCTTCATTTAGCCCTCCCAATGTGGCTGAGGGCAATGAACTAAAATCAAAATTGCCTACACTTGCAGTACCCACTTTTGAGGGTGACAGAGCCAAATTTCAATCTTTTATTGAAAAATTTCATAGCCTTATAGGTAATAAAAACTACATTACAGATGTTGATAAATTTAGTTATTTAGTGAACTATCTGAAAGGCCCAGCCTTAAGATTAGTGGAATCACTACCAGCCATAGGTGCTTCTTATTCTGTAGCAATAGAATTACTTAACAGAAATTACATGAATAAGGATGAAATTATACATGATTTGGCTCTTAAAGTCATGAACATGCGAACCCCAAAAGACAACTATGGTGACCTCTTTGATTTTTACTGTGAGTTTGAATGTCTCATGGGACAACTTAAAAACAATAATTTAAACATTGCAGAAACAGCTTGGATCATTCAAGCTGTTGTTTTTGAAAAGCTCCCTTCTAAAGTCAAAGAGATATTTCATCAGAGGACAACTGACATATACCCTAGCCTTAATAAACTAAGAGAAGATTTCCCAACTGTACTAGCACTTTACAAATCAAGTTACACACACCCAAAATTTAACACAGAACAAGAAAAAACCAACAATGCAGAAAACCAAAAACCTAACAAAAGATTTCAACACTTACCAGTTACATCAAAACACAACCGCAAAACTCAATTTGCAGAAAATAAAGTGACAGAAAAAGACTCAAAGACTCCTACTCTGCAAAACTTTAATGTAGCTACTTTTGAGTATAATCCCACACCATGCAAATTTTGTTTTAGCAGTGAACATTATTCTACAAATTGTCCCAAATACAAAGACTTTACAGCAAGGTCAAAACGTTGTGAACAACTAAACTTATGCAAAAAATGCACTGGATCAGGGCACCAAAAGTCAAATTGCAAATCAAATTTGATATACAATTGTAAGTTTTGCAACAGTTTTGACCATGTTACCCCTATGTGTAATACACACACAGACATTGGAAAAACTGACAAACATTATGAACAAACACCCAAATCAAACCAAAACAAACAGAAACAAACCAAAAATGCTATGAATGGACATATCAGTTCATCTAGCATTAACCACAATTCAAAAATTCTTTTACCAACCACAACTTTGGAAATCCAAAACAAAAGAGGACAAATAGTACAGGTTAGGTGTCTTTTAGATACCTGCTCACAACAAACATTTGTAACTAAACAACTGATAGAAAAATTGGGACTTCAAAACCAACAAGGAGATGAAGATCTCTCTATTTCATCATTTATCAATAAAAACCCAGTACAAGCCAGTTTTAAAACTGCAAATATAACTTTAACTCTTGATGAAACATTTGAAACCCTTAAGGTTGTTGTTGTGGACAAAGTAGAACAAGAAAAAATACAAATAGCTGGGTTAAAACAAGCTTTGCTCCAACTTCAAAATAAATACACGATAGCTGATAAAACCCTTAATGCAGATGTAGTTGATGATATACATATGCTCATGGGGGCTGACTATCTTCATCTGGTCCATAGAGGCATCATTAAAATTGGAGATGGAATAGCCATACAAACTCCCACAGGTATTGCTCTTTTGGGTGACATAACTAAATACCATCTTACTACTGACACAGAAAACACAGAACATGAACAAAATTTACGCAAAACAAAATCACCACAGTCACAAATTTCTGACTATGTGACAAACTCGAACTACAAAAACACTGTCATAATCCCACATCATTTGAATGAAAATGATTCCACATTGGATGAAGGGTTACAGCAGTTATGACTATTAGAATCAGTTGGCATAAAGGACAGTACTATTACACATGAAGACCAATTGATGACAGAACAATTTAAGGATACATTACAACACAGAGACAATCAATACTATGTGGAGCTGCCTTGGAAAACACCTTGTCCAGAAATAATGGACAATTTGAAAGTAGCTAAGGCACATCTGTATAAAAATTACAGAAAACTAAAAAATGACAATCTTTTAGAACAATACAACAACATATTCAAGGAACAAATAGAAAGGGGCTTCATTGAAGAAGTTACTGATGAACCCTTTAAAAAACGAGGTTGTCATTATTTAACACACAGGGGAGTTTACAGAGAAGACTCATCCACAACTAAACTAAGAGTAGTATACAACTGTAGTTTAAAAGACACAAATTCTGTTAGTTTAAATGATTGTCTCATGGAAGGCCCAAACCTTGTCTCAGATCTTGTAAAAATTCTCCTTTGCTTCCGTTTAGACAATTATGCAGTACAAAGTGACATAGAAAAAGCATTCCTCTGTATAAATTTGAAGCTTGAGTATGATAAAAATCATCTCAGGTTTTTGTGGTTGAATGATCCACATGACCTTAACAAAGGTTTCAAAACCTACAGATTTAAAGTAATTATTTTTGGAGCAAATTGCTCTCCAAGTATTCTTGCTTTAACAATTAGAAACCACCTAAACTTATTTCAAGAGGACTTAACAGTTCAGTTTTTAAAACAAAACTTTTATGTGGATAACCTCATTGGTTCCACTGTAACTGAAGAGGAATTGCTTGAAATTTACCAAATGTCACAACCCATAATGAAGCAAGGAAATTTTGGATTGAGAGAATGGGTTTCTAATTCTCCTAAATTAAATGAACAAATAACAAAAGACAACAATGGGAACATTGAACCAAACAATTACACGAAAACACTTGGAATGCTTTGGTTTTTAAAACAGAATTCTGAACACGATGACACTCTTTGCACGAAGAGTTATAACTTAAATCCAAATGCCAATACAAAAAGACAAGTGCTTTCAGAATCATCCAAAATTTTTGACCCCATTGGATTATATTTACCAGCAACCATAAGATCCAAAATCCTTTTGCAAGACTTATGGAAAAAGAAAATTGATTGGGATGAACCACTTTCAGTGGAAGACCAACTTCATTGGAAAAAATTAGCCACAGACTTGAACAAAGTTCAAGACATCTACGTACCAAGATGTGCTGGCTACAGATTGAAATCGCAAACACTACACATTTTTACAGATGCCAGCACACAAGCTTATGGGTGTTGTGCCTATTTAACAAGTGAAAATGAAAGTAACTTGGTTTATTCAAAGGCAAAAGTGGCACCCTTAAACCAAAAGAAAACTGTACCACAACTTGAATTATTAGCTGTCTCATTGGGAGTTAAAACAGCAAACTTTCTTTCACAAGTGTATAAAGAAGTTGACATAACAAACATTTACTTATGGACAGACAGTCAAATTTGTCTAACATGGGTGACCAACACAGATACAACTTCTTGCAAAAATATATTTGTGAAAAACAGACTAACAGAAATCAAAACTGCAAACACAAACCTTGGTATCAAATTTAGGTACATAAAAACAAAGGAGAATCCTGCAGACTTTTTGACAAGAGGGCTCTCTTACAAGCTGTTGAAAACAAATAAAATCTGGTATGAAGGGCCCGAATGGCTAACATGTGAGGATCTTTGGCCAGCCAAAGTAGTTAACCTCACACTCAACTCTACAACAACTGAAAAGATCACTGAGGACAAACCTATATTTGACTATCACCTTTATTCAGACCTAAACAAACTCTTGAGAATTACAGTCTATTGCTGCAAGTTTGTCAATAGCTACCTTCTCAAACACTGTCCTCAGAAAGCCTTTTCTAACTTAACAGAAACTGCAACAAAATACTGGCTCAAACAGATACAAGCTTCAGAATTTGACAAGGAGTTGAAGTATCTTAGGTCCAGTAGCACATTAAACAAAGGTATTCCTTCACTTGTCATGGATCTAAATCTGTACCTGGATACAGAGGGTCTGATAAGGTGTAAAGGAAGGCTTAACAAGTCAACTTTGACTTACAACTCTAAGCACCCAATTCTTCTTCCAAGGAGAAATCACTTCACAAAACTCATCATCAGGGATACCCACAACAAAATACACCACATGGGAGTCCCACAAACCCTGACAGAGCTGAGAAAAACTTACTGGCTACCAAAGGGTAGAACTGAAACAAAGAAAATTTTAAACACATGCATTCCTTGTAAACGTATCCATTCACGACCCTTTAAGACCCCAAGCCCTCCAGACCTACCTGTGGAACGAGTAACATTTACTCGGCCATTTGAAACCACGGGTATTGACTACACTGGAGCGGTAAATGTGAGTTTTGGAGACAAAATGGATTCAAAGGAATACAAAGTGTACATTGTACTCTTCACCTGTGCTGCCACACGTGCCATATGTCTAGACATAGTAGAAGATCTGACAGCAGAAGCTTTTATTGCTGCTTTCAGACGATTTTGTGCACACAATTCTGTACCCAAAACTATATGGTCAGACAATGCCACATACTTCAAATCTGGTGAAAAATTATTCATCAGATTTGTGACAGTGAAACAGTACAAACTCATTTAACCAAACACAACATAACCTGGAAGTACATTCCTGTTAATACACCATGGTATGGTTCAATTTGGGAAAGAAACATACAAACTGTAAAGAACTGCCTTAAAAAGACTATTGGGACAAAACATCTACAACTTTTTGAACTCATGACTATTCTGTCAGAAATTGAAAATGTTGTCAACAACAGACCATTAACTTATGTGGGAGATGGTATTAATGAGCCAGAACCTCTCACACCAAACCACCTAATTAAGGGAGAAACAGTAAACATGTTACCAGAATCTGAACATAACAGTACAGAGGATCCAGATTGGGAAATAGGACACAAAGAACTCAACACAAAATACAACATTTGACACAAATCAAGACTCAATTTATAACAAAATGGAGAGAAGAATACTTAACAAGTCTTAGAGAAAGACATAAACAATTAACAAAACAAAGTTGGAATGATTCAGTCAAAATTGGGGACATTGTGTTGATACATGACAAGACACCAAGACAACATTGGTCAATGGGAAAAGTCTTGGAACTCAAAACTGGTGAAGACGAAGTTACCAGGGTTGTAAAACTGAAAACAGCAACTGGTGAAACCACCAGAGATATCACATTACTATATCCTTTGGAGTGTGGGGCTAAATTAGAACCATTACCCCAAAGGATGGATCAGGATACTATTGGGGAGGAATCTCTCAATGTGCCTGATGTAACTCAGACTAAACCAGACAGGCCTCAAAGAAAGACTGCTTTGAAAGCCAGAAAACTTTTACAAGAAAAAATTAAGACTGGTGACTTATAAAACTTACACAAACTGAGCAAAGTTAAAATGCTTAATAACTTTACTTTAATCCCATAAATTTCCTATACCTAAAGGGAGTCAAACTGATTGACATAACTTTAACTAAACTTGAGAAGTTGGCCTCTTGAACTTTAATTTTAAATAGGTCTTGAGTAACCTCTCTCCCTAAATTTCTACTTTATTCTTTTCATCCATTTCACATGTTTACACACAGTTTCAAAAAATTTTGATCTATAACATACAAATTTTTCTCCGGCCCCCCCCAGTATATGGAAAAACTATACGCGCTCACAACATGGTATCATATGTGGTACATTTATTTCATAATTAAATATAAATTATTAATTAATTGAATTAAATATCTATACAAAATTGCCTCGGGATTGGCGACATAGCCTATTGGGAATGAAATAATTGAATTGCCATACGTACAAAGAACCTGTATGTATGAATCAGCCCCATAGCAACAAGAAAACCCAATTTATTTAGTCTACCAAAAAGAAGTAGACAACAACAAAATCTTGCTAGATCGGCAAATAATGAAAATACAAGCGAACCAAGGAACGGCTCTCAGGGCTGTTTATTCCAAGCAAACGCTTTAAACTGGGAAAACGTGTCTAAATTTTCCCTCAAGTCCTGAGTGAATTCCTTATAATTAAAACCTAATGACTAAAAAGGATAGGCCTATTCCTTCAGGGGTTTATATAGTGACTGCCTATATTAATTACCTTAAGTAAATTCGCCGCGTAACCCCATCGTGGCGGCCCTACACCGAAAATGACCGTCACGCCCTACATCGAAACAAACAAAGACCCAGCAAAAATAAGGTGAGCAATTTCAGTTTTTCATACATAAGCTTTCCCAACTCCCGATGCTAGAATTACCGTAATCAATATAAATATAAAGAGGTCCTTTAAAGACCTACATATTTATAACTCTCTAACGAAAAAGCATAGGGCTTTTGTCGGTAACCCTCCACTGACGTCTGTTGGAAATTTCCAACGGATGAGGGCACAGGCAATCAACCCATAGCCCTATATAGTTTTTTCAAACATGCTGACTAGAGCAGAGGTGTAAAATCGCTGCATGGCAGGAGGTTTTTCAATCTGTGGTCGAAGTGCAGCGACGATTCCGGGCAGTCTACGGTCAGCATTATGCACCGGATAGGAACACCATCGTCGCCACCCACCGGAAGTTTATGGAGACCGGATCCGTAAAGGACAAACCACGATCAGGAAGACCTCGAAGTGGGCGGAGTGAGGAGAATGTCGAAACTGTCCGTGAGGCGTTTACTCAGAGTCAAGGAAAGTCCATTCGGCGAGTGCTGCGAACTGACCTCAGCGCGACATCTATCCAACGGATTTTGCGGCGTGGTCTCAAGCTGTATCCGTACAAGATCCAGGTGGTTCAGAAGCTGGAACCTCAAGACTACGATTGCCGGGTGGAGATGTGTGAGACACTGCTGCATCACTACGAAAGAGACCCATCGATCCTGGAGCACATGTGGTTCAGCGACGAAGCTCTCTCCCACCTTTCTGGTCGCGTCAATCGGCACAACACCCGCATCTGGGGAACTCACAATCCTGCGGAGATCCGTGAACATGAAAGGGACACGCCGAAATTGGTCGTCTGGTGTGCCATCTCCTCAGCTGGGCTGATTGGAAATTCCGTGAACGTCAACGGAGACAATTACCTTCGTATGCTTCAGGAGTTCTGCATCCCCCAACTGTCAGCTGTAGCTGACATGCAAGAAGTCATTTTCCAGCAAGACGGTGCCCCTGCTCATTACTCGCGTGAGGTTCGCTCATTTCTGAATAAGCAGTTCCCGGATCGGTGGATTGGTCGCCGTGGTCCCATCGAATGGGCTGCTCGCTCGCCTGATCTTACCCCATGCGACTTCTTTTTGTGGGGCTACATTAAGAGCAAAGTGTACGCCGCCAAGCCGCGAGTCCTCCCCACACTAGAAGAACGGATCAGGAATGCGTGTGCTTCTGTTACTCCCGAAATGTTGTCCAATGTCGGCCAAGAATGCGTAAAACGGTGGCTCGCTTGTTTCGAAAAAGACGGTGCCCACGTTGAGGTGTACCAGTGACTTTCCAGTAGACTTATGAAGCCAAGTTTGATGCCACCAAAATTCTCATGAATCGTAGACTCAGCAACCAAATTGTCATTTGGTTCATCTTGTAATTGCTATTTTAATAAAATTTTAAAAATAATGAGGGACTTTTGAAACACCCTGTATATAAAAAATGCAAATCCACAAGGAAAAAGAAAAATGATTCCAAGGCCTTTCGTGTATTCAGAAGTACACCTCGTCAGGGAATGAAGGGAGAAGGCGAGATGACAAAAATATATATGAGGGGTCGCGAGTCTTAAGGTACCTAAGCGCCACCACAGGCGAAAACGTGTTTTTGATGGATATCACTATTTTCACCATTCCTCTATCGCGTGGTTTGGGTTATAATGACCTTACGACACTAGAAGTATGGTTGAAAACCTTATGAAGCGAACTACTTTTTTCACCTCTATCGCCAGCTGGGCTCTGCCGCCTAGATGTGATGCGCATCTTAAGTAGTGATGTAGCGGATGTCATTTTTTTCACATCCGCGGATGCGGATGCGGATGAGGATGTTTGATTTCAACATCCGCGGATGCGGATGCGGATGTCTACATTTTCGTTATTTTTTAGGATATATTCGAGATTTGTTGTGTTTAACGTATATAATAAGTTATTATATAGAGAGAGCTGTAGCTATAATGTAGTATAATTGATTAATTGTACAATAATTGCTGTACTTTTCTCTGAACATAAAATAATATCAAGCATCTAACTAATATAGAAATCAATTAGTGAATTCGTCTGCAAATAAATTCGTTATATTTTGTTGAGTTCAGCAACAATTAGAAACCATAATTGTGTTACCAGGATGCGGGACGTGAACCCAACTCAAATGCACCCCACCGACCTCTTTCCCCAACCTCCACCCTTATAGAAAGAGATCTTTAATTAGCTTGATAACTATTATATTAAGTTTAAAGTTTATTAGGCATATTTATAAATGAGTAATTAAAATAAAGTAAACTAAGATGTTCATCGTTTAATGTTCAAACTTAATTATAGGAAGGTTATGCTTAAGGAACATTAATTTTTCTGCCTTTTCTGCTGCCAGTCTGTTTCTCTTTTCATCATATATTAATCCAGCACTGCTAAATAATCTCTCGCTTGGTACGTTTGTTGGAGGACAGGCTAAATGTTTCCTCGCAAGTTTACTCAAGTATGGATAGATATTCTGCGTATTTTTCCACCAACTAATAGGATTGTCACATGCAGCCAGGCGTTTTTCTTGGTGATAGCTCTCGATCATTTTTACTACATCTTTTGACATCGCGTAGGTCTCGTCATTGTTGCTTGACTCAAGAAAC
This sequence comes from Bathynomus jamesi, assembly GCA_023014485.1. Classification (NCBI taxonomy): domain Eukaryota; kingdom Metazoa; phylum Arthropoda; class Malacostraca; order Isopoda; family Cirolanidae; genus Bathynomus; species Bathynomus jamesi. Next base: position 313,185 of record JAJOZX010004054.1, read on the forward strand.
TGAGAGACAGATTCTGTGATAGATTTGCTTGTTGAAGGTGTTGGTTCTGTCACTGAAACTTGTATTCTTTTGGTGGGTGGCGAAGCGACAGATTCAAGAGATTGAAGCTCTTCAACTGCTTTGCCAAGTGATGATTTAACTCGTTCTAATGTACTAGGTGAAAATAACTTAGCTTTGTAACGTGGATCTAAGTAGGTTGCAAGAGAGTAACTTCATACAAGAACAGCCTCTCGTCTTGTCGCTTGCATCACTTTTGCGCACAATGAACTAGTTCTATTAATATAGTAGAATTTGATAATTTCCGCTTATTAATGACGTTTTATCTCAACGGTCCACATCCGCACGACATCCGCAGTCCAAAGTGCGGATGCGGGTGCGGATGCGGATGCGAGAAAATGCGCGGATGTTCCGCGGATGCGGATGTGACCTACATCACTAATCTTAAGGCCACAATATCCCATGACAGCCACGCCGCTCTGCTTTCTGATTGGCCACCCGCTCCACGCGCCGAGAGGGACACGACACAAACATCCCGCCAGTACCTTAAGACTTGCGTTGCTGTTAGCAGTCGTCCTGTGTTCGTGCTCATATTGCTGAATATTGCGTGGATTATTCTACAGGGTGTCCCGTAAGTCTGGACCCATAGGGATTTATAATATATTTTTTTATTATGTTGCAGGTAAACCATGTCACTGACTAGAGAGGAGAGAGTTCAAGTTATTTTGCTGGTCGGGACCCGTAGTCACCGGGAAGTGGCCGAAGAATTCAACAATATGCATCCAGACCGCGCACCAATCACACACAGATGTGTTGGCAAGTTGATAGCCAAATTTAAGGAAACTGGATCCGTAGCTGACAAGCCTCGCAGAGGACCTTCAAGGACTGTTACGGAAGACGAAACCAGTACCAGTGTGTTGGCTAGCTTCGCTGTCAGTCCCAAGAAGTCACTTCGACGCATGTCCAGCGAAACTGGGACTATTTTGTAATTCACCCGGCTTCTAACTATTATCAACGTGTGCAGCAATGTCTCACCGTGCTAGTGATAGTGATGAAAAATCAATGGAATCATTCTGTGCCGGAAATCGCACCCAAAGTTCGCATAATAAGAAAATAAAAAAATAAAAAAAAATATATATAAAATATAAAATATGAAAATCTATTCCAAAAACTCATTAACATCTTCATTAGCATACTTAGAACTCTAATTTAACCAAAAATGAACGTTCTAGCTTATTTAATAACAGAGATACTATTGCCAGAATATTGTTGAACTTTGAAGGCGATTTCTGGCGAATTTTAATTTTGGCGCTTAGGTACCTTAAGACGCGGGACCCCTCATATCACGGGACATAAAAACAAAAAGATAAGCACATGATTAACAAGAGTTGATTAGAGGGAAAAGGTATTTTAACAGGATATTGTCAGTTTTATGCATTCCCGCACTGTTATTGAAATTATTTGTAAAATGGATAAATGTACATTCTAGAATATTCCTTTCGATTATATCTCTGTTTTTAACGAGTTCTTTAGAACTATCCCACTTGATACTATGATTACATCCATACATATGGTTAAACAATGCATTAGAATTATTTGCTGTTCTACAAGCATATTTGTGCTGTTTTACCCGAATAGCTAATGTTTTACCCGTTTGACCTAATATACTGAGTCACATTGTGTACATCCAATCGAATACACACAACCAACTATATTATCCGGGCTATTCTTTATTAGGCGTGATTTAATAGTATTATTATACTTAAAGACTACATTCATACCAATTGCGTTAAGTAAAGTCGGAAGATATTGAAAATTTACATGGTAAGGTAGGCTAAGGATATTTTTACGCTCAAATTCCTTTACAGTTACAATATTATAATACCTATTCTTGGCTTTCCTAAGGCAGTTATACCTGTACCAAACAACTCGTTACGAAACTAGTGTAAGCCAGTTCAAATCACCTTGTTTGGTACAGGTACATAGATGGTATTTTATGCCTTTGGCCTAATAATTTGGATGTTAACTTATTTCTTGGTAGGCTCAACAATTTAGTCCCATCTATTAAGTTCAGGGTTCAAAAAGAAAATGATGGAAGCTTAACTTTTCTGGCTCTAAAAATTCAGAGATGCTTTAATCAGTTAAAATTTAAAGTATTTTCTCTGCTATGTTTCTTAGAGCACTGAGAGTTGTCAGTCCTGAATTTTTAGATTCCGTGTTATGCAATATCATGAATATTGGTACTAAATTATGTTATCCTATTTCAATTTTTGATAACTGCCTTAGGAAAGCGAAGAATAGGTATTATAATATTGTAACTGTAAAGGAATTTGAGCGTAAAAATATCCTTAGCCTACCTTACCATGTAAATTTTCAATATCTTCCGAATTTACTTAACGCAATTGGTAGCACTGTTGTCTTTAAGTATAATAATACTGTTAAATCACGCCTAATAAAGAATAGCCCGGATAATGTGGTTGGTTGTGTGTATTCGATCGGATGTACACAATGTGACTCAGTATATATATAGGTTAAACGGGTAAAACGTTAGATATTAGGTAAAACAGCATAAATATGCGTGTAGAACAGCAAATAATTCTAAGCCATTCTAAGGAATATTCTAGAATGTGCATTTATCCATTTTAAAAATAATTTGAATAACAGTGAGGGAATGTATAAAATTGACAATATCCTGTTGAAATACCTTTTGCCTCTCATCGACTTCTCATCTCGCCTTCTCCCTTCATTCCCTGACGAGGTGTACTTCTGAATACACGAAAGACCTTGGAATCATTTTTCTTTTTCCTTGTGGGTTTGCATCATTCATTCATTTCACGTGTTTAATTGTGAAATTCATCCCATATATATATATATATATATATATATATATATATATATATATATATACACGCATCGAATCTGTCTATAATGTCAAGTTCTTTCAGTTTTTTTTATTCAAAAAGTTTTGATAACTGAAATACCTTTCTTTCTTTGACTTTTCACCTTCCTTGGTTTTCTTTTCGACAAAAAGTTTCCTTGCTATATATTTTACGCTATTTCGTTTAATGGTTTATATATTATATATATATATATATATATATATATATATATATATATATATATTAATCACTTACTAATATGATTGAGGTTAATGGGTTTGCCACACTTCTGTATAATTGCATAAAACACATGGTATATCACGTGTCCCAAGACACGCAAAGGGGTACAGTTTAAATATGTCACTCGTACATCAGTGATATGCAATACCCGAATATAGCAAAGCTCATTTCTCTGTTGCACCTAAAGTTGTTATTTCAGGTCATATTAAAATGCTCATAACTAAAAAATTGACCAAACAGAGAAGAAAGTGCCAAGAGATAGCTCTTCTCTCACTAACTTTTTCAATGTTGTTTTTTTGCCAAAAAGCTGAAATGCTCAAGAGTGAGAGAGCAAGTAAGAAAGATTGGGCAAAAGTACTTTGATCCTACGAAAGCAATTTTGAGGCGAGTTAGCAATACCTTAGGGTTAAGATAAAATACGACATAGGTTGTAAGTTCTGTAATTAACTTATTCCAAACCACTTATTGCGTAAACTCTACTTTTCGCGCTTACCATTGAAGAGTGAAGAGGAAAATCGAAGAGGTCTATTACTCACACTGAACCATTATCATTATAAAGGACGGTAGTGGCAGTGTTATGGTCTGGAGCTACGTGTCACTGGGAGCTGGAAAGTCGTTATGTGAGGGGTGAATGAATTTCATGATATATACAAGTGTTAGAACAGGCACTGAGACTCTACATCGGTAAACTACTTCTCTGTATTTTCCTTGAAAATTGATGTTTATTTCAACAAAACAACAACAAATGTTGTACGTAGAAAGTTATTAGGGAATATTTTGACGAAATGCAGATTATCCTGCTCGAGTGGCCACCTAGTCTCCAGACCTTATACCTCATCGGACATATGTGGGCAGTTTCGGAAAGAGTGGCAGGATTCACGCATGTCAATCAAAGTCAGAGATCCAAGCCAGATTAATTAGGGTTGCTTCAGAATCATAACAATCAATTTTCCAAACATAAATGAAAAACTCTTGGACAACCATAAACAGTCTTCTCGGAAACCAAATTTAAAAAAAATGAATAGAGAAATTAAATATTGATAATAAAGAAATTACTGATGATACTTCTATTGCAGACTTTATAAATATACATTTTACTTCAATAGCGGATAAACTTCGCTCACAATTACTAAATAATGATCATTCACTTCTAAATTCATTTTCTTTTGTTCCTGCTACCTCTACTGAAGTCCGGAATATTATTGGCAAGTTAAAAAATACAAAAAATAACACTCGTAACATTTCTGTACCTATATTGAAACTTGTTAAAGATAAGATATCTGTAACTGTGGCTAATATTATCAATCAAAGTATTTCCAAAGAATATTCCCATCAATGCTAAAAACTGATTGTATCACACCCCTTTTTAAAGGGGGTGATCCGGTGTGTTCAAATTATCTGTGTTCAGCAAAGTTTTTGAAAAATTTGTAAAAAGTAGAATGCAGCGATATTTAGAATCCTACAATTTATTATCTCCAAATCAATATGGCTTCCGTAATAATAAACCAACGGAAATGGGTATTTTAAACCTCATGAAAAATGCAAATATAGCTAAAGAGAACAAAGAAATAATGAATGCAAGAAACTTCACTTTTCTACGTGGAGGTCAAAATATGATAATAAAAACTCACTCTAATAGACAGAGTTTATTCCCGCAACAGTTTCGATACCCACTGGTATCCACCCGAAGAGGATGCCAGTGAGCATCGAAACTGTTGTGGAAATAAACTCTGTCTATTAGAGTGGGTTTTTATTATCAAAAGAAATAATGATATCAATATTTATGGATTTGAGTAAGGCGTTTGATGTAATAGAAATAAACCATAATATTCTACGCAATAAATTATATTGTTACGGCTTTAGAGGAACAATCAGTGATTGGTTTAAGAGTTATTTGTCCAATAGATATCATTTTGTATCAGTAAAGAAGGTTTGCTCGACTAAAGCGCTTGTCAAACATGGTGTGCCACAGGGCTCAGTTCTGGTTCCACTGTTATTTTTATTATACCGGGTGTCCGAGAATTATCTGTACAATTTTTGGCTGTTATTAAAAGTCAACCATGAAGTGTAGAAATTCCAGTGTTGTCCCATTTTACAGAGAATCTCATTAAGTTTTTTCTGATACCACGTTTTGACAAGTTTTTAGAAATGTATATAAATGTATATAAATGTATATAAATGACCTACGTTCATCTGATATAGTGAACTTCGTAATGTTTGCAGATGATACAACTGTCTTTTTCTTGCAATGATTTTAATTCAGCTAAGAATATATTTAATTCATAATTCATCAATGTAATGAAATGGTTGACCACCAATAAACTCTTCCTAAATACCAGTAAAACAAATTTCATGATTTTTACTAATAAAAGAAATGTATATCTTGATGAACTTAATGTTAATGAAATCGCTATAAATGAGTGTACTGTAACAAAATTTCTTGGTGTAATGCTAGATAAGAATTTGCAATGGAGTAATCATGTAACTTATATCGCGAAAAAGATTTCAAGGAGCGTTGCTACAATGTTTAAACTTAGAAATGTAGTCTTAAACAGGTTTTATTGACTTTTTATCATACTCTTGTTCTCCATTATATAACGTCCTGCATTATTTCGTAACTTATCAACAAATCCACTCGTATTAGACCAGAAAGAGATTAAAGCATGTTATACGTCAGTAGTATGGACGCAAAATGGACGAGTGCAAGAATGTTGCAATGCTGCAAATGTTGATCAATGTTGCAAAGGGAGGGAAGGGGTGTTGAAAAGAGGTTATGCAGCAAAGAAGGGGAGGGGTTATCCCCGAAGCTGCAATGAAGGGGGAAGGGGTTATGCAACAATCAATGCTGCAAAGGGGAGGGGTTATGCAACAAGTCAATGCTGCAAAGGGGCGAGGGAGCTTTGGGGGGAGAAGGGAGGATGACCTTCACACAAAGGGGTAACCTTAACCTAAGAGAGGGAGAGAAAGGAGGAGGAGGGTCTTTGGGGAGAAGGTGAGATTTCCTCACCCCCTAAAGGGAAACCTAACCTAAGCCTTAACCTAAGAAGGGGAGAGGAGAGAGTTCTTTATTCCATCAGAGTCCGTCGCATAATGAGCGTCCAGGTGCCCAGCAGCTGTTATATAGAGGGTTGTGAGTTGCCAAATACCCCTATATATTTTAATTATGTTCAGGTTTATCTTATTAGGGTGAGTTGCCAGATACCACCATTTATTTTAATTATTTATTTATTAAAGGCGAGAGTGACTTTCTCTTTAAATTTGTTCAGCAAGAGAACTAATTATTTAAACGAATCCCAATATTAACAATAAAAGAAATACAATTAATCTGAAATGAATGAAAAAAAAATTGACAGAAAATACAAGCAAAAAATATCATACACACTTTATATATATATATATATATATATATATATATATATATATATATATATATATATATATATATATATATATATTAAAATACCAACTAAATATGTTAAAAAAATACATGTACTCTTTTGCAACACGAATAGCCGAAAGTGTCTATTTACTTTTGTCATTCCTTGCGGTTTTGCTCCCGAAAGTGTCATTTTCGTACAATTTTTTCATCCATCTTAATATTCATTCTTTCGATTTGAGAAATTTATATATACACATTTATATTAAATTCCCCTTATGAAAACAAGTTTAATAATATGCAGTAGATATACTAAACCGTATATTAAATTTGGTAATAAACAACTATAAATAATCTCATAGAATAACATTCATTTTCACATTATGTTGAGACGAGAACGATCGGAGGCAGGTAAGCGTAAGGTACATTGGAACGCGGTTGACCTATATATCAGCGGGGCACCAACCATGATCTCTTGCTCTGCTTCTCCTTACAGTCATTCTTTGATATGAGAATACTAAAAATCACAATAAACAATAGAAATATTCTGAGATTAATATTTATTTTTTTCACCCTATTATCATCAATATAAATGGAAGACATGATCTGCCTTAAAAATCTAAAAAATAACTTCTTAACAATTCATGTTTTCAATTTAAATAAACACCGATAAGCCACACACCCACACACACACACCTTATTCTACTTTCTGATCCTGGAAGTTCGATATTGTTTTAAAATTAGAGTATTTTGTGTTAATATTCGAAGAGTGAAAGCATTGCATAAAAGTTATATATATATATATTACGTAACATTTCATATTCTTAATTTAGAAGCACAAATCTGTTGAGGGATTTAAAAAAAAATTTAAACTTCACAAATTACAGGCATACCTCGCTTTACGAATTATTGCGTTCCCAGCGTCCCAATCGTAAAGTGAGGCATCGTAAAGCGAGGCATTATTTCCCATAGGCTTAATGTTATATTAAGGGATACGTTCTTGGGACAAATTTATTTAAAAAAATCGCAAGAAAAGGTAATAAAACGATAATTTATGCAGCAATGGTTTAATGAAATGAAAAACAAAGCAAAGATATATGTAAAAAGACACACAGAAAGTTTAATTTTTATTTGACTCACTCGTAGAAGCACCTTCAGACGTTTTGGCATAATGGGGGTAATTTTAAATAATAAAATAACAGTGAAACACACGTAGTGAGCGCGAGAGTGAATCAATAACAACCTCTCACTTCAACGCAACGATACAAACTAACGATAAAAATGTTCCGCCAGAGTGAACAAACGCACGCACGAACGATATGTACTTATTTTTGACGTGTACGATTTATTTTTGATGTTTAATAGTTTTTTTTAACTTTATTTATTTTTTTATTTCGTTTAAAATAAAATTCATAAACCTAGGGTATCGTAAAGCGAGGCATCGTAAAGCGAGGTATTACTGTATATAAATTATGACTTGAATTTCCATTAAAAAAGACTTTAGCAAGTCAATTACATTCAATAACTAGCCTTTATACTCTTATTACCTTTGGTAACCTTACCTCCCCCGAATTGTTCATTCTGACTAAGATCAAACTTGTCATCCTCCTTAGACCTTCAGTTTAACGTGGAAACCGAAACACCAGGAACACAGCGTCACTAGGTTACCCAGGATACCCATTTATCTACCAACCAATTGTGCGGAAGGATGATCGTTTACCGCGCTGCCGGCGGCTGTCACCGGGTCTCGAGCCCGGATGAGCTCTGAAACTATTCTTTTTATTATACTTCATTTTGTACAAAAATGACTAAATCCTGTTGTATCTCTCCAAAAACATTCTGCTTGTAGAGATCTTCAAGGTTTCTTATTTTTCTACTGATCTTTGTGTCATCGGATGTTACTGCGCTGTCCCTGGTCCTCACCTATGTCAGGATTATGAAGATTAGTGGCGATAATACTGTTCCTTGGAGATATTTACAGGTGATTCTTTGAAAAGAGGGAACAAACTTATACAGATACAAATAAGAGTGACAATTGACATCTAAAATATGCAGGAACCATGTACATCTAATGTTGCAACTCATCGTTTCTGTGTCTTACTTTGACGGTGAGGCTCTTGGTCGTTCCAGCTTGCTGGCACCTGAACCTAACCTGGCCTATGATTCAGACCATAGATTCTCCTTGTACTGTAATGACTTGCCGCCGCTCAAATTATATGTCCATTTACCTAATCAAAATGGTGAAAAATTGAGGATCGAGTAGTATGCTTGCAAATATTAATGAAAAATGTTGTCGTGACAGATCGTGTAAGTGAGCTCATACACCTTGAGATGTGAGCAGTAAATCTACGGAGAGAAGATAAAGACACCATTAGTCGGCCAATCAGGACGCCCAAAGCGTGGGTCCGTTATATCGGTGTTACGATCGACCAGAACTGCACAGCATACTCCAAGTGCGGCCGAACCATGGAATTGTACAGAGAGAGCACAATCTCCTTGTTTCCGAAATCGCCTCCTGATATAACCCGTTCTCTTTATCTGTTTCTGGTATTTACTTTACTTATAACTTCTGTGGCACATGGAACAAGCTACTTCAGAAGTTGTGAGCAGTTCCTCTGTGGGTCAGTTCATGAAAAGGATAGACCGAACTTTGCACACTGTTTGAGATGTAGGAATTTTTCCCTGGCACCCGTGCTAGTGGCACCTCCACGGTATGGGGCGCATGGCCTTTTGAGGTACATCTTGTCATTGTAACTCCATATCTCTCATGTATATATTACACATTGTGTGCTGCTATTAATATTAATACAGAAACTCTTTCCAAAATTATTGTGAAAGAAGATTTATGCAAAAGTATAATGAAAAAAGAACAGCTTCAGAGTTCATTCACACAATGCGTACACTTATCTCGTGTACACAGTTAGTGGAAAATAAAAGACATCAATGAAACTTTAGATATACCTAAAATAAACTAAAGAAAGTAAATATGTACGGAGCTCCAATAAACCTTAGCCCCCCCGCCCATGGCCTAAACCATCAGAGGTACAGTAAAACTAAACATACCTTACGAAAGAGAATTTAATCCTGCATTTAATGAGAAACAATTAAAACTTGGTGTTCCCGCCATTGGCTTCCAAGACAGCCCGAATTCGCTTTGGGTAGCTTGCCAAAAGTGACGTGAATAGATCTTGATCGTTACGCAAATTTGCTAAAACAGTTTCATTGTGTTGCGTCATTGTATCCTTCGAAACTCGACTTGCTGCAGGTCCTTGAAACAAGAGACATTCAACCTTGTCCTTTATAATTGATCCAATGTGTTCACAGACGTTCAGGTCAGGAGAATTTCCTGGCAATTCTTCATTTCTAAAGAAATCGATCTCATGGTTCCGCAACAACTGTTGAGTGGCTAATGCCTTAAAGCAGGGGGCCTTATCGTGCAGAAGTGTGACCTGATCGACATCCATAACATTGTTTGGGTTTCTTAGAAAAGGAATGACATGCTGGGATAGAATAATATCACGGAAATACTGTCCATCCCAACTCTGACCATTTGGCTTCAGCACCCAGATGAGCTTCTTCGCAGTGAACAAAACAAACACACCAATACAGTCTGGACTTTTTAATAATTCGCGATAATGTTCATTGTCATCGATTTCATCTGGTGTTGTGGCCCACACTCGATCATTTTGGTAATTAGGCCGACGTGTTACGTAAACAAAAAATTCATCGGAGACAGCTAAATGCATGAAATCATTCACATCCCAATCTTCAAGATAATGGGCAAGCCACATTCTGTCATCGATGTTAAGTTGAGTTTTTCTTGGCTTTGGAAGTTCATGACAAGGCTTTAAACCTGCCTATGACGGTACAGTCGAATGATCTCACCACTAACGATCTTTCCTCTCAACACTTCGATCTCTCTAGAAAGTTTAGCACAGCTGTTTTTCCGTTTACGCGTACCGCTTTAAATGATGGCCTTTGTTTCCTGAGAGAGTGGCAAATTTGGGCGCCCAGATTTGGTTGTATCCATTTCACATTCATCCAAAGTTTTATTCCAATTTCTTTTGATGAAGTCCTCACTTCTTCGCAACTTTTTGGCAACCCATGAACGTGTTATAAAGGTGGCTCCAGCATCACGAGCTTCACGAAATGTTATTGCTTGTATGCGATCTATCACACGTTGCCTCTCCGAATCACCAATTAATTGAGAAGCCATTATATTATCACTTTATCAGCTACAGTAATTTTAATACCTGCAATAAATAAAGAATTTTATATATTTTTATAATCACTAAAAACTATTTCGATATAAGTAAACATGTAAGCTGCAAATGGGGGCTAAGGTTTTTTGGAACCCCTTATATATGTTATATTATATGTGAATTTTTTCCTACACCGTATTCTTTCATCTCTCCTTCGACTATCTCGTGATGGGAGGCCGTTCTCTGCGCCCAGATGATGTAGTGACCCGTGGTTCGGATCAAATGTAAAGCTACATATAGGTTCCTTCCGTCACATGACTTTTACCGTTACGAAACCATCCCAAAACATCAGCATCATCTACGTGTCAAATTACTTTTACGTAGTTAAGGCATAGCCAGCCATTTGGTATAAATATATATATATATATAATTAAATAATAATATCGTTTATATATACAACCGAAATAATTAAATGAAATACCATTACATCATTCTGTTCATTTAGGCGAATTATTGGAATCGATATCATGAAATATATAGAAAATAAATACACAATCCTATACAAACGAGGAATATATGCAATAAAAAATAATAATAGTATAAGAAATACGAACGAATAACAAAATAATAATATAAGAAATACAAAACGTTGGAATATAATCGTCAAAATAATATTACAGGAGAAATATATATATATATATATATATATATATATATATATATATATACACACAATTATATTAATTAATTAAATATATTGAAAATAAATATAAATCAAAATATATAACTTTATGTTCTACTGCGCTTAACTAAAACACTAAACTCGCACGTGATCGATTCTACAGTTACATCATTGTTGCTTTGTACTACACAGTAAATACGATTTAACATTATTTCACCGCTGAAGTTATAGGGATGCCGATACTCGAAGTAAATGGCTTTCATATCGTTCAATACTATTTTAGTGCCCACTTTACACTCGGTTGGCAAGTTACCTTTAAAGGAATACATTCAAAAGCACGCACAAAGAGGTCATCGTTAGCCACAACATCATTATTAAATTCAAGTTTATAAACACTCCTTTCCAATTGAGGGTTTATTCTTACCGATACGCGCTTTTCAATCGTGATCTCTTCTTCACAATTCTTAGCGGTAGTTGAAATAATCTTCTAAGTCGTAACGACAGCTGTTCATTATATAAAGAAACAGCCCTTCAGGGTGAACGGTGGGGATTTTCACGAACTAAACACATTTTAATCATACTCCGGCGCACTATTTGAGAGACACATATGAACATATTTTTCATTTTTACTTAGCAGACGATACTCGTCTCTAAAGTCTGTTAAAAACTCACGCAGTCCTTTAAAGACAACCTCACTACAAACCTCATCATGATATATATTAATGTAATGAAAAAATTCTTAAGATTCTCCATGATGACAAGATTTACATTCTCAACCGTAGGGTACGAGTGCTCGGTATGATGTAACATGACATAATATCGCTTGTCACGCTATTCATCAACAAGACTCACTAGCCATAACCGTTGCTTATCTTTTGCACGCATTGTTTCTTTCACTTCACGGTATATGCGAGCTTTTATAAAGTTTAGTCCTACAACATAGTTCAATACATCGTTTGTACCACGAAATCCTACAATACCCTCGCTAGAATAGCCGTACAGTATCTGCACCTCTTGTTCCTTCGCACGATTCAATGTAGCCTTAAAAGTATCAAAGGAGGGTGGAATAGGGAGTCTTTCAGTATCCATCATATCTTCACACTTTGCTGAATACCACTTCATAAACGTTGAACACGCAATATTAAAGGTAGCTATTACTATTTTTTGTCTACGTGGGAAAATACACGTCTGAGATCCAGGGCTTGCAACGGTCAACTGAGCACGCAGGGTAGAGATATGCCCAGGTAGTAGCAGGAGGCACGTGACCGAACATACATGGGAGCGGATCTTAGATCTTTCTCCTGTACAAAGACTAATCATACCTCATTAAAGTTAATTTTAATGATATATATGTGTGAGAATTCATTGTCTTAATATGTTTGTGACCATATATATATATATATATATATATATATATATATACAATATACAAAAAAGGACCTTTTCGGTTTGGCGGACTTTTTAACCTTGTTTCCGTTTCGTGCGTTGTTCTCTCTTCACACAGAGATGAAGCTGGTGGCCCCTCCTCTAGGTCTGGCTTGGTGGAGGAGCGAGTTGCTTGTGCTCTCCACCGTACATAGCCAGGTACACCCGCTCGTCTGGTGCTGTCCTGAGCCAGGCATCTAGTCTTCTCTTGAAGACTTCAACTTTGCCCCTGTAACGTTTCTGAGGTCCTTTGGAAGCTGGTTGAAGAGTCTTGGCCTCCTGACAACCAAACTATTTTCCTTCAGTATTAGGAGGTCTCTTGTCTGGCCTTTAATTTGGGAACACTATACATTAGGGTGTCTCAATTTTGGGGGTGAAATGACTAAATTGAAAATCACGTGATTTGGTAGCAATTTAATGTAATCATTTGGCATACAAAATAATATCCTTGCTTCAAAAACAATAAAAAATAACTCCTACCTACATCAATTTTAATTAAAAAATTCAATTTTTCCGTAAATTCGTAACAAAATAACAAATGTACGCAAACATCCTATCAACATTTAAAGTGGCAATAAGATATCATTCAGAGTCTTTATTTGAAAGTAACCAATGCAGTCATGTCCTTTTTGCTGCGGTTCCTTGACATCAGTATTCGGCTTGCTACTTGCGCTTTGATGTAGCCTTCTCACCTCTCGTGACTGTAAACTTGACTTGCTGCTTCTGTGACCATTTTCACACATCTCTCCACACTCTGAGTGTGAGAAGGCCACTTTGGCCCTTGCATTGGGGCCTCTTTAAGTTGTGTTAAATCTTTGTTTGTTATACATGTTGTCAGTGGTGGCTCCAAAACTTCCGAACTCAAGTTAACTAATTCTGACAATTTCATGGCATTGACGTTTATCGGAGGTACCTTCCTTGTCTGAACAGAGCAGTCTCCCAGCTGGTCATCATCTAGTGATGTTCCTCTAAGCTTTAGAATGATTTCCACAGCCTCACTTCGCTCTTTGGTACATTGGCTGCAGAGTATTGCTTGCAAAACTGCCTCTGGCCTAGCATACCAGGCGGACCTTCTCACCACAGGTAACACGATGTCCACCACTACTTTCCTTTGGGTTCTCAGTAGCTGTAATTGAAACAAGATGTGGTTGGGCCCCTCCATCCACATTGGATTAAGTTTTACATTGAACCATTGAGGAAGATAAACCCCAATAATAAATTCAACAATCAACATCAAATTCTGTAGCATTTTACCCTTCAGTGCATGTTTGGAAACCCAAATCCTGCAGAAACGAATCGCTGTAGTTAACCAACGACTGTGACTTACGGGTCCAATCTCCAAGAGAGCCAGATTTTGAGGCAACTCTCCTGATCTGATTGCTTGAACAATACGATAAGCGTAAGATTGATCCGTGCTGAGGTCTTTGATAACTTCTTCAGACAACACTGGAAGGGGAGGGCCTACTTCGACCTTTGGAAATTTTGTATTTATTTCTAATTCCGTTGCTTCGTCTAGCATGTTGCCAAGGGGGCCTGATCACTTGTTGTTGCTCTTTGTAGGACCATCAAGTTCCTGGATGAGACGACGAAGAGGTAGTTCCCCTGTGCGCAAATCACATACAATCCAAACAAGCCTTCTTCCAAGTTTTTTCTCTAAATGCGTCATAACACCGCCCTGCCATCCAGTGTTCACCGCAGTTGAGTCTCCAACAACGGCCTGCAGTGAACTGTCAAGTCTTCTTTCTTGAAGCCAACATATTATTTGATTAGCAATTGCCTCTGCATGTTTCTTGCCTTCTACTTCTGCTTCAGGAACAAAGTGAAACAAATAGCGGCCACCAGGTTCGGAACACACAGAGTAGTGTTCTTCTTTGATGAGACCGGGAAACTTTCTGTCCATTCCCTCTACCTCTAGGAGAACTTTTGTGTCATCTCTTCTTCCATCAAACAAAAGGCAAGAGAGACCTTCCTCCTTCAAATCTTTTTCATGCTGATCAGATATTTCCTTCATTATTTTTTCTTGTGCTCTTCTTATCTTATTATGATCTATCACTAAGGATGTATCCTCTCGGCTGATAAGGCCTGCATCTATCCAAGCGGCAGTGGCAATCTCTGCAGTCTTTCGTAGCCCCGTATGGTGGCGAATACTAGCAAGGGCAATGTTTGAGATGTCTTTAGTGTTGTATTTCATTCTCTTCGGCGAAGGTTCAGATGGCATTTTGGAGCTATCTGCTTCTTTCTGTTCATCTGAAGAGCTTTCAAAGAAGTGAGAAACCTCTTGACAGAGCTCTTCATCTCTTTGGGTGGCTTCTTCACTCTTCTTTTTCTTCCTTTCTTCCCTCTCTCGGATTTTCTCTTTTTTCTTAGCAATAACAATCTGTTTTTTGGTTTCTGAATAATCTGCCGAACCAATCTGCATACTTCCTTGGCCTCCTGCCTTTGTTATCTGCGCCTTTATGAAAGCCAGCTCCAAAACAGGGATCTTCTTCTCACGAGGACAGCGACAATCAATGTGAGGGTGAGGTTCTCTTCTGCATGAGGGAGAACAATTGGCTTCAGAACACAACTCTATGGGACACTGGCAGTTAAAAATGTCAAGAAGAGTATCAAGTGTGTGCAGGAATTTATTTTTCTTTGCTAGTTTTCCTTTACCAAGTGATGTCTCAATTGCTTTGTGCCACAGCTTTGTTAATTTTAGCTCAATAGTTCTATACTGATTGAGTACAGGTGGTTTGAATAACACATTAGCTTTTTTCCACTGATGCAGAAGAGGGGGAATCATGTCCCTTATGAGCTCTTTCTCTGTGTAGTTCCTTCTATCCTTTGTATTTTGTTCACGAACGAGTAACCCTAGTCTCAGCATGTCTCGCACTGTTGGTAGTTCTGATACGGGAAGCTCCTTGTCTGTACCGACTAACAGGCTCAAGTGGCATGACGACTGACCTCTTGTCTTCAATTTTGGCATCTTAGAAACGGGGCCGTAACTAGGGTTTAGAAATTAGTGAGGTCCAGATTTTTTTCGAGCGCGGCGGGACGAGCAAAATTCAGACCAAAATGACATCTACAAACACAACCCAAGCTATACACTAAACACAAAACACAAAACGCTCGACGCTCCCTCTTTTCAAAAGAAAAGCGGTAACATGCGTTTCATACACGGAGAACGGTTCAGTCTCTTTTTTTTTTTTTAGGAAATAATTACCGAGGTCCGGACCTCGGTGACCTCATAGGTAGTTACGGCCATGCTTAGAAATATCTGAAAAGAAAGAAAAACATTTAAGTATTTTATATCAATTACGATGTTTCAAAGTTTAGCCATTCGATGTTCTAAAATTCAATAAAAAAATATTTCATGGGATTACAACATAATTAGACAGAAGAATATGATAACAATAAATAATTGTAATAATCAATAATCCATACTTATAGTTAAACTGTAGTATTCGTCTGGTAGAATAACTATGAAGTAGGTACAAGAGCAATAACAGCAAACCACCGTCTATGACATCTAAGAGGCAACTGATGACTGAGAGTGAGGGACAGTTCTATTCATGTTGTGACTTGTACATTGTACAACAACTATATGACCTTGAAAACACTCCATATGCCATCAGTGGGATAATTCTGTGACAGATGAATAGTTAATCAATTTATGTCATATTATTTAGTAAAAGAGTCAATTTCTGAAACTTTAAGGTAAAATTGATGTAGGTAAGGGTTATTTCATTTTGGTTGGCCAATTTCAAGTTTTGACATGAAAAGACACTATATTTTCACTACCAAAATTGATTTGAAAAAAGCTAACAAAATTGACACACCCTACTATACATTCCGCCTTTCCTATTTTTCAGTGTTCTTTGAATGGTAATTGGGTTTAGTTTTAGGTTTGGTACCAGTTTTTCGATTATTTTCCAAATGTAGATTATGGTGTACCTCTCTATTCTTCTTTCCAGGGAGTACAGATTTAGTTTACGTAGTCTTTCCTAGAAGTTGAGTTCTTTGCAGCCATCATTCTTGGTTGTGAAATGTCTTTACATTTCTTCTAGTTTATTAGTTTCTTCCTTTTAATATAGGGATGTCAAAACTGAGCAGTATTCAAGTTTTGGTATAATCAGTGTTTTTAGCAGGGGATTCATTACTGTCATATCCCTTCTTTTCAACGTTCGTAGTACCTGTCCCGCGACTCTTTTTGCTTCATTTATTGCTCTCTGATTTTGTGTTTCAATTTCGCATTATCGGTCATTATTACCCCCAGATCGATCGCTTTCATGCTTCTCTGATTTTCCTGTCTATCTGGAGCATAATATGCAGTCTGTTTAAGTTCATCTTTTCTACCATATCTCAAGAGCTGAAATTTCTCGGTGTTAAATGACATGTTGTTGTCTTCTGATCATTTGTATATTTTGTTCGTGTTCCTCTGCAAGGACTCCACTTCATTTACATCGGTGATTTTTCTGCTGATCTTTGTATCATTTGCAAAGGATGTTACAATACGGTTGCTGTTTACTCCGCTGTCTATGTCTGTTAACATGATAATGAACAGAAGTGGGGCCAGTACTGTACCTTGTGGTACTGAGCTGCGTACTTCCGATTCTGATGATATTATACCTTAAATTTTAACGATCTGTAGATGTTCTCTGAGAAAGTTATCGATCCATTTTCCCACTTTGCCTGTTATTCCCATATGTTTCATTTTATGTGCTATTATACCATGATCACATTTGTCAAAAGCTTTAGCAATATCTTTGTATATGACATCGTAGTTGTCATTGCCTTCCAATGCATCTTGGATATTGTTGTTAGTGTTCTATTAGTTGTGATAGGCATGATCTACCTGAACGGATTCCGTGCTGAATTTCGTTGAATCTTTCCAGCGTCTCCAAGAAATCATAAACTTTCAAACTAATTTTTCAATTACTTTGGTGAGGGGGGACGTCAATGACACTGGTCTATAGTTCTTTGCTTGAGATCTGTTCCACTCCTTTATATATAGGGACAATGTTTGCTCTTTTCAAGATGCTCAGTATTTACCCAGTGTCTAGGGATCTCCTCCATATCCAGTATAAAGGTGCAGCCGCTTCATTTTTACAGTTTTTATTCAATAATGCGTTCCATTTGTCCAGACCTGCAGCTGAATGTGGTTTCATTTGTCCTGTAGTTCTCGCTACATCTTCTGGGGTAAAACCAAAGTCTGTTATACACTCACCTTGCAATTTCTCTTCAAAGAATGCATCTATGTCAGGGATTGCTTTGTCACTTTTTGGGGTACTGAAATCTGATTCATACTGGCTCTCAATGTTTCAGATATTTCTTTTGGATCGTCGGATAGTTCATTATTTCTCTTCTGTAAGGGTTCCAATAGCGGCGCGTGTTTTTGTTTTCCTTTTCGCATAGCTATAGAAGTATTTTGGATTTTCATTTATTGCTTCTACCGCCTTTTCCTCTTCCTTCTTTGTATGGTCCTTAATCAAGCCTTATATTTCCCTATCGATAAACTCCAGTTTTTCTTGTATTACTTTCCTGGTATTATCTCTGCAGTTGCCTAACTTCACCTCCACTCTCTTTCTTTTGCAGAATAGTCTTCTGTTTTGCCTCTCTAGTCAGCTTCTCTTTCCTTTTGGATATAATTTCGGAGCATATTTTTCTAAAATCCTCAGCATTTTTCTTCCATGGTTGTTAGCACTTCTTCAGTTGTTTTATTCTTTAAAACTGTTCTCCACTCTAATTGGACCATGTGCGATCTGATTGCCTCCAAAGGACGGCACCAGATGAGCCAGGTGTACCTGGCTATGTACAGTGGAGAGCACAAGTAATTCGCTCCTCCACGAAGCCAGACCTAGAGGCGGGGCCACTAGCTTGACCTCCGTGTGAAGAGAGACCAAAGCACGAAACAGAAACAAGGTTAACAAGTCCGCCAAACCGAAAAGATCCTTTTTTATATATATATGGCCACAAACATATTAAGACAGTGAATTCTCACACATATATATCATTAAAATTAACTTTAATGAGGTATGATTAGTCTTTGTACAGGAGAAAGATCTAAGATCCGCTCCCATGTATGTTCGGTCACGTGCCTCCTGCTACTACCTGGGCATATCTCTACCCTGCGTGCTCAGTTGACCGTTGCAAGCCCTGGATCTCAGACGTGTATTTTCCCACGTAGACAAAAAATAGTAATAGCTACCTTTAATATTGCGTGTTCAACGTTTATGAAGTGGTATTCAGCAAAGTGTGAAGATGTGATGGATACTGAAAGACTCCCTGTTCCACCCTCCTTTGATACTTTTAAGGCTACATTGAATCGTGCGAAGGAACAAGAGGTACAGATACTGTACGGCTATTCTAGCGAGGGTATTGTAGGATTTCGTGGTAAAAACGATGTGTTGGACTATGTTGTAGGACTAAACTTTATAAAAGCTCACATATACCGTGAAGTAAAGAAACAATGCGTGCAGAAGATAAGCAACGGTTATGGCTAGTGAGTCTTGTTGATGAATAGCGTGACAAGCGATATTATGTCATGTTACATCATACCGAGTACTCGTACCCTACGGTTGAGAATGTAAATCTTGTCATCATGGAGAATCTTAAGTATTTTTTCATTACATTAATATATATCATGATGAGGTTTGTAGTGAGGTTGTCTTTAAAGGACTGCGTGAGTTTTTAACAGACTTTAGAGACGAGTATCGTCTGCTAAGTAAAAATGAAAAATATGTTCATATGTGTCTCTCAAATAGTGCGCCGGAGTATGATTAAAATGTGTTTAGTTCGTGAAAATCCCCACCGTTCACCCTGAAGAGCTGTTTCTTAATATAATGAACAGCTGTCGTTACGACTTAGAAGATTAGTTCAACTACCACTATGAACTGTGAAGAAGAGTTCACGATTGAAAAGCGCGTATCGGTAAGAATAAACTCTCAATTGGAAAGGAGTGTTTATAAACTTGAATTTAATAATGATGTTGTGGCTAACGATGACCTCTTTGTGCGTGTTTTTGAATGTATTCGTTTAAAGATAACTTGCCAACCGAGTGTAAAGTGGGCACAAAAATAGTATTGAACGATATGAAAGCCATTTTCTTCGAGTATAGGCATCCCTATAACTTGGGCGGCGAAATAATGTTAAATCGTATTTACTGCGTAGTACAAAGCAACAATGATGTGACTGTAGAATCGATCACGTGCGAGTTTAGTGTTTTAGTTAAGCACAGTAGAACATAAAGTTATATATTTTGATGTATATTTATTTTCAATATATAAATTTAATTAATTAACCCTCTAACGCCGACTGGGTTGAATACGTACCGTTTCAAATACATGCATTTAGACTTAACCCTACAAAAACGTTCGGCGTTAAAGGGTTAATATAACTGTATATATATATACATATACACACAATTATATTAATATAATTGTATATATATGTATATATACAATTATATTCATTAATTAAATATATTGAAAATAAATATACATCAAAATATATAACTTTATGTTCTACTGCGCTTAACTAAAACACTGAACTCGCACGTGATCGATTCTACAGTCACATCATTGTTGCTTTGTACTACGCAGTAAATACGATTTAACATTATTTCACCGCTCAAGTTATAGGGATGCCTATCCTCGAAGTAAATGGCTTTCATATCGTTCAATACTATTTTTGTGCCCACTTTACACTCGGTTGGCAAGTTATCTTTAAACGAATACATTCAAAAGCACGCACAAAGAGGTCATCGTTAGCCACAACATCGTTATTAAATTCAAGTTTATAAACACTCCTTTCCAATTGAGGGTTTATTCTTACCGATACGCACTTTTCAATCGTGATCTCTTCTTCATAATTCATAGCGGTAGTTGAAATAATCTTCTAAGTCGTAACGACAGCTGTTCATTATATAAAGAAACAGCCCTTCAGGGTGAACGGTGGGGATTTTCAGGAACTAAACACATTTTAATAATATAAGAAATAATATAAGAAATAATAATATAAGAAATACAAAACGTTGGAATATATCTGTAAAAATAATATTACAGGAGAAATATATATATATATATATATATTTCTCCTGTAACATTATTTTTACGGTTATATTCCAACGTTTTGTATTTCTTATATTATTATTTTTTGATTTTATATGTTATTCGTTCGTATTTCTTATACTATTATTATTTTTTATTGCATATATTCCTCGTTTGTAATTGTATAGGATTGTGTATTTATTTTCTATATATTTCATGATATCGATACCAATAATTCGCCTAAATAAACAGAATGATGTAATGGTATTTCATTTAATTATTTCGGTTGTATATATAAACGATATTATTATTTAATTATATATATATATATGTATACCAAATGGCTGGCTATGCCTTAACTACATAAAAGTAATTTGACACGTAGATGATGCTGATGTTTTGGGATTGTTTCGTAATGGTTAAAATCATGTGACGGAAGGGACCTATATGTAGCTTTACTTTTGATCCGAACCAAGGGGCGCTACATCATCTGGACGCAGAGAACGGCCTCCCATCACGAGATAGTCCAAGGAGAGATGAAAATATACGTTGTAGGAAAAAATTCACTTATAACATAACATATATAGAATCTTACTTTCTTTAGGTTATTTTAGGTATATCTAAAGTTTCATTGATGTCTTTTATTTTCCACTAACTGTGTACACGAGATAAGTGTACGCATGGTGTGAATGAACTCTGAAGCTGTTCTTTTTTCATTATACTTTTGCATAAATCTTCTTTCACAACAATTTTGGAAAGAGTTTCTGTATTAATATTAATAGCAGGACACAATGTGTAATATATACATGAGAGATATGGAGTTACAATGACAAGAAGTACCTCAAAAGGCCATGCGACCCATACCGTGGAGGTGCCACTAGCAACGGGTGCCAGGAAAAAATTCCTACATCTCAAATAGTGTGCAAAGTTCGGTCTATCCTTTTCATGAACTGACCCACAGAGGAACTGCTCACAACTTCTGAAGGTAGCCTGTTTCATGTGCCACAGAACTTATAGGTAAAGTAAATACCACAAACAGAGAATGAGAAAGGGTTATATCGAGGCGATTTCGGAAGCAAGGAGAATGTGCTCTCTCTGTACAATTCCATGGTTCGGCCGCACCTGGAGTATGCTGTGCAGTTCTGGTCGATCGTAACACCGATATAACGGACCCACGCTTTGGACGTCCTGATTGGCCGACTGATGGTGCCTTTATCCTCTCTCTGTAGATTTACTGCTCACATCTCAAGGTGTATGAGCTCACTTACACGATCTGTCACGACAACATTTTTCATTAATATTTGCAAGCATACTACTCGATCCTCAATTTTTCACCATTTTGATTAGGGAAATGGACATATAATTTGAGCGGCGGCAAGTTATTACAGTACAAGGAGAATCTATGGTCTGAACCATAGGCCAGGTTAGGTTCAGGAGCCAGCATGCTGGAACGAACCAGAGCCTCACCGTGAAAATCAGACACAGAAACGATGAGTTGCAACATTAAATGTACATGGTTCCTGCATATTTTAGCTGTCAATTGTCACTCTTATTTGTATCTGTATAAGTTTGTTCCCTCTTTTCAAAGGATCACCTGTAAATATCTCCAAGGAACAGTATTATCGACACTAATCTTCATAATCCTGACATAGATGAGTACCAGAGACAGCGCAGTAACATCCGATGACACAAAGATCAGTAGAAAAATAAGAAACCTTGAAGATCTCTACAAGCAGAATGTTTTTTGTAGAGATACAATAGGATTTAATCATTTTTGTACAAAATGAAGTATAATAAAAAGAATAGTTTCAGAGCTCATCCGGGCTCGAGACCCGGTGACAGCCGCCGGCGCGCGGTAAACGATCATCCTTCCACATAATTGGTTGGTAGATAAATGGGTACCCTGGGTAACCTAGTAGTTAAGACGCTCTGTTGCTGGTGTTTCGGATTCCACGTTAAATTGAAGGTCTAAGGAGGATGACAAGTTTGATCTTAGTCAGAATGAACAATTCGGGGGGGTAAGGTTACCTAAGGTAATAAGAGTATAAAGGCTAGTTATTGAATGTAATTGACTTGCTAAAGTCTTTTTTAATGGAACTTCAATTCGTAATTTATATAATTTGTGTGGTTTAAATTTCTTTAAAATCCTCAACAGATTTGTGCTTCTAAATTAAGAATATGAAATGTTACGTAAAATATATATATATATATATATATATATATATATATATATATATATATAAACTTTTAAGCGATGCTTTCACTTTTCGAATATTAATACAAAATACTCAAATTTTAAAACAATACCGAACTTCCAGGATCACAAAGTAGAATAAGGTGTGTGTGTGTGGGTGTGTGGCTTATCGATGTTTATTTAAATTGAAAACATGAATTGTTAAGAAGTTATTTTTTAGATTTTTTAAGGCAGATCATGTCTTCCGTTTATATTGATGATAATAGGGTGAAAAAAATAAATATTAATCTCAGAATATTTCTATTGTTTATTGTGATTTTTAGTATTCTCATATCAAAGAATGACTGTAAGCAGAAGCAGAGCGAGAGATCATGGGTGGTGCACCGCTGATATATAGGTCAAGCGCGTTCCAATGTACCCATTTTAGTAAACTGCGACAAAACACCTGTGAACCTTACGCGTACCTGCCTCCGATCCTTCTCGTCTCAACATAATGTGAAAATGAATGTTATTCCGAGATTATTTATAGTTGTTTATTACCAAATTTAATATACGGTTTAGTATATCTACTGCATATTATTAAACCTGTTTTCATAAGGGGAATTTAATATAAATGTGTATATATAAATTTCTCAAATCGAAAGAATGAATATTAAGATGGATGAAAAAATTGTACGAAAATGAGAACTGCATCTTATATAAAGAGGTTTGACAAAAGTAACTAGACACTTTCGGGAGCAAATTCGCAAGGAATGACAAAAGTAAATAGACACTTTGGGGGAACAAATCCGCATGAATTGACAAAAGTAAATAGACACTTTCGGGGTGCAATTCTGCATCGGCTATTCGTGTTGCAAAAGTGTACACGTATTTTTTTAATATATTTAGTTGGTATTTTAATATATATATATATATATATATATATATATATATATATATATATATCAGGGGCGACGCCAGACGTTTCACATAGGTCAGGCACAAGCATTATGGGCTTGATATGACTTCGATAGAATTCATATTAATGAATATGTAAATTTTGTTTTTTAAATAATTTTGCTTTTGTTTTCAAAAATTACTTAAAGCCTACTAAAATCAATAAATTGTTTAATAATTATAATAACTTACTTGTATTTTATTATGTCCTTAGAGAATGTCTTCATCATATTTGATCTACCATGAGTCATTTATACATAAACTCCAACCTCCTCGGTTTCAATGCAAATTCTTCGATGACCTTGTCATGTAGAATCTTTTGCCTCTCCAGGGAAACCACAATTTCTTTCTCTATTGTAATTCTTGCTAAACATACTAGTCTTTCCTGACCCGTTCTGTTCCTTAGATACGTCTTAATTCGATTTAATTTTGAAAAACTTCTCTCTGTGGATGCACTGCTCACTGGTATAGTTAAAATCAATCTAAACGGTTTTGCAGATTCGCTAAAAGCTTTTTCTAAATCTAAGTCAATGCATAATTTTAGCAGTTCTTTGACATTTTTGCAGGCAGTAAAATCAGGATCTTTATAAATGTACTTCAATGTAAATGGGTATCTAAGGTCGAGTAAAAAAAGAAAAAAAACTCACACACACACAAAAAGCACAAAAGAAAAAAAATTAAAATGCATTGAAACGAATACGACACGGTCCCTGAGGTAACTGAAAATGAGGTAAGCCGTGCGCAATTCATAGTTGCCACATATCTCTATTTTCACTGAAACAGCTTTCTGAGGATGAGATTTGGCATCCAGCGTAATGTTAGGCACTTAGAAATATGCCTGACTTGTAAACTGAAAAACTCGCTTTTCTCTTCTTTGAAAAAATAGATTGACAAAATTATATACTTATCTGATTGTTTTGACAGATGCTATGCTAAGGTTGATTTTAAATTACCTGGCTTTGTGGCTGAATGCGCTCGGTAGCTCAGGCGTCATAAAACAAGTCTGACTTTGCCCAAAGAAGCGGCGCATGGAGAGAAGAAAAAAATGCGAAATTCTAAAATTTATATTGCTCTAATAAAGTGACCATAATAAATAGATCTTTGAAATACACAAATTTAAATTTTACATGATGACCAGGAAATTAAATTTATTTTTCTTTTAAAGTTAGGTCAGGCTGAGCCTGACCTGCCTGACCCCCGCCGTCGCCTCTGATATATATATATATATATATATATATATATATATATATATATATATATATATAAAGTGCGTATGATATTTTTTGCTTGCATTTTCTGTCATTTGTTTTTTTATTCATTTCAGATTAATTGTATTTCTTTTATTGTTAATATTGGGATTCGTTTAAATAATTAGTTCTCTTGCTGAACAAATTTAAAGAGAAAGTCACTCTTGCCTTTAATAAATAAATAATTAAAATAAATTGTGGTATCTGGCAACTCACTCTAATAAGGTACACCTGAACATAATTAAAATATATATGGGTATCTGGAAACTCACAACCCTCTATATAACAGCTGCTGGGCACCTGGTCCTGGACGCTCATTATGCGACGGACTCCGGTGGAATAAAGAACTCTCTCCTCTCTCCTTCTTAAGTTAATGCTTAAGTTAGGTTTCCCTTTGCGGGGTGAGGACATCTCACCTTCTCCCCAAAGACCCTCCTTCTCCTTTCTCTCCCTCTCTTAGGTTAAGGTTACCCCTTTGGGGTGAGGTCATCCTCCCTCCTCCCCCCAAAGCGCCCTCCCCTCCTTTGCAGCATTGACTTGTTGCATAACCCCCTCCTCCTTTGCAGCATTGATTTGTTGCATAAACCCTTCCCCCTTTGTTCCATAACCTCTTGTAACACCCCCTCCCCCCCTTTGCAACATTTGCAGCATTGTAACATTGTTGCACTCGTCCATTTTGCGCCCATGCTACTTACCTCAATTTGTCTTCATCTCAAAAACTACGCATTTTCATATTAGCAAAACTACGTCATTTTAATACTGATACAAAAATATTGTGAATGTAAATTCGTTTACAACCAAGTTGAAATCCCGATTAATAATTAATCACTGGTATGCATATGAAATTTTTTTGTCTGCTGTGAGGGTTTTTTCAACTCATATTATATAATTCGACGATGCTGAATTCGAAAATGACATTGGTTTTCCTCAATCAGGTCAGGTTTTTTCTCTATTGGCCATTTATTATAAGTCCAATTTTATCCCCAAATTTATTGATTTTTTTAGCTTAAACACTGTAGATACGAATAATATTATAAGAACACTCGTGAAAAATGAAAACATTGTGTGAATAAATACTTTTATTCATACAATGAATATGGAAAAAAGTTTATTGAGGAAGGAAGGAAGTTTTTTTGGCTTTCCGTCTGTGTTTTTCTTCGGGCACGTCTCGCTTCAAACACCAGCAATAGTCCGCCAGCATATTGATATCCCAGTTTCCCTGGTACCTCTCTTCCATTATTTTGATATCTTGGTGAAATCGTTCACCCTGTTCCTCACTATAATCCCCGCAATTTTCAGGAAAATAGTCCAAGTGGGACCACAAAAAGTGCATTTTTATGGACATGCGCGACCCATGAGCTTTGAAAGCTTCCATCAAGTTTTCGACAACGGACTCGTATTCTGGACTTCTACGCTTTCCAAGAAAATCAGTGACAACTGATTTGAATGCCTGCCAGGCATTCTTCTCAGTTGGAGTCATTGCGTTTTCGAACTGAGTATCCTTGATCAAAGTTCGAATTTGAGGACCATCAAAAACCCCAGCATTTAGTTTAGCATCAGATATATGAGGAAATTTACTCTCGAGATATCGGAATGCTGAACCCTCCTTATTCATTGATTTGATGAAATTTTTCATCAAGCCCAGCTTAATATGAAGTGGTGGGAGCAAAATTTTTGTTGGTGGTACAAGGTGCACTGAAACGACATTATGCGACCCAGGTTCAAAATTCTCTCTGGATGCCCATTCACGCTGTGCATAGTGCTTCTCATCCGCTCGGCTATCCCATTTGCAGAGGAAACATGGGTATTTCGTGTATCCCCCTTGCATTCCCAATACAAATGCCACAATCTGAAAAAAAATGAAAATATTTAAAGAATTTAGAGAATTTGTTCTATCAGATAAAAAAATCTATGCATTGGACTGTATCACTTCTGTGGGGAAGTTAAGTGTTCTTATACGCTCTCAAATAACCTTTGGAAAAACAACATAGTCAATAGCAATAGTTTACTTATGATATTAGTATTACCTTCAAATCTCCACAGATCCTCCAGTTATGTTGGTCGTATACAAGAGCATCCAGTAAAATTTTCATGTTATCGTAGCTCTCAGTAAGTTGTACGGAATGTGCTACAGGGACTGATGCAACCCTATTCCCAATGTTGAGAAGTACTGCTTTCAAACTTCGTTTAGACGAGTCTATAAATAGCCTCCATTCTGATGCGTTATATGGCAGGCCCAAGGATTCGATTAGCCCCTCAATATTGCAGCAGTACACTAAGGAAGAGGTATTTTCGTGCACTGCAAAAAACTTGCGGAATTCTTCCTCTCGTTTCCTATACCAGGAGAATGTTGTTCCCGGAGCCAGCAAGTTGTCCTCTCGAAGTCGTGAGCCCAAGATCTCGGCAGCTAATTTGGAAAGTCCTAAATCCCTGGTAAGATCATTAAGTTTGGCCTGGTTGAGAGGCCTCGGCTCATTTGAAGCGGTATTTTGAGGTATATACGACTGGGACTGGTCATTGGCATTGGTCATTGATTCATCATCAGAATCATCGAAGTCCAGGGTTTGAGGTGGGTCGGGTATTGGAATTCCAGGACCATGGGGTACAGGTCTCATAGCAGAAGGAATGTCAGGGTATACAACAATGTGTTTATTCTTCTTGTTAACTCCTGAAAATAGAAACACAGAAACATGGATATAAAATTTGCATATGAAATAGAAGAAGCATTCAGACAGTGGCGGCTCGTGAGGGAAGGCTGCGGTCTGTAAGATATGAAATAGGTCGATGGAGTCTGTATATTTTCTTTCTTTTTCATTCATATTGTCCCTTCGGGGACAATATGAATGAAAAAGAAAGAAAATATACAATCATTGTATATGTAAATGTAACGTGTATAACAATATGTATGTGTAAATGTATTTTCTATAACAATATGTATATGTAAATGTATGATTACCATTATGGTGAATATTATGCTATATATGGTGAATATTACATTATGGTGAATATTATGTCAAGTTTCATACGAGGATTTCAAAATATTTAAGAAAAATAAATTTATAAGCCCACCTTGGAGGTTTGTCATGCAGAAATAGCAATCTGTCACGTGATCCTTTCCTTCTCTCCAAATCATGGGAATTCCAAAAAGCAAAGATTTCGCTCTGCCTTTGCTCCATCTTCTCAAATTTTCAATGCACGTCTTGCAGCACATATGAGGGGCGAAATTTTTGTCCTGGTCCCCTAGCTTAATTCCAAAGTATGCTCTATACATTGTCTTCACAAATTTAGTGATTTGGGACTGGTTATTTGGCATGGTAACCGTCCCACATATGTAGCAGAATCTATTGGGATCATTTTTACACGCTCTATTCATTATGAAATATTTTATCTATATGCCTGAAAAGTAAAAAAAGATATTATACAAGTGAAACAAGTGATGATAGATGTTACTGTTCCAATTCCGCTTTGACAAAATCAGGAAAAATTCTATTTTACTTACGAGGCCATAGCCGGATAACCTGAGCTGATTGAGAAAAATGGATTGCAGATTCGAAATCAGCAGGAAAAACTATAAGAATCACTTACAAAACCCTTGACAGCAAAATTGATGCATACCAGTGTAATGGCATACTAACAAAAATCTAGGATTAATTCTCATTACTATTGTTTATTAATTTCTAGTGTGTAATCTAGTATTAAAGACACACTTCTTGTGATTGTTCAGTTCTTATCTCTCATATATAATATTGGTTTCTTTGTATGGTATTGGTATGGTGCCTTCAATAGTGACCTGGCACTTGTCATATCAGTCATACAATTGTCATACAATAATTTTAATTTAGAACATACCAATATTAATTTGACTATTGAGATTTATTTTTATTTAATTTGACTCTTAATCTTTAAACTTTACATTTTCGCTTTAGATTACCAATTCATTTTATCAGCGTTACCGATACCTGGTATCACTGTTGTATAGGTATATCTTGTCAGGTGTTACAAAAAATAGAATAAATTCATTTTGTTTGAGTACAGCCAATATATGAAACCTTTACCGAAATAAAAAATTTACGCCAGAGCTCTCCCAAAATTTAGTACTTGTAGACAAAATGTTGGATAAATATTAGATAAGTGTCGGTCACTCCTTTGCGTTTTTTCTCTAGTGACATATTTCAACCTTTAAAATTAGTTGATGAAACTTTTTTAATTCTTTGTTTCTACGCTTTCTGCATGTCAGTGGCCTGCATCGTGGGTTTAGAAGAATCGAAGGGGTTAACGGATGGGGTTTAGGAGATAAGCCTTCGAGTCCTAAATCCTACTTGGCAGTGATAAGCGGGTTGAGAAAACTAAAATTCTTTTTTATTAGATCTACTCGTTTGCCCACTTAAAATGCATTTAGCAATGATGCTTCGAGCTGCTTTTACCCTGACTTAGTGTATGGGCGGAGCAGTGCTTTGTAAAAGTAGAAAAGGATTTGCTTTCTATTTACGACTTAATTTATAAACATTGTATGTTCGAAAAGTTGAATATATACATCTTCCGCAGCCTTATTAGCCTACTTCTATGTGGGGTCGCTGTTGCAGATGCTTCTTCTCCACTCACTTCTGTCTTGAGCCACCTCTTCCTCCAGTCCCTTTTCAATCATATCTTTCTTCAGTCTATCCCGCCATCTCATCTTCGATCTACCTCTTCTCCTCGAGCCTGGAATTTCCATCCTCAGCATCCGTCGTCCCACATATTCCTCCTCCCTCCTCTGGACATGCCCATACCATCTCAATCTCCTTTCCTGTGCCTTCTTGGAGATTTCCGTTACTTTTGTTGTTCCTCTTATTAAATCATTCCTCACTCTATCCCTCCTAGTCACTCCACACATCCATCGGAGCATCTTCATTTCTGCCACTTCCATTTTCTTTTCCAGGCTTCTTTTCATCGGCCATGTTTCTGCCCCATATAGTATTGCTGGTCTTACTACTGTCTTGAACAGTTTTCCCTTCATCTTCACATTCACCTTCTTATCACACAATACTCCCGATGCCTCTCTCCAGTTTTTTCAGCCAGCTTGAATTCTGTTATTTATTTCTCCTTCCAAGTTTCCCTTCTCCTCTATGAATGATCCCAGATACTTGAAACTTTTAACTTTCTTTATAATAAATTCCTGGACCATAACACTTCATATTTGTTCGTCTCCAGGTGCACATTTCATATACTCGGTCTTTTCTCTGCTTATTTTTAGTCCTCTAGTTTCCAGAGCTACTCTCCACCTCTCTAATTTCTCCTGCACTCCCTCTTGAATATATA
This sequence comes from Bathynomus jamesi, assembly GCA_023014485.1. NCBI lineage: Eukaryota > Metazoa > Arthropoda > Malacostraca > Isopoda > Cirolanidae > Bathynomus > Bathynomus jamesi. Next base: position 343,688 of record JAJOZX010004054.1, read on the forward strand.
CATATATACATATAATATATAATATTAAAAGTGCAAGCATCCTAAGTTCTGTCCACCGTAACAAAGAAGGCAATATGCCAATATAGGTCCTTCCTGAGCGAAGCAAATATTACTTTATAACAACCATTAAAAATAACTCATTGCCCTTAAGATCATTAATTACCGCTTGTAAATATATATTCTGCGCAATGGTAATGAAGCAAATGAAGCAATTCAAAGAATTAATCGCGTTATTAATATTCTTTACACTCGCTCACTCCATTTATAAAAACAAACCTCCACTCGCCAAAGCCAGTCGGAAACGAGTCTTTTATTACTCGAATTGCAGCTCTCAACAACATCTGAATGCGACTAATGGGAAGTAGGTTCCGAACTGTAAATTTGGGGACGCTCATTTAGAAAGCCGTGAAAGGGGGTTCCCTTACATAAACAATTCTACTTAATATGTAATTTACGCTTATGTTTTGCGTGTTGTTCATGTTATTCGCATTATATGGGAAATTTATGAAGAGAGAATTTACGTATATACCTTTCTTTTCAACCTTTCAAATGTTCCGCGTGATGATTCCTCACTTCAAGAAGGTCAAGCTTCTTGCCCCTCCTCTTGAGTTGGCCTAGTGCAGTAGAGAGTTGGTTTCTTGTGCTCTCCACCTCTCATACCCAGGTACGCCCGGCTCATGTGGAATTGTTCTGAACCAGGTGTCTATTCTTCTTTTGAAGCTATCCACCGCGACAACACTCGTGTTCTTTAGTTCCTTGGGCAGCTGGTTGAACAGTCCTGGTTCTCTTACAAAACTATTTTCCTTCAGGGTTGAGGATGTTCCCTGTCTACCGTTTAATTTGGAAATACGATATATTTTTCCTTTTCTCCTTTCCACGGTTGTTTGAGTGGTTATAGGGTTCAAAATAAGGTTAGTAGTTAATTCCTCCATTATTTTCCAAGTGTAAATAGTGGTGTAATAGTGTATTACAAGTGTATTTGTATTTGTACAATGTACTTGTATTTTACAAGTGTAAATAATGGTGAAATACCTCTCTCTTCTCCTTTCGAGTAAATATAAGTTTAGTTCACGTAACTTTTCCCAGTAATTTAGTTCTTTGCATCCATTGATCTTGGCTGTGAACATTCTTTGAATCCCTTCTAGTTGACTAATGTCTCCTTTTTTATGTGGGGATGTTAAGACCGATCACTATTCCAACTTGGGTATGCTCAATGTTTTCAAGCGAGGAATCATTATATTCCTATCCCTTCGTTTAACCCTTTGCCTGTCCAAAGCATTTTCTTAAGTTTGGTCCAAACGTCCATGCTTGTTTTCAGACTTTTGGTTATAGGAGGTTTATTTGGTTTAGTTGGTGGGTAATATGTGATCATAGAATGTATCACACTAAATATTATTTATGATGCGCTCTGTGTATCATATGTGATGCATGTATCACATGTGATGCACGGGACAGGCAAAGGGTTAAAGGTTCTCAGTGTCTGTCCAGTTATTCTTTTTGCTCTGTTTACTGCTCTCTTATTTTGTGTATCAAATTTCGCATCATCAGTCATTACAACACCTAAATCTTTTGTTTTAGAATTTCTCTGAATTTCCTCTCCATTTCGGGCATAGTATTCCATGGAATTTAGGTCCTCCCTTCTTTATTACCTTAATAATTGAAATATTTCAGTGTTAAATTTCATATTATTGCCTTCAAACTAATTGTAGATTCTGTTCATATCTGTTTGTAGAGATCCTATATCCTCTGGGTTTTTTATTTTTCTACTAATTTTTGTGTCATGGGCAAAGGATATAACTGTGCTGTCACTGGTAATTTCCTCATCTATGAGAGTTAGTACAATTTTGAAGAGCAATGGACCTAATATTGTTCCTTGTGGTACTGATCTAAGGACCTCTGACTCTGATGAAGATATTCCATGAATTATAATGACTTGCTGCCACTCATTGAGGAAATTATGTACCTATTTTCCTTATATATGCAGGGTGGGTACAAAAAAGTAACTCCTTAGAGGTAAACTGTCATATTAAAAAAAGTAAGGGGACTAGAGCTCCCAAACTTCATAGATGCTTACCTTAGCATGTTGTTTGTCTTAATTGAGAAGTTGCTCGATGTGTCCCCCTTCTTGCTCAACGCAGGCCTCCAAACGCGGACGCCACTGATCAATACACCTGTTTACATATCGTTGAGACACCTTCTCCAAGCCGAGCAGAATTCTTTCGCGTAGTTCATCTATGTCTCTTATATTGGTACCAGGGATGTAAACTTTGGATTTCAGGGCTTCCCAAACACCATAATCTAGTGGTAAAAGATCGGAGCTACTAGCCGGCGACATAGTGAGTTCAATAAAGTCTGGTGTTTCGTTCGCAAGGAGTGTGACAGTTTGGCGTGCTCTGTGAGCAGGGGCTCCATCTTGTTAATTTTTGCCTCAACATAGCAGGCTCCTAGAGCAAGCAAGACGTTTGTTCTTGTTTGCTTCAGTAGGACCTGACATGAAACACGTTTGTAGGCACGTAGATTCAGGTCCTTTTTGGCGATGTTTCTAACTCTCTCGATTTATTCCGGTCATTTTTGCGATTTCTCTTGAAGAAAGGTGACTCCGAGGCTGATTCTCCTGACTTAAAATCAAATTTTGAACCAAGCTTATATTTTCTTCTGTTCTGGCACTACGTGGTCTCCCACTCCCTTTTCGTCTGCCAATCTCACCAGTTTCATCAATCTTGCGAATTAATCTTTTTGGACCTGATAAGATCCAAGGTTTATCTGGGAACTCTCGTACAAGACGTTTTGCACCCCATCCTTTTGTAATTCTTAAATTTTTTACAAGAAACTTATCCTCTAGGTTGTAGGAAGGCATTTTAATGGGCTAAGAAAAATTCAAGTTTTATGAACATTAGCTATCAGGACCTAGACCGCAAAATCTGAAAAAAAAATAAAGCAAATATTGACTAGATACATCAACTGCAAATGACAACACGTGTTTTGAGTTAACCAATCATCATTGAAAAATTTGTGCAATGATTCATTTTCAGGTCATCAAAAATAATACAAAATGCCAGGGGGTCACATTTTTTTGTACCAACCCTATACATACATATATATATATATTCACAGACTACGAATCCATCAGTCCCGGGTTCGATTCCTGATGATGCCAGGCCCGTTCAGTTGACCCAGCCGTTGGATCACTTTAACATATTGCTTCTCAAAGTATTCGGGGAGCAATATGTTAAAGTGATCCCTCCTGGGAAGCAATATGTTAAAGAGAGGTTCCTGGGAAGCAATATGTTAAAGTGATCCACAAATTCAATTACATTAAAACAAAAAATTTAAAGGACAAATAAAACAAACAATTCATTCTATGGGATATATATAATGCCCGGTTAGGTTAACTGTATGCCCTTGACAATTGGTTAGGTTAAGTTGTGATATTTTCGTTAGTTTTAACGAAAATATCACAACTTAACCGAATCAATTGTCAAGAGCATACAGTTGACCTAACACTGGGAAGCAATCTAATATTTTAACATGTTATGATTTACTTTTTATGCCTTTACTTTATTAAAGCGAACATTTTTTATCGTACTCCTTATCCTAAATATTGGGAAGCAATATGTTAAAGTGATTAACACTGGGAAGCAATATGTTAAAGTGATATACACTGGGAAGCAATATGTTAAAGAGAGGTTCCTGGGAAGCAATATGTTAAAGTGATCCCAGCCGTTCATTCTTCCATAAAAAAATGGTAGAAAAATGGAAGCATACCCTGGATAACCGAGTGGTTAGAACGCTCGGCTGCTGAACGGGAGGTCGTGAGTGAGGAATTTGAAATTTCTAGGCACCCGTGGGCCGTGGTTGATCGCGGTTCGGATTCCACATTAAGATCTAGGTCTAAAGTGGGGCAGCAAGCTTGACCTTCGTCAGAATGAAAAATTCGGAGGGAAGCAAACCCAAGGTTTGGAAGGTTACATGTATATGGATAACTATACTTTTATATCTTTGCATAATTATAATCATTTCATGAGTTTACATCATTTACATCTATTAATATACCACTCAGTTACGGATATGATTTGCTCAAAATAATTAAATGAAATCTTAAATGCTTCAACTAATTAATTAAATACATATACAAATTAAATATTTAAACACCAAATAATTAGCTGGGTTAGCGTTTTCCAATCTGTGGTAACCGTACTATCGCTGGTACGCGAAGCTCTTTTACGAGGAAGTTTTAAGCAAGTAAGCTATAAATCTGCATCTTCCTAATTGATAATTACTTTCCTAGTAATGTTTTAAAAAATATTAGTTGTAGATGAATAATGAACAACTTTCCCGACTGGATTTGCATGCAATTCAATTTGCCATCCATGTAGACTTCAAATTATTTAATGATAACGTGCAAGGCCAAAATAAAGTTTTACCTGATTCACTTTTCATAAACTTCTGCAACATTCGTGGTCTTTCCTCAAATTTTCAATCTGTCGAACACCACCTCTCTTACTGTAAGCCTCACCTTCTCTTCCTCACTGAAACTCAGGTGTCTGAGACGAATGACAGGATTCCCTTTTCTGCACATTCCTACTTTCTCCATAGTCAATTTCATTCCAAAGGTGGATGTTGCGTATCTGTATGCATGACCTAGCTTGTTCCCGTATTCCCGAACTTGAATCCTCCAAATTCTATATCCTCTAGTTATGGCTTACATGCCAATCTCAAACTAAATACATCTGCGTTCTCTACTTTTCTCCTAATTCTATTGACTATCCAAAACTTTTTGACTCCCTCATTTCTAAAGTGGAATACATTCTATCCCACCTTTTTTTGCTGAAATCTCCGTTTTAGGATATTTCAATGTTTACCACCCCCTTTGGTTTTCCTCTCATTTCACTAACATCCCTCGTAAACTAGCTCACAACTTTTCTATCCCGAATAACCTAGAGCAGATTGTGCGGCACTCTACTCGTAACCCGGACCGCCTTGGAGATAAGCCCAATATTTTGGATTTATTTATCACCACTCATCCTTCTTCTTACTCTATTAAACTTTTTTCTCCGTTGGCCTCGTCAGACCACAATCCTTTATATGTTTTCTGTCCTATCGCTCCAATTCGGCCTCTGGATCTTCTCAAAAGGAGACGCCAATGGCACTCTGTCGACACTGTTTGTGAGGCGCTTAAGAAGTCCTTCTCTGATTTACAATGTAATGATTACTGCTTCCGTGGCCAGGGCCCTTCCGAGTCTGCTGAGCGCATCACAGAAGTGATTCTCTCGTGCATGGAGGCGAACGTTCCATATTCTTTTCCGGACTACTCTTACTCTCCGGCAACATTAAGACTAATCCAGGCCCCACTACAACTTACACATGTCACCATACACAAAGATATAGACACACTCGCACCATGAGACACATACAGAAGTATAATATTAACATATTACAGTTCAAGGTAGATGGCCTCGCAAACAAAATCATGCAGCTTAGGGAATTCGTACACAAACAAAACATTCACATAGCACTTATACAAGAAACAAAACTAAAACGCACACACAAAACACCCACCATCCCTGACTTCACGGCGATCCGTCAAGATCGTACTGGGGGGTAACGGGGGTGGACTCATCACTTACATACGTAAAAGCATTAGCTACACTGATGCTACCCAAAACATTACAAACACAATCCAAGCAGATAACACGATAGAAATACAGGCAGTTAACATTAAAACACGCGCAAAACACAACACAACACCACACTAATCAACATTTACATCCCACCAGATAGTTCACCTCAGGTGCCAGCCAATTACAATCCACAGTTACACAATCTGGCCTCTCTCACTAATGTCATCTTAGGAGGAGACTTACAAATCACCATTACACAAAAACACCCACCATCCCTGACTTCACGGCGATCCGTCAAGATCGTACTGGGGGGTAACGGGGGTGGACTCATCACTTACATACGTAAAAGCATTAGCTACACTGATGCTACCCAAAACATTACAAACACAATCCAAGCAGATAACACGATAGAAATACAGGCAGTTAACATTAAAACACGCGCAAAACACAACACAACACCACACTAATCAACATTTACATCCCACCAGATAGTTCACCTCAGGTGCCAGCCAATTACAATCCACAGTTACACAATCTGGCCTCTCTCACTAATGTCATCTTAGGAGGAGACTTACAAATCACCATTACACACAAAACACCCACCATCCCTGACTTCACGGCGATCCGTCAAGATCGTACTGGGGGGTAACGGGGGTGGACTCATCACTTACATACGTAAAAGCATTAGCTACACTGATGCTACCCAAAACATTACAAACACAATCCAAGCAGATAACACGATAGAAATACAGGCAGTTAACATTAAAACACGCACAAAACACAACACAACACCACACTAATCAACATTTACATCCCACCAGATAGTTCACCTCAGGTGCCAGCCAATTACAATCCACAGTTACACAATCTGGCCTCTCTCACTAATGTCATCTTAGGAGGAGACTTCAACGCTAAAGACACTAGTTGGTACCTGCACAACTAAAGTAACACCACGGGCGCCAACATAGCCACACAACTAAGCAGCCTCTTCATTCTTAATAATATAGAACATACACACATACCACATCAAGCAGGATACTCAAACTCCTCCCCAGACATAACGTTCTATTCCCCCTCACTAGCAACACATACACACTGGAGAACAGAAAAACAACTGTCATCAGACCACCTGCCCATCATCATTACAACACATTCTACACTCTGCCCGCCCCAACAGCCTTAGGCACACTTACAGAAATTACAAGAAAGCTCATTGGGAACAGTTCAAAATACAGACTGAGGAACAATTCACCACATTAAACAGCACACCCATCATAAACATCAATACAACACTCAAGACATTTAATCAGATTATTAATAATGCAAACAAATATATACCCAAGGGCAACATTAGGAAATACAACCCAAATTACACTAGAGAAATAGCCCACCTCATAATGCAACGTAACAACCTCAAACATAACACACAAACACCACACACAGAAGCCATAAAACAGCAGATACAACAGCTCAACACAGAAATAAACAACAAACTCAAAGAAAAAGAAACAGAAACATTCAGGGAATTCATAACAACACTAAACCACTCCACAGATACATCCAGGCTATACAAGACTATAAACAGCATTACCCACTCTAACAGCGGCATTCACACCTCACACGCGGCTATCTGTCAAAGCCAAAATAATATCCCAACATACACACAACGAGCTAACATTCTAGTTAATCACTACGCAAAGATAAATCACTTAAAAAGAGACAACAACCAGAAACACGCAGACAGACAAACAGCCAGACACAAGAAAACCTACAGACTCGACACGACCATTACACCCTTCAATACAGACCAGACCACCAAGATCATAAAAAACATTAAGAATTCGAAGGCTGCTGGACCAGACAACATATCTAACATACAGCTTAAACACTTGGGCCCACAAGGAATACTAGCTCTCACAAATATCAGCACATATTCATATCAACACTGTATTATTCCTGACATTATGGAAACAAGGTAAAATTATTGCACTCCTCAAACCAAACAAAAATCCAACAGAACCAGCTTCCTATAGACCCATTACTTTACTATGCACACCTTCCAAAGTAACAGAAAGACTAATCTTACAAATCACCAACCTACACATACCACTATCGCCTACTCAACATGGATTCAGATCTCACCACTCAGCCACGACATTACTCACTAACTCACGCAGCACATCATGGATGGCATCAACTCCAGACGACCAGCTCAACGTACACTATTAGCAGCAATAGACATTAGTAAAGCATTTGATGCTATCCCACGCTTCCCTCTCATAAACAAAATACTCAACACAAACATGCACATTAACACCAAAGGTGGCTGAGCAACTATCTTTCAGGAAGATACTCACATGTCACATTTAATGGCAAGTCATCTAAAAACAAGCTTTTTCCGAACGGGGTCCCTGAAGGCTCTGTTCTCTCACCAACACTGTTCAACTTATACATGCATGACATTCCAACACCCATAGATAACAAGCTTACCTTATCATCATATGCAGATGACATCACTCTAACATCCACCCACAACAACATCGACACCACTACAAATAACCTACAAACATACATAAACAGTATACAAGACCGGCTCACAAGCAATGACTCAAAGTTGCGCCCACAAAATCAACCATCACCTTGCTTACAATCAACACAAAAGAACACCAGATAACCCCACAGCTTACACTAAACAACATCAGCATTCCACACACTCATAGGACCAAAATACTTGGGGTCACATACAACACATCATTATCTTTTGCAAACCACATTCAGGACATTAAAAACAAATGTACGTCAAGACTTAACACGCTTAGGATACTAACAGGCTCAAACTTTGGACATCAGCAGGAAACAACATCACTCATATACAAACAATATATTCGCTCAGTTATGGACTATGCTAGCCCATGCTGGGCACCCATTATCTCAAACACCCACGTAAACACCTTACAGACAATACAAAACAACGCACTTAATATCATTACAGGATGCACTCAAACAACACCAATAGAACACCTGCACACAGAAACAAAAATACTGAAAGTTAGGGAACATTTAGACATGAGGAGAACACAATTCATGGCAGCAGCGACAACTAACCCACAACACCCTTGCCACTACATGTACAATCATGCACCAACACCTCGCACCATTAAGGTAACACCAGAGAGACTTTATAACCAAATACTCCATTCCATACCACGCCCCACAGACATCACACGTACAGAAAACACATACACACACACCTAACCCACAAAGCACTGACACGACTCGGTCCGAATGCGGTCCTAGGTGCGAAGCCGCCACCCATTAACAGGTTAGGGATCAGCCTGAGCAGATCGGATCGAGTTAACTTAGCACGATTCCGATGTGGACATCACCCAAACTTATGGACATATAAACACAGACTAGACAACTCCACAGACGACACCTGCCACCTGTGCCAGGACACACCACAAACAATTGAACACATTATGACAGACTCTACCACTCTAGCACAACAACGAACACAACACAACATCACTAGTGCGCTGAACCTCTGGTCCACTCTGGAGAGGGCGATCGGTTACCTGCGTGCCGCCGGCTTGCTCAATCAGGGTGGGCTGATCGGTTAAACAACAACAACTACTAATGCAAAAAAAACCTTGGTTTAATTTTACTTGTTCTAATGCTATCCGCAACAGAGAGGAGGTTTTCAGACGGTACCGTCGACATCCTACTCCTGACTCACTTAGCTTATATTTCTCTCCGGAATCGTGCAAAATCAATTCTTCGACTAGCCAAAAATTCCTTCATCAGGCAAAAATGTGAAAACCTATCCAATTGTAATTATTCTCGTTGTTTCTGGCACCAAGCCAAGAACCTCTCCAACAACTTTATTGCTTCTTCTTTCCCTCCTCTTTTCCTTTCCAATACTCAGTTGCCGTCTCTTCTCCCGATAAAACTGAACTCTTCGCTCAAATTTTCGCTTCCAACTCAACTCTGAACGATTCCGATGCTGTTCCGCCATCTTCTCCTTCCTCTAATTTAATTATGTCTGAAATTAGAATCTTCCAAAGCTGTTCTTTCTTCCCTATCTGAACTAAACTCTAGGAAGGCGCACGGTCCTGATCGTGTTCCTCGTGTTGTTGTCAAGAACTGTGGTTCTGTGCTGACACCCTGCCGATGCAAACTCTTTCGTATTTGTCTTTCAATTGATACTTTTCTTTCCTGTTGGAAGTTCGCTTTCATTCAGTCTGTTCCAAAGAAGGGTAACTGCTCTCAACCCGCCAACTATCGTCCAATTGCTTTGATTTCTTGTCTTTCTAATGTTTTTGAATCTATCCTTAATAGGAAGATTCTAAAACACCTCTCTTCACACAATCTTCTTTCAGATCGTCAGTATGGGTTCCGCAAGAGACGCTCTACTGGTGATCTTCTTGCATATCTCACTGACTCTTGGTCATCCTCCTTTCGGGATTTCAGTGAAACCTTTGCTACTGCGCTAGACATATCAAAAGCTTTAGATAGAGTCTGGCACAAATCTTTAATTTCGAAACTGCCCTCCTTCGGTCTCTATTATTCATCTCTAATTTCCTTTTTGATCAATCTATAGCTACAGTTGTAGATGGCCACAGTTCTTCAATTCCCCGCCTCTTACTGACTGTCTTCAATCCCTCTCTTTTCCCTTCATTGTTGTCTCACTCTCTCTTTACTATTGCTATTATAACAGACACTGCTCTTCCGAACTCTCTAACTGCATGCCTCCCCCTTTAAGGAGAGCACGCAGCACCAGACTTTCTACACATTCTCATTCCTTTTCTGTCCAACTCTCTAACGCAAGTGTTAATCGGTATTTTCAATCTTTCACCTACTCAACCGGTGAACTCTGGAACAATCTTCCTCAATCTTTCTTTCAAACACCTAGTGTCTAGGTATCTCGAAAACCTTGGGCCTTGATTTGGCTTTCTTCTTCCTCTGTGGGAGGGGCGTTTTCGCGGGCTTTCACCCTTGGTTCCTCCTTCCTGTGTAAAAATTCTGGCAATGGATAACTACAGAAGAACGCAAGAAGTTTGTAGATTCGATGCCATGTCGATTGGAGACCTTAATCAGGGTTAAGAATGAACAAATCAAATATTAAGGCGTAGAGTTAAAATGTTTTTGATAAAGGTTTAATATATTGGCAGTGCGCAATAATGCATAATGCAAACATAATGCATTTATTCTATTTTTCTCTAGCACCTAACAAGTTATTTTAATATTATGTTATGTGGCTATACATTAACTTTTCACTATAAATTAAGGATTTTGCTATATTGTAATTTTTTTTTTTTTGAAAACTGGCGCACAGAGGTGTCCTTTTATTATAATGATGTCAAAGATACATGATATTTCTCATAAAGTGTATAACTTTAAGGTATTATCAAGGTCATGAGTGCATTTGAGACGATATTCTATTTATTTGGTCCGACATGGTATATATATATATATAGTTACCAATTTATGATTATGAATTTTAATGGCCCGTTTGTAGCCATAGTTTAGATGCGCAAATCGGTACTATAAGGAATGATGTAATTAGGTATTAATTAAGTTATTAATTAGGTTCATTGAAAGATTCAGTTTTCTTCCTTTATTTTCCACAAAATAAATTGATTCGAATGATTTAAGAATGCGACTGAATTGTTGATTGTTTACATTGTAAATACTGGTAATGTGTACACTTCAATTGATGCTTACAATATGACAATTAATAACGCGCGACAGATTGATAGATTCTTTATATAAAGTTAATTGAGTGATATTAAAAGGCCAATGGGGCCTTGCACGGTGATGTTTACATGATGGTAACGCATGGATCACTGAATTGCCTTCGAAGAGAGAGACGAGGTGGAGGCGTCGGGCAAAGCAACGAGGTCCCGCCTTGAGTGATCTCTGGTGATGTGACGTCATCTTTTGAGCGTTTGGTATGACGTCATCTTTGTCGAGTTTGATTTGATGAGATATATCGCATTATTGATGGCATGTTGCTGAAAGTTGCAAAAATGATTGCAAACGTCTCAGTTGGCCACTATATATATATATATATATATATATATGCAAATAACTGCAATGACCGCGCAGTATATAAATGAATAGAAACGACATAAGTATTAAGGTACGTTTCTGCACAGAAACGTTCCTTAATACTTATGTCGTATTCATATATATATATATATATATATTTCAACTGCAAAGAACACGCAGTATAATTAACGTAAAGAACGACGCTCGTATAGGGGAACATTTTTTCATTTGTTCGTTCTCCCTCCTCATCTTGCGCGGAATGGTTTCCTATACAAGCGTTGTTCTTTACGTATATATATATATATATATATATATATAGAGAGAGAGAGAGAGAGAGAGAGAAGAGAGAGAGAGTGAATATATATATATATATATATATATATATATATAATAATATTTAGGAGAAATCCAATGACAAGGAGAAATGTAAATGCCATGAAAAGTCTTCTTTAATGCGCAACGTTTCGAGCAATACGCTCATCTTCAGGCTGTTTAATAACAATGTGAAATTAAAATCAATATTGAATGAAAAACAAGACAAAGAAAATTTCTATAACCTATTCATAAAGGCAAATTTTAAAAGACTGAGAAAAGAGGGTTAAATTCTAAGTTATACAGATTTACATATAAAAATTAAGAAGCTATTTTTAAATACATATAGTAAATGTGACTCATTTAGAAAGTGTAATTTTTAGACAATCTCCCACTCATCTCAAGCCAATTTTCTATCGACGCTTCGTTGATGATTCGATAGCAGTCTTTGATAATGCGGTACAAGCGCAACAATTCTTTAACTTCCTAAATTCTTTGCACCCCAATATAACGTATACAATGGAAACTGAGCAAAATGGCTCCCTCCCCTTTTATGATCTTTTAATTTCGAAAAACGGTGATTCTATTACTACATCAGTTTACAGGAAACCCACTTTCACTGGTTTGGGCATGAATTTTTTTAGTTTTACTGATTTCAACTATAAGATGTCTTGTATTAAAACTCTCCTGTTCAGAGGATATAATTTGACCTCTAGTTTTACCTTACTTAATGATGAATTTAATAATCTAAGATCATACTTTACTAATAATAGTTTTCCTGTTCAATATGTAGACAAACTAATTAGATCCTTCTTAAATAATGTTTATAGCCCTCAACTTCCATGTATTACAGTGCCGAAGGATATAAAATATTTCTTGGTACCTGAAATGGGTCCTTTGAATAAGGAATTTAAGCTTAAATTTACAAAGTTGTTAAGGAAATTTTTTATCATACTGATTTCCGCATCATATTTATTATAAAACGTCTTTAGGTAGCTTTTTTCTCAGCGAAGGATCGAACCCCTGACTCGTTGCGTAGCGGTGTTGTATATTTATTTACCTGCCTAGGTGTCTCCTTGGGAATTACATTGGCAGCACTGTTCGCTCTCTCAGGGCTAGATTTTATTCGCATATGGGAATAAGTGGCCGAACAGGTAAAAATTTTAAAAACTAAAGAAGTTTCGAGTATTCGGGAACACAGTATAAAATGTAAAACTGATGTCACTTTAGACAATTTTAAAATTCTTGGTTGTAATACTTGTCCCAACTCACTAAGAATTTTGGAATCGCTTTTCATTAAAACATTGTCCCCTACTCTAAATGTTGACTCATCAGCCGTCCCCCTAAATTTGCTATAATCCCTCCTCCTTCCCCAATTCCTTATAATCCCCCTTCCCCAATCGCCCTCGCCATCTCTTGTTTTCCCGTCTTGCCTCTGCTTAAATCAGTTAGCCTCGGAAATTGCAGTGAAAGGTTAGTTAGTTTCATTATTCCAGTGTACTATTGTTAATTTTTCCAGTGTATTAATTTCACATTTACTATATGTATTTAAAAATAGCTTCTTAATTTTTATATGTAAATCTGTATAACTTAGAATTTAACCTCTTTTCTCAGTCTTTTAAAATTTGCCTTTATGAATAGGTTATAGAAATTTTCTTTGTCTTGTTTTTCATTCAATATTGATTTTAATTTCACATTGTTATTAAACAGCCTGAGATGAGCGTATTGCTCGAAACGTTGCGCATTAAAGAAGACTTTTCATGGCATTTACATTCTCCTTGTCATTGGATTTCTCTAAATATTAAATTGAAGCTCTGTAGAAGCAACCCGCATGATTATATATATATATATATATATATATATATATATATATATATATATATAGAGTGAAACACAACTTTTTATTTCAAATTTATTTGTCTCACTTGTTTTTTGGTGTATTAGAACATAAAAATGATGTATTCAGTCATTTAATGTTTGTAACTCAAACCATCTTTCGCATTTTTACATAAAAGTAAAATGGCCATCAGCCGGTTGTCCATAAATAAAAATATGCCCATAACATAAAAAGTAAGTGTTCTATCAAAAAAAATAATTGAAGGAAAACGCTTTATAATGCAAAACTATATTTAGAAAACACCATTATGCATACATTGTATTGAAATAAAATTGTATTTGGTCTCACTTGGTTGGATGCCGTAAATCAATTACATTTGAATGCGATATAAAACCCGCTAATCAAAAATATTATTTTTTCAGGAGAGGCATCGGATCCTTTTTGGTTTCAACTGAAGGAAGGAGAGAGCGACTTTTTATTCTTGACCTAATAAATCCGTCTCTTGATTTCTGTGATATTACTGATGCTGATGCATCTGTAACCAACTTCACGGCTCTTTCGACGTTCTGTGTGTGAATGGGGTATTGCTCAACTTTGAAACATTTTGTTTCGTACTCAAGCAATTCTTCATCACACAATTTAGAAGTGAGAGGTGGTTCACTGATATCAATCCTGTCCCAGAAGATGATGTCTGTCCAATGTGATGCTTTAAAGTTCAATTCTGGTAATCTAAATTCTCTGATTTTCCTTGTATTGACTTCCTCACACTTTCTTGTCTGTATTATTCGATCGATTGCAACTTTGCGCAGCTTTTGCTCACTATCTGACAGCATATGAAAATAAAAACCCACTCTAATAGACAGTGGGCGTCGAAACTGTTGTGGAAATAAGCTCTGTCTATTAGAGTGGGTTTTTATTTTCATATTTTGACCTTCACATAGAAAAAAAGTGAAGTTTTTTGCATTTATCTGACAGCATTGATAGAAGAATATTTTCTGAGTGAGCAAAATAGGCATTCCGTGATATATAAGGTTGGACAACTTTTTGTATATCTTTGGGTAACAGGTTGAACCTTTCTATCGCATCAAAGATATGTTTGGGTCCATCAGGCAGATACGGTTTAAATTTTATATTGAACCAGTTAGGACCATAGTTTGTTACTATGAACAGAACAAGGCTACGTAACTCTCTGGAGGGATTATTTTGGGAGACATAATTACGACATAGTCTGTTAGCTAGAGTTAACCATCTAGAGTTGTTAAGAGGACCAGGCTTGAGTTTCTCTAGGCTTCCGTCAACATATCCTTCTCTTATGGCCCCAATTATTCTGAACATGTATTCTTGATCATTACTTAAATCTTCCATGAGCTCATCTGTGAGAACTGGGATGCTATCGGCCCCATCCGTAATTGGGGAGAACTTTACCACAGGCATCTCATGGCAAGTCTTAAGAGCATTACCAATAGATCCACTGAATGATCTTGGCCCAGTTGTTTTCCCGTCGTATCGCTCAAACAGATGCCTTAAGGGAAGTTCATTTGTATGTAACATACAAATGCTCCATTGCAATGGTCGGTTCAGCTTCTCGATGAAATGGATTATGCCACCTTTAGACCCAGTGTTGACATTGGTACTGTCGTACCCTACCACCTGGAGATAGGGTATATATAATGTTCTTCAACAATTATATCCTGGTACCATTTACCATCTTTATTTGTCTTTACCAACGTCTTGCCTTTTCTCCCATCAAAATATAAAGCTTTAACATCACCATAACTTTGTGCAGCTTCAACTGGTAATGTTTTTCTCAGTTTCTGTCTCTCTCTTTTCACCTTACTTCGATCAATAAAAAAGTCATTGTCTTTTTCGGTAATGATACCCAAATCTATCAAAGTAGCTGAAGCAATGGCCGATGCAGTCCTATCTGAAACACCAAATCTGTCGGCTTCCATCGCGAGATTGGGTAAAGGGACTCTCATTTGAATGTTGGAGCATTCATATTCAGACTCAGTTGTTGAACTTTCTTCGGTACTAGAGAGATCAGTATTAGTATCAGGTGAAAGCACATCATCAATGACTACCTTTTCAAATTCTTTATGCATGATTATTTTTCTTCGTTTATTTCCTTGTTGCTCTCTCAACTTTCTTGCATTTCTTTTTGCTATAGATCTTGAAAGAGTAACATCCACACCTCCAATCATCATATTTCGCATAGTCCTCTGATCCTCGAGGAATTCCAGTTCTTCTTTGGATATTCTTGATTCTTTTGGACAAACAAAAATATGTTTTTCTTTACATCCGCTTTTTCGGCAGCCAAAATCTTGGTGCGAAACGAAATTGCATTTACAGGCACAAATGTCAAAGAGTTCTACCAGTGATTTTTTGAACAATTCAATAAGCTTCGCACTGCTTTTGGATATCGATTGAGTTGCGTAACCTTGTCGGTAAAGTGTTTCAGCTTGGTAATTATGGATTTTTTACTCACTGAGGGTATTGATGAATGTTTCCACACTTCGACCAATGCTTCTGCTATCGTTTCGAGAATATCATTATTTGTCAATTTTGCAGATGAGCTTCACTTCAGTAGAAGAAAATATCTCCCAACCAACATATTAGAGGGTAAGACATTATGTAGCAATTCACTTGGAATTCCGAACAGAAAATGTTGCTTCACCGACTGTCTAGTTAGTAGAGATTTTGCCATATTTAGATCTGAGGTTAAATTTCTACAGAAATATCACATTATGAAAATCTGAAAAAATACAAAACACGGAATTAGTTAAAACAAATTATATATAAGCTCTAAAACTAAAATGTAAACATATTTTACTCAATAGTCTTTGTAGCCACCCATGCTACAATATGCAGCATGCGGCTCCTACCCCATCCCTTATCAGCCATATGCAAGATGTCATTGACCTCGACTGAGACTGATGTTTAGATAAGCGTCTGTGTGTTCTTAAGTAGTTGGTCATTAGTAAGTATCTCTTGTGTTGTGTGAATATATTTACTCGTTATCATAGTTATAACCAAATAACGCACACTATAACGCGATATAGATACCGAGCAGTATTCCAATTTGGGTATGATCAGGGTTTTCAGTAGAGGAATCATTACATTCCTATCCTTTCGTTTAAAGGTTCTCAATATCTGCCCCGTTATTCTCTTTGCTCTGTTTACTGCTATCTTATTTTGTGTTTCAAATTGCGCATCATCTGTCATTACAACCCCTAAATCTTTTGCTCTAGAATTTCTTTGAATTTCCTCTTCATTTGGGGTATAATATTCCATGGATTTTAGATCTTCTCTTTTTCCGTACTGTAACAGCTGAAATTTCTTAGTGTTAAACGTCATATTGTTATCTTCCGTCCACTTGTAGATTCTGTTTATATCGGTTTGTAGAGATCCTATATCTTCTGGGTTTCTTATTTTTCTACTGAGCTTTGTGTCATCCGCAAAGGATGTTACTGTGATGTCTCTGGTAACGTCCTCATCTATGTCAGTTAGTATGATTATGAAGAGTAGTGGAGCTAATACTGCTCCTTGTGGTACTGAGCTGAGGACCTCTGCTTCTGATGAAGATACTCCTTATATTGTAACGATTTGCCGCCGCTCACTAAGGAAATTATATATCCATTTCCCTACTTTTCCTGTTATTCCCATATATTTCAGTTTATGTATTATGATTCCATGGTCACACTTGTTGAACACTTTCGCAAAGTCATAGTTTTCATTACTTTCAAGTGCATCAATAATGTTGTTGTAGTGTTCCATTAGTTGTGATAGGCATGATCTGCCTGACCGAAACACGTGTTGGTTATCATTGAATTTTTTCCGAGTTTCCAAAAAATTATAGATTTTCTGTCTAACTATTCTTTCAAATATTTTAGTGAGATGAGATGTAAGCGACACTGGCCTATAGTTTATGGCCTTGGATGGATCTCCTCCTTTATATATTGGGACTATGTTCGCGCTCTTCAGGATG
The DNA here is from genome assembly GCA_023014485.1 of Bathynomus jamesi. Classification (NCBI taxonomy): domain Eukaryota; kingdom Metazoa; phylum Arthropoda; class Malacostraca; order Isopoda; family Cirolanidae; genus Bathynomus; species Bathynomus jamesi. Next base: position 361,494 of record JAJOZX010004054.1, read on the forward strand.
CCCGGTATTTCTCCCGTGTCTAGTGATCGTCTCCATATCCAGTATAGGGGCTCAGCGATTGCATTCTTCCAGTTAGGAATATATATATATATATATATATAGTGTGTGTGTGTGTGTGTGTGTGTGTTATATATATATATATATATATATATATATATATATATATATATATATATATAAACAAACCATTTGATCTATTTAGATCTATTTTTGATATACTGTATTGACAGTGTACTCTCGAAATAATTTATTATTTGCCAAATACATTTAAGCCCATTTATATTATTAATTTTAAAGGAGATACAGCGGCAGAGACTCTGTTCTTAAAGGTACGCTTAAACATGGATACAAATGTAAATTAGATTACTAAATTAATATGTTTGTATATGATACATATGAGAGTATTTGCTTATCCCAATCAAAGCTAGTTTCAACGTTAATATAGTTTAATTTAATTTTTTTAATACACACGCACACATGAGCATACACACACACACACACACACACACACACACACACACACACACACATATATATATATACGAATCCATGAAAAGCTTCGGTTTTTTACGAATAGTTTTCTGGAAGTGGAGGCTTTTTCCGAGAAATGTAATTAAACAAAATCTCTGTAAGATTGTAAAATATATTGTGATAAACGTCTGTTTATACATCAGTCACTCAACAAAAATATTTCAGATATCTATCTCTATGAATCCTCAAATTCCTCATATTATAATAAAGTGTGAATTCCTGCATGCAAATATACAGATTCTGTTTCAGCAGTGTAATAATAATAATAATAATAATAATAATAATAAAAGATTACAGTAATTAAAATTTATTGCCTTAAGATACTATATATTTCGTATATAAAAATTACAAGTAATATATATATATATATATATATATATATATATATATATATATATATATATATATATATATATATATATATATATATTATATACTTGTATAATATATATATATATATATATATATATATATACACAAACTCAGAATGGTCCCCTGAGAAACTTATATGTTAAACACAGACCGTGCATGGAACAAGGAACTCTTCTGGGAAAATTAAATCCACTATAGTCCGAATAAGTAATGGTAAATGACAAACACCATAGTTTTTCTTTTTCATGATGCTAGCCCGACGTGGGCAACGGGTCTCTCGCAAAGAGGTCCCATAAATATAGCTTCCCTCACCAGCTATCTGCAAAGCAGACAGGATCCAGCTTTGGGACATGGATCTAGGGTTTAAAGCAAGCCTAGTCCCACTACATTTAGAACCTCTATATAAGTGAATGCAACGAGTCTTTTACTTATATAGAGGTTCTAAATGTAGTGGGACTAGGCTTGCTTTAAACCCTAGATCCATGTCCCAAAGCTGGATCCTGTCTGCTTTGCAGATAGCTGGTGAGGGAAGCTATATTTATGGGACCTCTTTGCGAGAAACCCGTTGCCCACGTCGGGCTAGCATCATGAAAAAGAAAAACTATGGTGTTTGTCATTTACCATTACTTATTCGGACTATAGTGGATTTAATTTTCCCAGAAGAGTTCCTTGTTCCATGCACGGTCTGTGTTTATATATATATATATATATATATATATATATATATATATATATATTATATATATATATATATATATATATATATACACACACCTCGTTAACCTCATTGCAGTTCCATGCGTTGGTCTCTTCACACGAAGGTCAAGCTGGTGGCCCCGCCTCTAGGTCTGGCTTGGTGGAGGAGCGAGTTGCTCTCTTGCGCTCTCCACTGCACATAGCCAGGTACACCTGGCTCAGCTGGTACCGTCTTGAGTCAGCCAGGCATTTAGTCTTCTTTTGAAGACTTCAACTTTGACCCCAGTAACGTTCCTGAGGTCCTTTGGAAGAGCTGATGAAAAAGTCTTGGACCCCTGACAACCAAGCTATTTTCCTTCAGTCACTCAACCCAAATTAAAGGCCCTTGTCGGGCCTTTAATTTGGGAACACTACACATTCTGCCTTTCCTCTTTTCCAGTGTTGTTTGGATGGTAATTCGATTATGTTTGAGGGTTGGTACCAATTTTTCGATCATTTTCGATCTGTAAGTTGTTTTCCATATGTAAGTAATTGAGTTCTTTGCAGCCATCAATTTTAGCTGTGAAATGTCTCTGAGTTTCTTCTAGTTTATTAGTTTCTTCCTTTTTATATGGGGACGTCAAGACTGAGCAGTATTCAAGTTTTGGTATGAGCAGTGTTTTCAGCAGGGGAATCATTACTATTTTGTCCATTCCTTTGAACGTTCTTAGTACCTGTCCCGCGATTCTCTTTGCTTTGTTTATCGCTATCTGATTTTGTATCGAATTTCGCATCATTGGTCATTATAACCCCAAAATTTATCGCTTTTGTGCTTCTCTGAATTTCCTGTCTATCTGGAGCATAATATGCTGTCTGTTTAAGTTCCTCATTTCTACCATATGTCAAGACCTGAAATTTCCCGGTGTAGACAGCTAAATGTCATGTTGTTTTCTTCTGAGCAATTATATATTTTGTTCGTGTTCCTCTGCAAGGCCTCCACCTCTTTTGCATCGCTGATTTTTCTGTTGATCTTTGTGTCGTCTGCAAAGGATGTTACCATACTGTTGCTGTTTACTTCACTGTCTATGTCTGTTAGGCAAAGCTGGGCACAAACCGTTAATCCGTTAATCGTTAATTAACGAAGTTAACTTTTTCGTTAACGATTTAACTTTTAAGTTAACTTTGAAAATCATTATCGGACTAATTAACTTCCGTTACATTTAACTTCCGTTAACTCAAGTCCGTTAACCCAAAAAAATCATAAATAAACGTTTAAAAGTTTCTATTATTTTCAGTGCTGAGCAGGTGCGCAATTAATCCGCCACTGTTAATAGTGATGAACGAATTTCCATTTCCGCAGTGCAAAATCAGGCGATATATTTGTTTCCGTCGCCACAATTTGTGTCTTACCAAATATGGTAGTTATTTATGGCATTGGTTTGAGCAAAACATGATCGACTGTAAAATCAGGCGGAAAGATTTGCCATTTGAGTTGAATGTTTCAACTTCTTTCAAGAAATATCACGAGCATTTTAAGGCACTTTCAATAATATATATGTAACAATTACAACAAATAACTACATTCGTTTCATTTGCAGTCGTCTCTTGCGCAACATGTTTGTGCTAGTGAATATTTAAAAATAATCGTTGTCAAGTAAGTCATGTATATTTATAATATGTCTGTGAGTACCTTATTAGTAGTCTCCTTGATACATTTCAAGAACCATAAAACTGATCAGGTAAGATTTCAATTCTCATGTCACTTTGATGACATAAATTAAGTCAATTGATGTCTTACAATGGGAGCGTTTTCACCTTAACCCTTTATGTCCTGGCGGTACTTCTAGGTACCACATCTTTAAAATCTCCATAATTATTTTTCTACCCGGTTGATCCTGCCGGTACTTTCAAGTCCCAATGTGAATTAGTTTCTTTATGAGATAATAGATGGCGTTGAGAAGTAAATGTGAGCGTGTGGCACCAGAGGCTGTTTACTCTTTAGTATCTCTGCTGTGAAGACCGAAGAAATTTCAGTGCAATTACTTCCCGAATATTCTGTGCCATATCTGTTCCAAATAACAAAGGTAAGGGTTATTTTATTTTTTATCTTGTTCTTCTTCAGTGCTGTCATCCAGACAAAAGAGAGCAGCAGAAGCCACAGGTCACTCAAGGGCAAGGCCCAGAACTTGGTCAAGACCTGTCTGGAGACCAACTCCAAGGACTTGCTGACAGATGCTGCCTTCTTGGGTGAGCAAGTGTTGGTGGACTTGTTCATCAAGTTCAACACAGCCATCCCCTCCAGTGCTGCAGTGGAGCGTTTGTTCTCTATGGGCAAGGACATCCTGAGGGCCAAGAGATCATCCCTGTCTGATGAAAACTTTGATATGCTAATTTTCATGAAGGGCAACATGCATCTCATGGACAAAATGGAGAACGAGAAGAAGAGGGAAAATTAAATTATATATATATTGTGTTTTTCATTTTTTTATAATAAAAGTTAACGTTAACGGTTTATCGGTAACTTCCGTTACATGTTTAACGAATTAACGGATTAACGGTTAACGAAGTTAACTTTTTGGTTAACGGATTAGCGGTTAACGAAGTTAACTTTTTGGTTAACGGTGCCCACCACTGCTGTTAGGTTAGCATGATAATGAATAGGAGTGGAGGCAGCACTGTACCTTGTGATACTGAGCTCCGTATTTCCGATTCTGATGATGATATACCTTGAATTCTGACGACCTGTTGACGTTCTCTGAGAAAGTTGTAGATCCATTTCCCCACTTTGCCTATTATTCCCATATGTTTCATTTTATGTGCTATTATACCATGATCACATTTGTCAAAAGCTTTAGCAAAATCCGTGTATATGACATCGTAGTTTTCATTGCCTTCCAATGCATCTTGGATATTGTTATAGTGCTCTATTAGTTATGACAGGCATGATCTTCCTGATCGGAATCCGTGCTGATTTTCGTTGAATCTTTCCAGTGTCTCCAAGAAGTCATAGATTTTCTCTCTAACGATTCTTTCAAATACTTTCATGAGGTGGGAGGTGGGATGTCAATGACACACTGGTTTATAGTTCTTTGATTGAGATCTATCCCCTCCTTTAGATATAGGGACAATGCTTGCTTTCTTCAAAATGCTCGGTATTTCCTCAGTGTCTAGGGATCTTCTACATATCCAGTATAATGGTGTAGCTATTTTATTTGTACAGTTTTTAATCAATAATGCATTCCATTTATCCGGACTTGCAGCTGAATGTGATTTCATTTGTTCTATAGCTCTCGCTACATCTTCTGGAGTAAAATCAAAGTCTGTTATACATTCTCCTTGCAATTTCTCTTTGAAGAATGCATCTCTGTCAGGTATCGCTTTGTCACTTTTTGGGATACTGAATACCAATTCATACCGGGCTCTCAATGTTTTAGGTATTTCTTTTAGATCGTCATTTAGTTCATTATTTCCTTTCCTTAAGGGCCCGATAGTGGCGCGCGTTTGTGTTTTCCTTTTTGCATAGCTATAGAAGTATTTTGGATTTTCCCTTATTATTTCTACCGCCTTTTCCTCTTCTCTTTCTGTATGGCCCTTAATCAGGATTTGTAATTCCCTATCGATATTCTCCAGTTTTTCTTGTATTATTTTCCTGATATTGTCTGTGCAATTAGCTAACTTCGCCGCTACTCACTTCCTTTTGCGAAATATTGTTTTCTTTTGCCTCTCGAACTCGTTTCTCTTTCATTTTGGCTGTGCTTTCGGAGCATATTTTTCTAAAATTCTCAGCGTCTTTTCTTCCAAGGTTGTTAGCTTTCTTCAGTTGTTTTATTCTCTAAAACTGTTTTCCACTCTATTTGGACCATGTGTGATCTGATTGCTTCCCACTTCATAGTCTTGGAGTCCCAAAAGTCCTAAATTTGCTCCTTTCTTCAGTATGAGTATTGTCTTTTAATGTTGTCGCCATATTTGTTGATATCTCGGTTATATTGTGGTCTGAGATAATTGTTGAGGTTACTTCTATATCAGCAATCAAGTTCGTGTTATTTGTGAATACCAGATCTAGGCAGTTCTTTTTTCTGGTGTTTTCTGTTATATCCTGTGTTAACATAAACTCGTTTGTGAGAGCCATCAACATTTTTGCTTGCTCCTGGTCTTCTCTTGTGCCCGCCTAGTCCTGGTGTGTATATATATTCCTACCCACCTTTTTGTATTTTATAAATGGAAAATTAAAGTCTCCGCAGATGGGGGAATGGAGAATTTACGGACTTTATTAGGTTTCTGATATCATCAATGGCATCTGAGAATTTTTCAGTTGGAGTATTTGGAGGTCTATCGATGATATAATTATCAGTATCACGTTTAGTTTTTCTATTTTCACTGCTAGGAGTTCCACAAAGCTGTTTGATTTACTTATTACCGTCTGTGTCATATGACCCTCATGTACATATATAGCCCAACCACCTTTACATCTCGTTGCTCTATCCACTCTTAGTAAGTTGAAACCCTCGATATTGATCTCAATACAATGTTCGCAGTTTTCAGTTTCCTTTCAATCTTTAAGATGTGTTTCTGTGAGGCATGCGGTGTCCGCCCTTGTTTCGTCCATAAATCCTTTCAGGTACAAAACTTTGTTGAGAGAGTGGTTTGGTTTTATTCCTTGAATATTAGCCAGGACAATATTTATGCTCTTTGTTTTACGTTGCCCCTTGTGCATTTCAAGTTCGTTTTCCTTCGGTAATACATGTTTTGCTGTCCTATGGTCCCCCGAGAGAGATCGTTTCCGCCTACCTGTTCTGGTAGCTTCTTGCTAGGAAGCGGGTCGGCTCGAAGGTTCCCAGCTGTGTCGACTGCATGCGTTGTATGTCACTCAGCAGCCGTATTGTGTCTGCGATGTTAAAAAATTTTGTTCGCGATTTGTGTATATATGGTTATTCCGTTTTTCCTATTGTCCTTTGAGTTCGTCTGGAGATGTTGATAGGATAATTTTTTCCCATATTTGCAGGGTCCATATTTTGCGTAAATCCTGCAAATGTCCGAATTGTAGAATCTGCAAGTATCTCCGAATTTACAAAAACCATTATTGTACTGTAGAATATATGTCAGGTGATTACAAATGATCTTCCCGATTTTAAACATTTATTATGAAAAAAACTAACAAATCTACAGCGAAAAGCAAGATATACAAATAAAGAATATTTCAGGGGAATTTTATTTGTAATATTGAACACGTCAGAGATAGCCCTAAAATTAACGGGTTTTGTGCTCTTACCGCTGAGAAAGTGTACGGTCCATTCTTCTTTGCTGAGCAAACAATTAACGGTATCATTTATCGCGATATGCTACAGCTGTGGCTGATGCCCGAGCTGCTAGAGGACAAAGCTGATGTGTGGTTTCAGCAGGATGGTGCGCCATCCCATTTTTACAATGAGGTTACAACATTCATGAATGAGCAATTGCCTAATCGTTGGATCGGGCGTGGGCCCATTTCACTTCTTCCTCTGGGGCTATGTCAAATATTAAGTTTTTGTTCTACCAATGTCAACAACTTTCAAATATTTGGAGGAGACTGTTAGAAAAGTTCAGTATGGTATGCTACAAAATGTAGCTTAGATGTCTGCAGAGATACAAAAAGAGCTCATATTGAACTTTAATAGCTTGTAAATAAAACTTTTCGCTGTAGCTTTGTTAGTTTCTTTATAATAATGTTTAAAATCGGAAAGATTACTTGTAATCACCCGGTGTGTATATATATATATATATATATATATATATATATATATATATATATATATATATATATATATATATATATATATATAAACGGGTGATTACAAGTGATCTTTCCGATTTTAAACATTTATTATAAAGAAACTAACAAAGCTACAGCGAAAAGTTTTATTTACAAGCTATTAAAGTTCAATATGAGCTCTTTTTGTGGCTCTGCAATAGTTTCATAAATTGAATCCCAATATTTAAAGTAATTGTTTTCCTTATGTTGAAGGTATTTTCTTTCTTCAACCATGTCAACAACAAAATTTTTCATTAAAACTTCAAGTCCCTCGTGGACAATTTGAATAAAAAATTGAATATATAATTTCGGTTTATAAAATTATTAAAATACTAAAATAAAGTCAACATAATAAGATGGTTTAATATATAAATTATAAAGTACAATTTAATATACAATTAGTATTAATATAAAGTAGGAGATTACAATAGTTTATAATATTTAGAGATTTGTAGTTAGAGAAAATGCAAATTTATGGGCAACTTAACTTATTAAGCTTTACCTTTTTCGTGAATAACCTTAGTTAACCTTGGTTTTGCTTCCGCCCGAATTGTTCATTCTCACGAAGGTCAAGCTTGTCACTCCACTTTAGACCTACAGTTTAACGTGGAATCCGAAGCACCCCACACCAAGGGGCGGTCAGAAATTACAAAGTCCTCGCTCGGACTCGATCTCACGACCTCCCGATCAACAGCCCAGCGTCTTAACTACTAGGTTACCCAGGGTACTCGTTTATACACGCCTAAACGGCTAAGGTAATCTGCATGAAATTTACCAGGGAAAGTTTATTAATACTCGCACCCCTCAGTTCCCCTCCCAAGCTTGTGCTTCTGCGGGCTTTTGCCTCGAAGGCGCAGCGGGCACTCGAGCGTGTGTGTGTGTGTGTGTGTGTGTATATATATATATATATATATATATATATATATATACACCGCTGCAATTAGGTAGTGCGTGCATCTGCAATAAACTTATACAGGGTGTTTCAGGAGGAAAGGTCAATACTTCGGGAAGTGATGGTATCTGTCATTGTGAGATAAAAAGTTCTTATGAACATGTGTCTAATTCTGAATAGTTACGGAGATAGAGCTGTTTGAATCTACAAATACAAAAGCATTGTTAATGGTAATCAAGAAAGAGAAACCAATTACTGTTTCTAACATTTAATGTTTAAACATTGGCATTTTGAATGGTATCAGATACAGAAATGACAAATTTATTACAGTTTACAATACGTTTTCGAAAATCCCACCGTCAACCTCAATGCACTTTGCAACTCGTGTGCGAAGATCGCGTGTTGTTCGTCTGAGTTGATCTTGACGTTCCTTTATGCGGGCAGCAGCATCCAAAATGCGCGCGAGCAATTCGTCTCGTGTATCCACCGTTCTTTTGAAACTTGACTTTTCATCCACCCCCACAAACAATAATCTAACGGAGAGAAGTATGGAGACCTTGATGGCCATTGAATGGGACCACCGCGGCCGATCCATCGACCAGGGAAAGTTTGATTTAGGTATTGCATCACCAGACGGGTAGAATGTGGAGGAGCTCCGTCATGCTGAAAGTACATACCTGCGAGTGTAGCCAAAGGAACATCCTCCAATAGTCCTGGCAATTCATTTTGCAGAAATTCTACGTAACTTTGTCCTGTAAGACGATTCTCTAAAGTAACAGGGCCAATCAGCTGATCATCGATGATACCGCACCACACATTGGCAGAGAAGCGATGTTGAAAATTTGTTTCCACAGTGGCATTTGGATTTTCGTCTGACCACCGATGAGAGTTACGAGTGTTGTTGATACCGTCACGGGTGAAAGTAGCTTCATCGGTGAACAGTATTAATCGAAGCAATCGGCGATTAGCATTTACCCAATGACAAAATTCCAGTCGCATGGCAGCGTATCCTGGTTGAAGGTGTACACGCTGTACATGATATGGATGCAAGCCTTCCTCGCGTAATGTTCGCCATACTCTTGTGTGTGGTACACCTAGACGTGTAGAAATTCTTCGTGAGCTAGTAGTAGGACTACGCTCTACCAACTGAAGAATGTTTCCCACTTCATCCACATCTTGTTGACCTTCACGTTCAGATGAAACATGAGCGCTGGGAAGTGTACCAATCTCACGCAATGTGTTGAAAACCCTGGTAAACACTCTTCGATCCGGAATTCTGCGGTTCGGAAACCGTCGACGGTATTCTGCAACAGCAGTTGTTGCACTTCCATCACAAAAACCTAGACATACATCATATCTGCATATTCAGCATGTGTGAAGGTGTGTGGCATTCTTAACACTGCTTCAAACACCAAACAATGTCACTCACAACAGTCAGCTGTCGATTGGCTTATGTTACATGCTTACATTACAGCTTACGTGGTTCAAGGTTATAGGGGAGGGAAAGGGGAGGAAGAGCTGCGCGCGCATCAGATTCAAACAGCTCTATCTCCGTAACCATTCCGAATTAGACACATGATCATATGAACTTTTTTTCTCACAATGACCGATACTATCACCTCCCGAAGTATTGACCTTTCCTCCTGAAACACCCTGTCTGTGCATGTATAACCAGCATTACATACATGAAAAACAACGCTATGAATGTTAATTCGAAAGCCATGATTGAAATATCAAAAACGAATCCAATATTCGTTTACTTTGATTTCATTTAAATTGTTTTTGTAAAAGATAAATCAGCCGGGAAACATATACGAGTAAATAAAGTGAGATTTTAAATAGCAATGAGGAAATGTTACGATTTATATATATATATATATATATATATATATATATATATATATATATATATTTAGTGGTGGACAGGATATCCGCATCCGCATCTGCGAATATTCGCATCATTTTTAACATCCGCATCCGCACTTCTGACTGCAGATATTGCCTCTAATAAATTATGCAATTTACAATTAAATTAGCTTATAAAGTAGCTTATAAAGCCCAGTCATGCACATTTCATGCAAAGTATTAATTATTAATGAACAAACAAATATATAAACCTCAAAATATAAATACCTGGTAACACAGAAAATTTAATGAAACTTGTTTCATTCAATTTTCTGTGGCTGAAACTCTTGAGAAAGTTATCATTTTTATCATAATGAAAACATTGATGTTAATTTTAATTCTTATGCATTACCTGCCATAATAGTAATATCACGAAATTTGAAAAATTATGTCATATATTCATAATTCTATATTATGTTGATAGATTAACTAAATATCCGCATCCGCATCCGCGGATATTTAAATTAAAGATCCGCATCTGCATCCGCAGATGTTGAAAAACTACTGATATCCGGTCCACCACTAAATATATATATATATACACACGAGGGCGGTTAGAAAATAAGTTTATACGGCGTATAATTTCGTAATTAAAGGACCTACATTGATTATGTTTGTATCAGGTGAATTCGTCAATCATTGTTGGCAACACTGCACGTCGATTCGGCTGCCATCTACCGTACATTGGTTAGATGAGTCAGTTGAACATGGCGGCTCGACTGGAACAGTGCCCTGCCCTACGGAGCAGTCCAAGACGTTTACGTTTAATGGCCGCTCGTAAATGTTCCAGTATTGAACAATATGCAGCTGCATTGATTGTTGTGCCTTTTTGCATGAAGTCTGCGGGAAAAACGCCTTTGTGGTTCCAAAACACGGTAACCATCACTTTGCCGGCGGACCTCACAATCTTGAACTTCTTTGGTCGCGGGGACCCAGGGTGTTTCCATTCCATGCTGGCACGTTTTGTTTCCGGAGTACGGTGATGAACCCATGTCTCTTGTGACAATGCGCTTGAGAAAATCTTGACCACTGACAGACCCGGAATATCGTTGCAGAAATCACAGGGCACTGTTCCAGTCGAGTCGCCATGTTCAGCTGAATCATATAGCCAATGTACGGTAGACGGCAGCCGAATCGACGTGCAGTGTTGCCAACAATAATTAACGAATTCACCTGATACAAACATCATCAATGTATATCCTTTAGTTACGAAATTATACGCCGTGTAAACTTATTTTCTGACCCTAGTATAAATAGGGTGTTTCATATGTCTGGAGACATTAGAAATGTGTAGAAAGGGTAATACAACTTTATGATAATGTTTTATTTTCAACATACTATTACAGAAGGTTTTTAAATTGTTCACCCTCAACTTCAAAACACTTCATTACTCGTAACTGGCAAATCTAAGAACAGATTAAGACAGACTAAGACAGACTAAGAACAATTAAAGATTTGAAAGTTAAGATAAGACTGGAATTGCAACGAATATCTGCTGAAACAATCAGAAGTGTTTAAAGAGTTTGCCAGTTACGAGTAATGAAGTGTTTTGAAGTTGAGGGCGAACAATTTGAACACCTCTAATTGGATGTTCAAAATAAAGAATTCTAATAAAGTTATTACTATTATTACATATGTTCATGTCTCCAGACATATAAAACACCTTATATACTGTACATACCCACACTGGAACAGTGTTTATCAATCAGTGGTACACAATTTACGCCTGTTGTATTGATTTGTGCTCAAAAAACAAAAACAACCCCGCTTCGTGAGTTTGTTTATCCCTGAAGAGATGATAAGGGGTCGCGCCGACCTAAGACCCTGACACGGGGCTCCTGGGGCAAATCCGGCTGAGAAATACTGCATTAGAACGACCGCAATCGTGTGTATAAACCAACATAGAACATCATCATCCAACGTAATCCGACATAATCATCATTAAACGAGGGTGGGCTGAAAAGTAATGACTCTCCACTTGAATAATTCTGGATTGTGTAGAGGTAGCCAGATAAAACCGGTTTTGTGTTGTATCTTTATATCCCCACCCCATTCCAGATTGTGTAGAGGTAACGAGATAAAACCGGTTTTGTGTTATAGCCTAATATAGCTTACACTCATTCCACACGTTGGTTCAGTATCGATTACAGTGGAAAGGAGTAAAGACATTCGCTTCAAGTAACGTACCGTAATTGATTTTTTGACTGCGGAAAGTGTTGCTCCCATAGACATTCATCGGCGAATGCAAGCTGTGTACGGCAAATAGTGCAAGCAGGGCAAGAAGATTTGCGAGACAAACAGCGAAGTGGAAGGCCTGTAACGGCAACCGACGAGTGTCATCGGAACTACGTTGACGAACTGATTCGTGGGAATCGTCGCATTAAACAAAATGAAATTGGTGCAATGCTCGATATCTCCAAAGAGCGAGTGGGACACATTACCAGTATTCTCGGTTACCGAAAGGTCTGCGCCAGATGGGTGCCTCACATGTTCACTGCCGAGATGAAAACTGAGAAACTATGCATTTACCAAGAAAATCTGCACCGCTTCGAAAATGAAGATGAACTTCTGCGCATTTTGACAGGAGACAAGACGTGGGTCCACCATTATGACTGAAAATAAACGGCAATCCATGGAATATCGGCACAAAAATTCACCGCAAGTAAAAAAAATCAAAGTTAAAAAATCGGCTAGAAAAGTGATGACGACTGTTTTTGGGGGATATCAATGGTGTTGTTCTCGGAGACTTTACGGAAAGAGGGACAGCAATCAACTCCGCACGTTATATTGAAATTCCGAAGAAGTTGAAAAAACGGATCAGGAAGGCTCGCACCCACAAAAACGCAGTCATTGTTCACCATGACAAACTACGGCCTCACACGTGTGTTCAAACGCGTGAAGCAATTGAGGATCTGCAATTCACCCCTTTGCCGCATCCACCCCGAATTTAGCACCATGCGGTTTTCACCTCTTTCCTAAACTTAAAGAACATCTCCGTGGAAATCGCTACGAGTCTGACGAAGAAGTTAAGGCCACTGTGAAATTTTGGTTTTGTAGTCAAAACTCCGAGTTTTACTGGATGGATTTAAAAAACTCATTTATCGTTGGTGTAAATGTATCGAGGGAGAGGGTGATTTTATAGAAAAGTAAATGGATCGTTTTGAAGAATAAACTCTAAGGTATACTCGTATATCTGCTTTTGTTTCGATAAAATCCTTCAACCCATTTAAAATTTATTTGAGTGCAGGCATTACTTTTCAGCCCACCCTCGTATATACTGCATACATGCAGGGTGTTTCACAACCGGTCTGCCATACTTTGGGGGGGGGGGGGGTGATTTGCGGGGTGGAGGGTGATATCGAGTAAAAAAGTTAATACAACAAAGGTGCTATTTCCAACCATTGCGGAGCTACGGACGTTTCAAGATGTGCAAACAACAAATCCCTACTTGTGTATAATTCGATAGATGGCAGCACTGGTGGTAGTTTCAGTTAACGAAGTTACCACTACTAATCCTAAGTTTTTTCTTTCAGTTGGTTCTGATCTGTGGTACGAGACACTGTGTTGCGCTAAGGTGAACAATCAAAATGAATCAACAGTTCACACCGCTGAACACGCTGATATCCACTTCATTTATGGATTTTGTGATGGTAACAGCAGAACGGCAGTTGAGGAATATCGAAGACGTTTTCTGAACCGCCGAATACCGAACAGACAAGTGTTAAGTGACATACACCAGAGATTAAGGGAAGCAGGGACAATTGTTCCACTTAGCCAAGAACATGTAGCACGACGGCCCGTTGCTGTGGAGGAGCGCATACTGGATCTAGTACAACGTAGCCCAACTACCAGTGTTCGAATTGGTGAATCCGCATCCCGTGTATGGCGAGCCATACATGATGAGGGTTTGTATCCCTATCATTTGCAACGTGTGCAAGCTCTTCAACCAGATGATTACGATAAACGTGTTCAATTTTGCCAGTGGATGGTTATGCATCGCCAAATTCTTAATCGCATGCTGTTTAGTGATAAAGCACAATTCATTCTGGATAGAATTAACAACAGAGGAAATTCGCACTTGTGGTCCGCCGATAATCCCCACGGTATCGTTGAAGGAAACTTTCACCATCGATTCTCGTGAATGTTTGGTGCGGTGTAATTGGACATCAGCTGATTCGACCGTTCGTTTTGGAACAACGATTAACTGTTAATATTTATCTGAACTTCCTGACGAACGAATTGCCGCTTTTGATGGAGGACGTGCCCTTGGAGACAAGGCGCAGGTTGTTCTTTCAGCACAATGGAGCGCCACCACATTTTGGTCGTCATGTTACGGATTACTTGAATCGTTGGATTGGTCGTGCTGGTCCAATATCGTGACCCCCGAGATCTCCGGGGTATTTCTTTTTATGGGGCCTTATGAAAGAGATGGTCTACAAGACCAAAGTACAAACGAGAGAGGAACTCTTGCGTCGGATTATGGATGCCGCTGCTTACATACGAGAACACCCCGAAATGATTCAATGGGCAGTGGACTCTTGTTTGGAACGAGCAAGGTTGTGCATTGAAAATCGAGGCGGACATTTTGAACATTTATAAGGTGTATCTCATAAAATGTAGCAATAAATACATCAGATTAATACTCTCGTTTATTTTTTTCCGTGCACCTTAAAACGTCCGTAGCCCCGCACCGGTTGGAAATAACACTGATGTTGTATTAACTTTTTTACTCGATATCACCCCCTCCCCCCAAAGTATGGCAGACCGGTTGTGAAACACCCTGTATAATGGCTTTCATAAATATTCGTAGAGAGAAATATTTCAGTTATACAGTATTCGTCCTTATCTTTTATACCATGCATAGGATAGTTATGAAAAGTTTACCGTTCGTTTGGAAAAATTTGACAAATAAAAAAATTAGCTCAACTCCAACATATAATGTAAAACATCAAAGAATTTGAGGACAATTAAAAAAAATTAAAATGCAAAAGTTCTCGTACATTTATTTACAAAATTATTTAGTACTTTGTGTGTCAACCTTGGGGTTGAATGACTTCCATGATTCGTTTTAGGTATTTTTCTACAAGGTTTCGACATCTCTCAGTAGAACTTTTCGCCCATTCTTCTAAAGAAAGTTGTTGCAATTCACTCAAATTTGAAGGGTTTCTCTTGCGGATAGCTTTTTTCAAATCAAACCATAAATTCTCGATTAAACTGAGATCTGGTCTTTGACTGGGCCACTTCTGAAGCTTGAAATTGTTTGTTAAAGCCATTTCATGGTGCTCTTACTTTTGTTTTGGGCCATTATCTTGTTGCACTGCCCAGTTATTACTAGTGATGGGACGATTAATCGGAATCGGAATCGAGAATCGGAAGAATCGAGTATTTTTCAGGAATCGGAATCGGAATCGGCATCGAGAGAATTGTACCATGATTTCCGATTCTTAAAACGATTCTTTAACTTTTAATTGAACCAGTTTTGCAATGTAAACTTTAAAATTTAAATGAAAGAGGATAACAAATTTTATATTTATTGTATTGTAGCTATACATTAAAACATGTATATCCATGATGTGTAATCAAGAAGATTAAAATGAATTGTTACAACTTACAGTTGATTTTTATTTTTAAACCAATCTATTATAATTTATAATTTATATTACCATACTCATAATGTAAATAGTTAATCTTACCAGAGTAAAATATGACAATTTCCAGAAAAACAAGTATAGAATTATATTTAAAAATATTGAGAATCGGAATCGGAATCGAGAATCGTATCGGAATCGAGACTTTTTAGTGGTATCGGAATCGGAATCGGAATCGTTAAAAATTTTGGTATCGTCCCATCACTAGTTATTACCCATTCGCAACTCCCGAACTGAAGGCAATACATTTTGTTCTAAAATTTCCTGGACCAAGAGCACGAAAGCATCTCCAAAAAAGCAAACTACCGCAACCATGTTTAACTGTGCGAAGGATGTTTTATTTTCCTCGAATGCAGTATTTGATTTTCGTCAAACATACCGTTGCTCGTTGTTTCCAAATAACTCAATTTTGGTCACGTCTGTCCAATGAACTTTCTTCCAGAATGCAAATCCATCATTAGCGTATTTTAAACTAGCTTCTTTGTACACTTTTCGTAGCAGAAGTTTTCTTTGTGCAACTTTTACATGTAGACCATTCCCACTCTTTCTCAATGTACGAAGGACAGCAGAAGGATGGACATCGATCTTAGGCAGTTTTAATTTTTGGCAAATATCACCCGCAGTCACTCGTAGATTCGCAGCAGCCATTCTTTCAATCCATCTAGCTGTACGTTCTGAAATCTTGCAAGGTCGTCCACAACTTGATAGAGTTTTTATGTTATTGTTATTCATACAGGCTCTTCAAATCGAAATGTATATCACTCTGTATTTCAGGGAGAATATTAATATCATTTACATTTTTTGGTGTGAATTAGTACCAACTTTGTTTATTTTCATGTTTTATTACGGATTTCATATTTACAAAAATAGATAAAAATATCATATTATCCCTTACCATATTTACACAAAATACTTTCCCATATGGACTGATACATGGAACAGAACAGAATGGGGTTCGTCGATGCGCTTTCTGCTTGTCATTGCTTACCCATAGTCACACATATGGCTCCTTTCTATAATCCATTATGAAATATGTTAACTAAAAAAATAATTGAATAAAAACACCTTATATATGATTTCTGCTAACATTTATTACGTTTTTCATATTAAAATTGTCATATTTAAAAAGTGAGGAATTATTCCGCATTGACGTGGAATGAGGTCCGCCAGTTCAACGTCCGTCGATGATGCGCAATTGTTTTCCGCACTAGCAGACGAAATCCTTCAAAACGGCAGCCTTGATTCGAAGTTCTCCTATCTTCCCATAACACTTTCAGACTCGTGTGCGGCAATAACAGATCTTAAGATCCGTAGACAGCTCTTCACCACGACGACCCTAAACAATAAACAGCCAACTACTGATGAAATTTTTAAATTCTTTAAGCCTAAGATGGACACCCAACGTATTAAATAATTTTATAAAATAAATGTATGTACACTTTTGCATTTTAACTTTTTTTATTTTTCTAAAATTGTTTGATGCTTTACATTATATGTTGGAGTTAAACTAATTTTTTTATTTGTTTAATTTTTCCAAACGAACGGTAAATTTTTCATAACTATCCTTTGCATGGTACAAAAAGATAAGGACGAATATAACTGAAATATTTATCTGTACGAATACTTACGAGC
Organism: Bathynomus jamesi; assembly: GCA_023014485.1. Lineage (NCBI taxonomy): Eukaryota > Metazoa > Arthropoda > Malacostraca > Isopoda > Cirolanidae > Bathynomus > Bathynomus jamesi. The sequence goes on from JAJOZX010004054.1 coordinate 378,937, forward strand.
GCCACTCTGTATATATATATATATATATATATATATATATATATAATATATAATATATATATATATACAGGGTGTCCCATAAGTCTGGAACCATAGGGTAAAATAAGTAATTCATGTTTTTCCGTTTATGCAAGTGCCCATGATGTCTTTGAGTAAGGAAGAACGCATCCAGGTAATTCTGCTCGTAGGAAATCTGAGTCAGAGGGAGGTCGCTGAGCAATTTAACAGATTGCATCCGAACCGCGCGCCGATAACACACAGCTGTGTCGGCAAACTTGTAGTAAAGTTCAAGGAAACGGGATCCACAGGAGATAAACCACGCAGTGGGCCTCCGAGGACATCCACCGACGATAACAAAGCCGCTACCATCCTCGCTCATTTCACAAACAGTCCCCAAAAGTCTCTTTGGCGGTTGTCCGCTGAGACAGGAGTGTCGAAAAGCGGCATCCACCGCATTCTTCAGGCACACAAATGGCATCCTTACAAACTTCAAATCCTGCAGAAATTAAGCGAAGATGATCCAGACCAACTGATGGAATTTTGTGAATGGGCTACGGAACAATGTACTCAAAATGCCAATTTCCCGTCCACCATTCTGTTCAGTGATGAGGCTGTTTTTTACGCAAATGGTGAGATGAACCGACAGAACACCCGCTACTGGTCGCAAGACAACCCTCACTGGTTTACTGCTTCAAAGGAACAAGGTGTCGCTCGTGTGATGGTATGGTGTGGCATTTGCAAAGACCGTATCATAGGCCCCGTCTTTTTTGATGACACTTTCACAGGAAACGCCTAGTTGCGTATGCTCAACGAGGAAGCATTCCCCAGTGTCTTGAACACATGGGGATTTCCCAACATGGTTCCAGCAGGATGGTGCTCCTGCCCATTGCAGCATCCGGGTAAGACAGTGGCTGCACCGACAATTCCATGGTCATTCGATAGGACGTCGAGGGCCTGTGGAGTGGCCGGCGAGGAGCCCCGATCTCACCCCGTTGGATTTTTATCTCTGGGGTCACCTGAAGGCGTTGGTCTACGCGGAGAAAATTCAGTGTGTTGCACATTTGCGGGAGCGCATCATCGACGCATGTAACACCATCACTTCTGATACCATTCGCCGTGTGTTTGCTGACTGGATATCTCGTCTGCATTCGTGTATCAATAATAATGGTGGACACATTGAACACGTTCTGTGAATAAAAGCCGTTTTTATTGCCGTTTTTATCATTTTGCCCTATGGTTCCAGACTTATGGGACACCCTATATATATATATATATATATATATATATATATATATATATATATATATATATATATATATATATATATATATATATATATATATATATATATATATATACACACAGTGCGTTCTAAAAGTCTCTCCGCAGTCAACCAACACTTTAAAAAAGTGTTTGACAACAAGTGTAGACGAGTTGCTCTGTGCCTGCAAAATTGTGGAAAACACTTTTAGTCCGGTAGCACAGACCCTGATTTTACTGAAACCCTGCATTGTTTGTTATAAAGCAAATTTTTACATATTTTGAAAGCTTATACCACCCCATTCAAGAATCCATCGGGTGTACACCTGACCCCCGCTTGGTTTTTTCAATATGGCCGCCATTTTCCAGATGGTCGGCGAAACTGAAAAATCCTATATCCTGGTCAATACTTGATGGATTTTGATGATCTTGGTATCATTTCTAGGCGGTTTTAGGATGATGAGTCGATCTGGAGGGGTTGCAGATACTTTGGGAGTCGTTTTGACTCACATTCGTCAATACTCAAGGTCATTGGAGGTCAAACGCCCCCGAAATAAGGAATATCTCATATCCCGGGCAGTCGTGGAGATATTTTGGTGATCTTACTGTCGTTTTTATGGTTTTGGGCAAGACTGAGTAGTTCTATAGGGTTTAAAATGAAATCAGGGATTATTATTTTCCTCATGGTAAGGTGAATTCCAATATGCCTAATTATTCGTCTTATTTTTTTCAGGTTGTTGAGATTATTGCTGATGGTGCTGCCCACCTGGTGGTTTGATGACGTCTTGGTTGTGCTGATTCCAAAATTGTTTTTTGACTGCTAAATATGGAGAATATACGAGGTGAGCATTGTTTAGTTTTCATTTGCTGAGGATAAATTATTTCAATGCGATTTGTACTCTGAAGAATGGGTAAACAAAATTCTTATTTTTCAGGTTCTACAAAAGCTGCAGACGAATGTTTCTTCAAGGACTTCCTGCGTAGCTGTCCTGGAGGTCAGAAAGGTCTTTCAAATTGTGGGAGGATTCAGAAAATCATAGAGAGCAGCGACATCAGAGGAGAACATGGGGTCGACCAACAGTTGTTATCATGGATGTGTCAGCTGTTTTGTGGACAGTCGACTGGCCTGCTAGTGGCACAGTTGCTACATTTATCCAAACCTTCAAAGTATGGCTACCGAAACATCTTTCTTATGCATCTGTAGTACTAGCTTTTGATCACTACTATGATTTCTCTCCGAAATCACGCACTCGGGCAATGAGAAGCAAGAGCAGCAGAGTTCACAAGCTGGACCTCAACACCCCATTGCCTACAAGAGACGCTGTTCTCACGTGCACCGCGAACAAGGAACAACTAAACAGGCTGCTCTGTGAGCAAATCCTTGCTGACAGTGAGTATCTCGCAAGTAGCAAACTGCAACCCAAGACCATGAGCTAGTGCTTGCAGGATGGCAGACCATACCGACTTCCATTGTGCGAGGCAGGAGTCGAGCAGCATTGGAGCTCTCATCATCTCATGAAGAGGCTGACGTGATAATAACACAACACGCTATCGCACAAGCTGAAAAAGATTCTGATGCCCGCATCTCCATCATTTGTGATGACACAGACGTGTTTGCCATGCTGACTCACTTCTATGAATTTAAGAAACTAGGCTGTCCCATGATTATGGAGTCTCCAGTGCGTGGCAGAAAATCAGTGGACATCCGAGCAACTGTAACCCAGCACAAAGACATCCCACAAATCCTCAAACTACACGCTTTGAGTGGTTGTGACACAGTTGCAGCAATACATGGCATCGGCAAAGTTACTGCCATTGCCACAGCCAAGAAGGGTCGGAAGCTAGACAAGCTGGGGTCCCTTGATGTATGCTTTGACCATATCGAGAATGAGGCAACAGCGTTCATTGTTGCATGCTATGGGGATAAGAAATCTTCATCTCTTACTGAGTGTCGTCAGCGAGTATGGGCTCAGAAGACAGGGAAATCGGGAACTGCTGCGCCCAAACTATGTTCTCTACCACCAACAACTGAAGCTTTCCATCAAAATGTGCTCAGAGCCTACTACACTGTGGAAAACTGGCTCGATGCACTAAAGTGTGACCCACCACCACTTGATCCTGTGCATTATGGGTTGGAGAGAGACGAAACAAACAGAGTTCTCATCCAAAAAACAGTTGGTGAAGGAGTGTGCTTAGCACCAGATGAAGTTCTGAAGCTAATCAGATGTGGGTGTGAATCACAATCAGCATGCAGGGGGAGTCGCTGCGGCTGCATGGGACGCGGAATCCCTTGCATAATGTTCTGTGCATGTGGCAGCGGCTTGGATTGCAACAATCCATTGACCCAAAACGCAAACGAAGAGCAGATTGATGATCCTGACGATCCTGACACAACCATGTCTTTTGATATTTGCCCCCAATAAATGGTTACCTAATGTGAATAACTGCATCAAAGTTGTCAATGCCAATCCCCAAGCTAGGTGTGAGCTTTGTTTTGTTTACGAGGTCATATCTTGTAGCTTTGCAACCTTCCATAGAATGCATGTGCCCTGCACTTCAGCATAAATTGTGGTTTATATCCGAATATCCATATCCATATAATGTGGGTTATGTCATTTAAGCATTATGATCTGGTTTTATCTGCAGAAAAGATGTTAAGTGCTCAGCAGTTAGCTAGATTGTAGAAATTGTCACTGAAATAAAGCAAATACAGTGATGTCAACTGTGGCATTATCATATTTCAAGGCCAAACTTTAACCTCAAATGACCTTGACTTGACCCATGGAGTTGCAAAATGATATCCTACTGTTATCATGTGCCTATAGAACTACTCAGTCTCGCCCAAAACCATAAAAACGACAGTAAGATCACCAAAATATCTCCGCGACTGCCCGGGATATGGGATATTCCTTATTTCGGGGGCGTTTGACCTCCAATGACCTTGAGTACTGACGAATGTGGGTCAAAACGACTCCCAAAGTATCTGCAACCCCTCCAGATCGACTGACCATCCTAAGAACCCCTAGAAATGACACCAAGATCATCAAAATCCATCAAGTATTGACCAGGATATGGGATTTTTCAGTTTCGCCGGCCATCTTGGAAAATGGCGGCCATATTGAAAAAGCCAAGCGGGGGTCAGATGTACACCCGATGGATTCTTGAATGGGGTGGTATAAGCTTTCAAAATATGTCAAGATTTGCTTTATAACAAACAATGCAGGATTCCCACCCCGTGCAACCGGACTATTTCAACACATATGCTATAAAATCAAAAGGTTATGTAAGAAAATCACTAAATCATGGTTGAATGAAAACATTGTAGTTTTTCAATTTCCTCTGCGTTTAACATAGCACTGCGGAGACTTTTTGAACGCACTGTATATATATATATATATATACACACACACAAATAATTAATATATTACAGTCAACACTGAAAATTCCTATGATGCGCGACTTTTGCGCCACCCTGAAGTCGTGCACCATATTTATAGGTATGGATGACCTAAATCGTTGATGCGCGATTTCTGAGACACTCTGTGGTGTGTGTATGTGTGTGTGTGTGTATATATATAGTGATCACAAACGTAATAACATGATTGCTACCGACTGTCAAAAGTGCGCAAGTAAAGAAACCAATCGCTCCCACAGGATGTGAATACAAACTGCATTGGTGAAATTAAAAATTGATTGAAAACACACTTGAAGCAACATCAATACTCAGTTTGAGCAGAACATATACATCACACTAAAATAAAACATCTATAATTTGGCATTCTATAATTCGGAATTTACCTTATTTCGGATAGTTTGAGAGATGACGAAAAAGTTTTTTAGTTCGACATCGGTGCTGAATTATAACGAATAATTCTGAATTATATATGGGTTGCCTGTAAACATTTTTTTCGTTTTATAGTGATAATGAGTAAACAACACTCACCTGCGTAAATAGTGCAAATACAGTATGTGTAGTGTTCACACGTGTACTGTATACATGTCCGTTAGTTCGTGTATACAGTACATGATGCCTTTTCATTATGTACTCTCCTAATGACCAAATGTATCCCTCAAAACCACTGCCGACCATTGTAAAAATTTCCTCTGGATGATGCCTTTTTATGGTGAACGCACTTTTTTATAATTGTTTTCTGTTTATTAGTATTTTAATTGTGTATTGCTCATAATTCGGAATTTGCCTTAATTCGGCCGAATTATAGGTGTTTTAATTATTATTGAACATATTTCATAACGCAGTCATACAGGATTAATTGGCAAGAGGCTGCATTTATATATCATGTATATCCCCGCCCCACCATACTCTCCACCTCAAAAACATATACTTCATCTCACTGAGGCTGCTTGCGTGAGAGATGTTGAAGATTTCAGTTTTCCATATGACTTCTGTGGAGTTGATGGGAAGACTTCAAATCTTGCAGAGTGCATTAACTTTTCAGGATGATTTGGCAACTTTTAATTGACTTCAGTCTTTATTCAACAGACTGAATATAAATATTTTCATTAAAAGTCTTGATATGGGATTCCACTGTAAATCCGAAACTTGGCATTTTGCTTTTGAATTTTAAATTTCTCTAAGACGTGGTGCGGTGCTGGGACTTCGGCCCCCCAATTACTGCACAGCAAACATACTACGTAAATACAACGTTGTATCCTGGTTGAATCTTGGTCTTGTCAGAAATTGACGTTGTACTGACGTAGTCACAACGTAAAACTTAAACGTTATATTGCAACGTTGCTTCAACGTTGCATAATGACGTTGTATACACGTGAAGTACAAATAAACTTCTGATGTAACTTTTTGTACGTAGCATAGACGGTGTCTCCACGTAAGGTTTTACATCCATACCATATAGTTTCGTATTAAATAATTCTTTGTTACAAAATTGTAATGGAGTTACATACGACATACTACTATTTCAAATAGGGCGCCTTTGTTGAACCAAATTCTATCCTTGAGACGTTGAGACAAAGTTGTATCTACGTAAAGTTTACGTAATATCACAACGTTGTGAAGACGTAAGTGAGACCACATAAATTTATGTTGTATCTACGTCACAGTGCTACAATGCACCCTTGTGACATCGTCGTATCTACGTAAAATTGTTAGCTGGGTGGCGAGTGATTTATTCAGTCAATAAAACTTAGAAAAGAAGGCAGCCATGAAAATTTTAAGCTTTACAAAAGTCCCTCGTGAACTTAAAGTAAATATTAAGCTTTCACTGCCCTAATAATTAATTTCTTTTCAAAATCTTCGGTATCGATTTCAATTTTTTTTTTTTTTTTTTGACAGACTGTGCCTTAATTATATATATATATATATATATATATATATATATATATATATATGTGTGTGTGTGTGTGTGTGTGTATACAGGGTGGGTAAAAAATAAAGTGACCCCTTAGAGGTAAATTGTCATATTAAAAAAAGTAAGGCGACTAGAGTGCCCAAACTTCATGTTGTTCGTCTTAATTGAGAAGTTGGTTGATGTGTACCCCTTGCTGCTCAACGCAAACCTCCAAACGTGGACGCCACTGATCAATACACCTGTTTACATAGCGTTGAGACACGTTCTCCCAGCCGAGCAGAATTTTTTCGCGTAGTTCATCTATGTCTCTTATATTAGCACCAGGGATGTAAATTTTGGACTTCAGGGCTTCCCAAACACCATAATCTAGTGGTGAAAGATCGTGGTTACTAGCCGGCCACATATTGGGTTCGATAAAATCTGGTGTTTCGTTCTCAAGGAATGTAACAGTTTGGCGTACTCTGTGAGCGGGGGCTCCATCTTGTTGAAAAGTATATCTTTCACTCTAACTAACTGATATTCGACGAATTAGTAGACATTCCCATCTTGAAACGGATATGTTATGTGCCTTGAAAAGTGGACGCTCAATTCTGCCAGTTGAGGTTCAAGTTTTGGTTTTTGGCTAAAAATATAATAGTTACCCCTTTTTCTTTGATGTATTCAATCTGACGTGAAGGCAGCGAGTCTTTTGCTTGAGGTTTTAAATGTAGCTGGGCTAGGCTGCTTTAAACCCTAGATCCTGTCCCAAAGCTGGATCCTCTCTGCTTTGCAGATAGCTGGTGAGGGAAGCTATATTTTTGGGACCTCTATGCGAGTGACCCGTTGCCCACGTCGGGCTAGCATCATGAAAAAGAAAAACTATAGTATTTGTCATTTACCATTACTTATTCGGACTATAGTGGATTTAATTATCCTATAAGAGTTCCTTGTTCCATGCACGGTCTGTGTGTATCATATATATATATATATATATATATATATATATATATATATATTAGGGTGGTCCAAATCCATAGGGGGAAATTTCAAAATTGTCTTAGATGGTCTCCACAAGTGTGGTTTTTGTCCATTTAGTGTCCACATGGTCTGTGCAAAATTGCAGCGTGATTGGTGAATATTTAGAGGTCGCCCCACTCTGAATATATATATTATATAATGTACGGGGTGTCAGGAAATGATTGCCCCCCCTGCAGAGCAAAAACTAGAAGAGATAGATAAAAACCGGCGAGATCACTTGAAAGAGGGTTAAAATCTGAATAAAAACCATTATATTTTATTCCTGTGATTTTAATTCTTACCATTTTTTTCCCCACAGAAACCATGGCATCATCTATTTTGAACGATTCAGAGAAAAAGCGAGTTCTTGACCGCATTCGAGCTGTCACATTTGGTGAAGCAAAGGAAGCTGGTGCAACTTTCATAACTCGACACTCGGTGGCTGAGAGCTTAAAAAGATCAGAAGACTTTGTCAAAAGGAATTGGAATAAGAATCCTGAAGATTGTGAAACAGAATTTCGAGGAGGAAGACCGGAGAAATTATCTCAAGAATCGAAAGACATTGTGCTTGCTGCATCACGGCGCCGAAAGAAGAGCTGCTCTGAGGTAGCGAAAGAGATACTTATCCGTCGTGGTAAGATAGTCAATCGGCAACTTGTGCATCAATTTCGAGTTCGCCAAGGCTTGAGTGCTTGGCATGAAATAGCTAAGCCACGGAAGAGTGATCTTAATATTGAAGATCGGCTATGGTTTTGTGATTATCTTGAGGAATGGACGGAAGACGATTTCCTTCACTTGGTTGTCAGCGATGAATTCTTCGTTTATGTCTCCAGAAAACCAAATTTTCAGAATGATCGGGTTTGGGCAACAACTCCTGATGAAGTCCCAGACGACCAGAAGTATCGAGAAATAGTAAAAAATCCAGCATGTGTGGGTGTTTTCATTATGTTCTCTATTCGGAAGCTCATCTGGGTTATCAAACCAAGAGGAACCAGTTGGGATGGGCCTTATTTTCGAAATGTAATTTTAGCCCAACATGTAATTCCGTTTTTGAAAGACCCCGAGTGTGTTTTGGATGTTGAACAGGCAACCTTTCTTCACGACAAAGCCCCCTGTATGAAAGCACTTGCGACTCAACAACTGCTTAAGGACAATAACATTGATTTTTTCTGAAATAATGAATGGCCTGGCAATTCTCCCGATCTTAATGTCTGTGAACATGTCGGATCCATCCTGAAGGATCGGGTGGAGTCCTTAATGCTGGAACAACCCATTCAGAATCGGTATTCAACAGAAATTATGACTGCAAAGATCAACGAAGTCCTTGAAGAAATGAGTCATGATACCGATCTCTTTGAGACACTTCTGGGATCATACCCCCGTCGATTAATGGCCGTCAGAGCTGCAAATGGGGGCAACACCCGATATTAAAACAAGTGTTTTTTATTCAAAATTAAACGCTCTTTCGCGTGGTTTTGTCTGTTTTTTCCTATTCCTTTCAGTTGATTCTGTACAGGGGGGGCAATCATTTCCTGACACCCTTTACTTTTTCTTCAGTAGGTCCGATGGCTCAAACTCGATCAATTCCAAAAGTTTGGCTTCTAGGGATGGCAACTGGAACTTTATCCACGTCAAGGCTCCCTACATGCCTTGACGCCCTCCTCTTGGGGCAATACCACCACATCAATCAAAAGCAAACCACCTCCGACAGTCTGAACCAGGCATGCCAGAGGGTGATTGAAGTCTGGACCCGAGCGCGGATCCCAACTCAACGGATCGACTCCTGTGTCCGTAAGCTTTCAAAGCTTTTAGACCGCTACAAAACACTCAAGAAGCACAGGACCAGGCAACGTGCCAGCGATAGAATGAATGAAGACATCTTCAAAGCGGACATCCAGGAACTGTTTGACATCGCAACCAGTGATGCCATGAGCACAATCGTCAACGTTGAGGACCGAAATTTCCTGTCCATGCAGCGCAAGGACGTCAATTCTTGCAGCATGGCTGGCATTGATAAGGAAACGACTACACAAGAGGACAGAAAGCGATCCAGAATGGAGAAGGAAGCCAAGAGGAAGGCAAGGCATGAAGCAACACAGAAAGATTTGGAAGAAGCAGGAGTGTCATCAATTGATCTTTCCTCTTCTTCTTCTTATTCCCTTTTTTCGCAAGACGACGACGACTATAGACCATCGGTTCCGATTCCTTCTTCGTCTGAAGCTCCGGCACCAAAGCGTCCCAAGAACAAGGTTACGAACATTTTCCAATCTCCAGAAGTCATTGGAGCAATGGATCGCACCAATCTTTCTGACCGGAATGATGTTTTCGTAACTGGAGCTGTATTACAGGCCGCGGGGCATGATCTGTCTGGGATGACGTGCTCTCGGAGCTCTATTCATCGCTACAGAGAAAGTGGGCGAGAACAGGCAGCTCGAGAAGACCTAGAATCATTCTCTCTAGAAGACCCTGTCCTTCTCCATTGGGACGGAAAGCTTCTCCCCGGCATTGAAGGGAAGAAGACGAATGTGCATCGGATAGCAATCCTTATAACATTCAATGGACAGGAGAAGCTGCTTGGTGTCCCAAAGATGAAACAAGGAACTGGAGAAGCACAGGCCCAGGCATGCCTTCAAACTATGAAATTATGGAACATGGAACAGCATGTGAGAGGTCTCGTCTTCGATACCACTGCGTCAAACACGGGTTTACATCGCGGAGCCTGTGTCAGGATTGAAGAAGCATTGGGTCACGAGCTAGTTTGGATCGGTTGTCGACATCATATACTTGAAGTCGTACTTGCTGATGTCTTTGCCTCAAATTTGGCTCAACAGGAAGTCCTGAAACAGGCCTTTTTAAGCGATTCCAAAAGGAATGGCCATCTCTCTCCCACGAAGCATTTGTCTCAGCATCGGACAGCTTGTTCGAGAACCCTCAACTCCAAGAGATGAGAAAAGAGATGCTCACTTACTTACCTAACGCTCTTCAGGCAAGCCAACCTCGTGACGACTACAAGGAGTTCCTTGAACTATCTTTGCTCTTCCTGGGGGGAAAGACTGGTGGTCAACTCTTTATCCGAGCTCCGGGTCCCATGCACCACGCGAGATGGATGGCGAAGGCGATTTATGCGCTCAAAATCTACCTCTTTCACTATCAATTCAAGCTCACAGCACGCGAAGAACGAAACGTGACTCAGCTGGCTTTATTTGTCAGTCTGATTTACGTCAAGTACTGGCATGAAGCGCCAATGGGGACACAAGCTCCTCTCAATGATCTCAAAATGCTGCATCTTCTGGAAAAATATCCACACGGAGGAGCTGCACAAGCGGCGAAGACAGCTCTAAGACGCCACCTGTGGTACTTGTCGGAGCATCTGATTGGACTGGCCTTCTTCGATAATAGGATCGATCCTGATACCAAAAGGAGAATGGTTCAACACCTCCAACATCCCCAAAAGAATGGCTGCCCCCGACGAATCGACATGGCGGAAGCTGGTGTTGAAAATGATGTGGCATCCTTCGTCACGAAAAGGACATTGACCCTCTTGATGCCTTGAAAGTTGGAGGTAAGGAGGAAGCGCGCCAGTTACTTCAAAAAGATCCACGGGAATGGCCAAATGACAAGAACTACAGGGAACTTAGAGATCGCGCCTTAAAGATGAAAGTCGTCAATGATGCTGCCGAGCGAGGTATTGCTCTCGCACAACACTACAATGACACTTTGACACGAAACGAGGACCAGAAGCAGTACCTCCTACAACTCGTAGCCGCCCACCGAAAACAGATACCAATACTATCCAAGGCGACTCTGATGCAGAAGAAATAATGAAGATACACCCATTATCATGTCCTATTGTCTTACTGTTTTCTTTCATATTCTTTGAGAACCAAAAAAAAATTTAGTTATTCAGTTGTCTATATATTTTCCCAAATTTTCAAAAAGGGGGCAAGTGGGGCGACCCCTAAATATTAACCGAATAACGTGAAACTTTGCACAAATACTGTCCACACCAAGAGGCATAAAACCAACCTTGTGGAGAGGACTTAGTCGATGCTTTAACGTTTTGGACCACCCTAATATATATATATATATATATATTATTTTGAAAAATATGTTTAGTTTATGAAAGGGGAATTTTGATGACTAAAAGAATTTTCAGTCGTTAGTATAAATCTGTTGTGTAAAGAGCCCTTCATAGGATATTCAGTGTATCCTTTAAGTGACGTTCGTTCACATCAGCATTCTGCATTTTCTTTTGTTTAAAACTATCCAATCCATTTTTTATTGTAATCAATATCTGAAAATGAAAGTTCGTTTACAATATATATATATATATATATATATATATATGAAAATTATTTCACGAAAGTAACACCATTTTGTGTTTCCTTTCCTTCGTGGTTTTTTCATCATATATATATATATATATATATATATATATACAGGCCCGGATTTAGCTATAGGCGAACTAGGCGATCGCCTAGGGCCTCGCGCCAAAGGGGGCCTCGCTCAAGCCGTTTTGCGCGTTCTGTTCAAGTGATATTAATGATTTAGAACTCTATGAAGAACTTAAAGTACTTTGCAGGTTTATACCTGAGAAAACAGATCTCGGAAATGCCCTTGTTTATATAGTGCAAAAACAACTAAGTGAGATTTATCCTAATGTTTATGTTGCACTTCGAATAGTATTAACTGTTGCTTCGGCTGAAAGAAGTTTCTCGCGTCTCAAATTTATTAAAACATATTTGCGTTCCACCATGTCTCAAGCGAGATTGCAATGATTAGCTATGTTATCAATAGAAAACAATATAACAAATTCATTAAATTATTCTCAATTAATTGAAGAGTTTAGCTCGAAGAAAAGTAGAACAGCATTGCTGTAATATTCAAGGAGCATCTGAACCAAATACTAAAGCATTAATATTTAGCCTGATAAGTCGATCGCTCACTATTATAAAAAATGAAATGTCAACATCTCTTATACATCACATATGAAAAACGTTTGTATACTATGGAGTCATTACCTATAATCTATATAATATAATAAGAGAGCTGTCCGTCTGTCTGTCTGTCCGTCCGTCACACTTTCAGAAATTGTGAGAAAAAATTCAGAAATTGTAAAAAAAAATTCAGAAATTGTATTACGGGCGGCAATGTGAAACTCAAGATTTTCATGACTGTGTTCTTTTCTGTAGTTTAGCAATGGGGGAAGGGTGGGGGTGGGGGTAATGGGGGATGGGTGGGGTAATGAGGAGGGGTGGGGGTAATGGGGGAGGGGGTTAGCCCCCAAGTTGCATGAATCGGGGTGAGGAGGTTTTGGGAGATACCAGATTCAGAAATGTTGACACAATGTGAAGCTCAAAATTTTCACGGCTGGGTTCTTTTTTTGTAGTTTAGCCTGTCTAACCGTCAGCGAAGCGGCGGGAACTGCACTAGTATTATATAAATCTTAGAAATCATTGTCTTATATTTTCGATACAAATCTTGATTCATATTATAATTTATACTTATTTGTATGGTTTATTTATATTTCTTATACAATTACCATGCGTGATTATTTTGGTTTGGTTTAATTTTTAAGTGCTGGCATAGTTCTGTCTATGCGGGATTCTAATATTGCTGGTAGAGTACCGATAAATAATTAAGTCCATATTTTCATATATATAGGCCTAGGGCCTCGCAACTTCTAGATCCGGCCCTGTGTATATATATATATATATAATATATATATATATATATATATACACTTTTGACTCACCCTGTGTATATATATATATATATATATATATGGGTCTGGGTCAGAATCCCGACAGCCAAAATCCCGACAGCCAAAATCCCGACAACCAAAATCTCGACAGCCAAAAAGCCCGACAGGCGAAAATCCCGACAACCAAAATCCCGACAGCCAAAAAGCCCGACAGGCGAAAATCCCGACAATTATTTATAAATTCCGACATAATATAGAAATTTATTCGTGGTCAAGAATATACGTCAATGAAATATTGCGAAAAAGAGTTATGCATAAGCCACACAACTGCAGTAGATTTCAATAATTATTTAAGAGAGGTAAGCTAACCCACCATAAACATATAATTGACCTAACCTACCTAACCTTACCTAACCTAACCTAACCTAACTAACCTAACCTTATCAACTTAATTACAGGTGTGTGCCGATTCAGGCTTGAAAGAGCCATCCGTAATTGGTGGAGAAAGTCAAACTGTAGAAATAAACGAAACGTATTTCAGCAGACGTAAGAAGAACAAGGGAAGAGTTTTAGCGGAGCAATGGATATTTGGCGGCATATGCCGCGAAACCAAAGAGGTATTTCTGTATGCAGTAACAAACAGAAATTCGGAAATTTCCTCCATTTTGACCTGTCAGGATTTTGACCTGTCGGGATTTTGACCTGTCGGGATTTTGGCTGTCGGGATTATGGGTGTCGGGATTTTGACCTGTCGGGATTTTGGCTGTCGGGATTATGGGTGTCGGGATTGTGTCCGGAACCCATATATATATATATATATATATATATATATATATATATATATATATATATGATACGCACAGACCGTGCATTGAACAAGGAACTCTTCTGGGAAAATTAAATCCACTATAGTCCGAATAAGTAATGATAAATGACAAACACTATAGTTTTTCCTTTTTCATGATGTTAGCCCAATGTGGGCAACGGGTCACTCGCAAAGAGACCCCAAAAATATAGCTTCCCTCACCAGCTATCTGCAAAGCAGATAGGATCCAGCTTTGGGACAGGATCTAGGGCTTACAGCTACACCTAGCCTACTATATCCACAACCTCATTATAAGCAAAAGACTCGTTGCATTCGCATCGGATTGAATACATCAAAGAAAAAGGGGTAACTATTGTATTTTTAGCCAAAAACCAAAACTTAAACCTCAACTGGCAAAATTGAGCGTCCACCTTAGAGTTTATTCTTCAAAACGATACATTTACGTTTCTATAAAATCACCCTCTACCTCGATACATTTACACCAACGATAAATGAGTTTTTTAAATCCACCCCAGTAAAACTCGAAGCTTTGACTACGAAACCAAAATTTCACAGAGGCCTTAACTTCTTCGTCAGACTCGTAGCGATTTCTACGGAGATGTTCTTTAAGTTTAAGAAAGAGGTGAAAATCGCATGGTGCTAAATCGGAGCTATATGGTAGATGCGGCAAGACAGTGAATTGCAGATCATCAATTGCTTCTCGCGTTTGAACACTGGTGTGAGGCCGTGGTTTGTCATGGTGAACAATGACTGCGTGTTTGTGGGTGCGAACCTTCCTGATCCGTTTCTTTAACTTTTTCGGAGTTTCAGTATAACTTGCGGAATTGATTGCTGTCCCTCTTTCCGTAAAGTCTTCGAGAACACCACCATTGATATCCCAAAAAGCAGTCATCATCACTTTTGCAGCCGATTTTTTAACTCTAAATTTTTTTGGTTGCGGTGAATTTTTGTGCCGATATTCCATGGATTGCCGTTTATTTTCAGTCATAATGGTGGACCCACGTCTCGTCTCCTGTCACAGTGCTGTGCAGAAGTTCATCTTCATTTTCGAAGCGGTGCGGATTTTCTTGGCAAATGAGTAGTCTTTCAATTTTCATCTCGGCAATGAGCATGCGAGGCACCCATCTGGCGCAGACCTTTCGGTGTCCCATTCGCTCTTTGGAGATATCGAGCATTGCACCAATTTCATTTTATTTAATGCGACGATTTCCACAAATCAGTTCGTCAACGGAGTTCCGATGAGACTCGTCGGTTGCCGTTACAGGCCTTCCACTTCGCGGTTTGCTTCGCAACTCTTCTTGCCCTGCTTCTCCTTCTTTACACTGCCTCGCCCAACGTCGAACGGTACTCACATCAACACACTGTTTGCCGTACACACTTTGCATTCACCGACGAATGTCTATGGGAGCAACACTTTCCGCAGTCAAAAATTCAATTACGGCAAGTTGCTTAAAGCGAATGTCTTTACTCCTTTCCATTGTAATCGATACTGAACCAACAAGTACCAACAAGTGGAATGAGTGCAGACTATATTAGGCTATAACACACAACCGGTTTTATCTGGTTATCTCTACACCATCTGGAATGGGGTGGGGATATCAAGTTACAACACAAAACCGGTTTTATCTGGCTACCTCTACACCAGGGGTCACCAACCTGGGCGGTAGCGCCCACTAGTGGGCTCACATTAAAGGTAAGTAAACATTTATTTCATTATTTATTTTATCGATTATGTTGATTTATTCTTTTTGATCTAAGGCGGGCGATAAGCTTTTTTAATTTTCAAAAAATCGTAAAAGTGGGTGGTGAACAAAAAAAAGGTTGGTGACCCCTGCTCCACACAATCCACAATTATTCAAGTGGAGGCATTACTTTTCAGCTTACCCTCATATATATATATATATATATATATATATATATATATATATATGTGTGTGTGTGTGTGTGTGTGTATATACCTTCGTGACCTTGGTTTTGCTTCCGCCCGAATTGTTCATTCTGACGAAGGTCAAGCTTGTTACTCCACCTTAGACCTACAGTTTAACGTGGAATCCGAACCACGCCCAGCCAGCAGCCCAACGTCTTAACCACAACGCCATCCAAGATACCCATTTATCTACCAACCAATTTCTTTTGTATGAAAGGATGAACAGTTGAGTTTTGATGCGCGCCGCCTGCCGTCACGGGGTCTCGATTCCTGGGCCGATGAATTCGAAGTCAGCGACGCTAACCACTACACCACCGAGGCGCATATATATATATATATATATATATATATATATACAGAGAGAGAGAGAGAGAGAGAGAGAGAGAGAGAGAGAGAGAGAGGATTGGCCTACTGATAGTTGTCCTTATGCTAATGTAATTAGATTAATTAAATAAATGTTTATGGGTCACCCACTTGATATTTCGATCAAATAAATATTCATTAACAAAAAAAGAAGATTAATAGGCTTTGTAGATTTTTTGTTTAATTACCAAAATTAAAGAATTAATGACAGTGATTAACAATTAGATAATTTATATTGAAATTTGTAGACATTATAAGTAGTGAGTACTGAGGATAAAAGAATTATTAAACAGAGTGCAAAAATACAGTGATTCAATGGTGTTAAGATGCAATAATTACGATGATAAAATACGATACTTAATAAACAATAAAAAACCTAAATGCGATATTACGTTAAGTTCGATATACAGTATTGTAAACACTTTAGAGAGCCTATTTGGTTAGTCTGAGAGTTTGTGTGAATTTGTGGGCTGTATAACTGAGTTTATAAGAAAAGTATAAACTGTAGGGCGCGAGAGCCTATTTTTAGCATCTTTAAACACGGTGTAGTGGTTAGCGTCGGTGACTACGAATCCATTGGCCCCGAGATCGAGACCCGGTAACGGCAGGGGACGCGCAGCAAAACCCAGCTGTTCATCCTTCCACACAATAAAGAAATTGGTTGGTAGATAAATGGGTACCCTGGGTATCCTTGTGGTTAAGACGATGGGCTGCTGATGGTGCGTGGTTCGGATTCCACGTTAAACTGTAGGTCTAAGGTGGAGTGGCAAGCTTGACCTTCGTCAGAATGAAGAATTCAGGCGGAAACTTGTTAGACTTCCGTGAGAATGAAAACGTTAGCCTGCGTAATTTAGCATTTTTATTTTACTGAAAAATCTTGAATATAAAAGCGTTGTTAAAGGTAACAGATTTATTGAATTATATAAAATTTAGCGTTTTATACACATCAACAGATAAATTTGATTACTTTACTTTATGTTCAAACTGAATGAAATAATATGAAAAGACTAATTGCTGAAATTTCCTTTCTCACAAACCAAAAGAGACGAACCTCTGGTTAACCATTCCATGGATTAAGGTTTTCACCTTAATTTTTTTCTATTGATCTGGAGTTGTATAATACTTAAGACTTACGTGAGACTTACTGCTCATAAATCTGGCATGCGCCGAATTTGACATTAAACCAAACTCAAATACC
Organism: Bathynomus jamesi; assembly: GCA_023014485.1. Lineage (NCBI taxonomy): Eukaryota > Metazoa > Arthropoda > Malacostraca > Isopoda > Cirolanidae > Bathynomus > Bathynomus jamesi. The sequence goes on from JAJOZX010004054.1 coordinate 396,538, forward strand.
TGGTTTCAAAATCACATTATATATATATATATATATATATATATATATATATATATATATATATATATACACTACCGGTCAAAAGTTTAAGTACACCTACTAATTTCCAATGTTTTGCTGCTTAGCTCATGACAAACTTCAAATGTAAACTTAACAGGTACTAGAGATGAATTTGCTTACTTGGCTTTCATATTGTATGCTTCAGTGCATCTGCCCTATGCAGTGTGTTGTAACACAGAAGCTTCTTCAAAATAACCTTCAAAATGTGTTAATTGACGTCTAGCATGCAACCTAAAATTAATGCCATTAGCTCTGCACAAAGGTCCAAAAACAGTTTAAAAGTCTTTAGTGGGGTAGTGTGTTTCTTCAGGAGTATGTTAATACGTGTGTTCACTTATTAACATGCGCTGCAGGTCTTTTATAAAATCCTTGCAGAGGAGCTAACTGTGTAGTTTAAGGCATATTTCTGTTTCAGAAAGCAAAAATGGGTGCCAAAGCTCAGTTAACAACAGAAAAAAGATAGTCGATTGTAACTGAGAAATGAGGGCCAATCACTGAGGCAAATTGCAAAAAAATTAAAAGTTTCTGTGAATACGGTTGCTTGTGCCATTAAACGGTACGAAGAAACTGGTCAAATTAAGGACAGAAAAAGGTCAGGGCGACCAAGAACCACAACAGACTCAGAGGACAAGTATATTCGAGTCATCAGCCTGCGCAACAGACGCCTCACCACCTGAAATCAAAGCTCAGCTGAACAACTCCAGAAGTGCAATAGTTTCAACATCAAATGTTCAGAGAAAACTAAGAGAGGCAGGATTAAAGGGACGAACTGCAGCAAAGAAACCAATGCTGAGACTCCAGAACAAAAAGAAAAGGCTAGCCTGTGCTAAAAAACATCAAAAATGGACTGTTGAGCAGTGGAAATTTGTCGTTTAGACTGACGAATCAAAGTTCGGAGTTTTTGGATCCAAACGCAGAGTATTTGTGCGGCGCAGAGCGGGTGAAAGAATGACACAGCAGTGTGTTGTACCAACAGTGAAGCACGGTGGAGAAAGTGCAATGGTCTGGGGATGTTTTGCAGGGGAGCAAGTTGGAGATCTCCACAAAGTCACTGGAAGACTGAACCAACGTGGCTATCACAGCATTCTACAGCGCCATGCAATCCCATCTGGACTGCGACTAGTTGGCCAACAGTTCATAATGCAGCCAGACAACGATACTAAACACACTTCCAAGCTGTGTCAAAATTACCTGAAGCAGAAAGAACGGCAACGTCAGCTCACTGTTATGGAATGGCCAGCGCAGTCCCCGGATCTGAACACCATCGAGCTAGTGTGGGATGAACTGGATAAGCAGCCATCCAGTGCTCAGAAGCTCTTGGAACTCTTACAAGAGTGCTGGCAGCAGCTTTCACCAGACTATCTTTTTTCTCTTGTTGAGCGCATGCCTCGAATTTGTTTTGCTGTAATTGTGCTAGAGGAGGCTATTTTGATGAATCTAAAATTTAGACTTTGCTTTTGGTAAATTGTCCTGATTTGTTGTTATTTAAGTTCCCATGTTTGTACTTATGAATTTGTGTCATGATAACTTAGTTAACAAATGAAAAACTTTAAACAAAATTTGAAATTTATGAATATTTCAGGGTGTACTTAAACTTTTGGCCGGTAGTATATATATATACACACACACACACACACGAGGGTACTTCAATAAGTATCCGCGTTTTTATTTTAATGATAATATAGTATATATAATATATACTCGTAATAACGAGCCAAACTGAGATCTATAGGCTTATTTAGGCTAGCAACAGTATAGGCTTATTTAGGCTACTCGTAGCTGTCACATATCGTACGAGTAGTGAGCATGGCTGCGCCGCTTTCAGTTTGTACTCTGAAAGAACAGAGATCCGTGGTTCGTTTTTTGTGGGCAAAAGATGTGAAAGGAGCTGAAATTCACACGCGTTTATGTGCTCAGTATGAGAATAATGCGTTACCACGGCGAAGTGTGTACGAGTGGATTCAAATGTTCAAGGAAGGTCGGACATGTGTGACAGATGCTCAGCGCTCAGGACGATCGTCAACATCAACCAGTGGTGACAAGCAGGAAGAAGCCAAAGCCATGATTTTCGATGACAGAAGATTAACAATAAAAGAAATTGCATCTTCATTAGACATCAGTCAAGAGTCAGCCTATTCAATAGTTCATGACATTCTTGGCTTTCACAAGGTTTGTGCAAGATGGGTACGCAAACAGTTGGCAGAAGAGCACAAGGGTAATCGTATGGACGTCTGCTCTCATCTTTTGGCGCGGCATCGTAATGAAGGTGAAAGCCTTTTGGAGCGCACTATCACTGGAGATGAAACCTGGATCCATCACAACATAGCTTCATAGCTTCATAGCGCGTAATTTCGAATTTAAATCGAAGGATATTATATTGCCCCTTTACAAGTCCCTAGTCAGGCCTCATTTAGAATATGCCGTTCAGTTTTGGTGCCCGTATTTGCGCGAGGATATTGATAGGTTAGAAAGGGTTCAACGTCGTGCCACGAAACTAATTCCGTCATTGCGCAACAAGCCTTATGAAGATAGGATTAAAGAGTTAGACCTGTATTCACTCGAAACTAGGAGATTAAGGGGGGAGCTTATTGAAGTTTTCAAAATCGTTAATAACATCGATAACGTAAATTTTGACAAATTGCTCACTTTCGATAATAGTAATACTCGTAATAACGGATTTAAGTTGCGTGGCAGACGTTTCATTACTAATATCGCTAAAAACTTCTTTACGTTTAATGTAATTGATAAATGGAATAATCTTCACGCGTCAGTCGTTCATTCTACCAGCGTTAATGTGTTTAAGAACCGTCTTGACAGACATTTTAAAAATATTAACGTTGTTTAAAATAAAAAAAACAAAGTTAGCAATAGGAGCTCTGGTGGTGGTGCTCGAGGATGAGTCTGTTGACGATTAATGCCAGCTTGTGACATTCCAGCGTGTGATGCCAGCAATAAAATAAAAAAAAATAAAAAATAGACTAACACGAACGTAGATGTAGCTCGTAGCGTAAACTAATCCACTTTTTGTTTAACTTTACCTACTTTTTTTTTCTTATCCTCTCCTTACTTTACATGTTTGTAACTCTCTTTTCTTGCATGTTTGTAGTTTGCATGGTATGACAGTGAGTTAAGACTGTGTTGCATGGTTTGCAAGCGTTCTTATTTTACTTCTTTTCATCTTTCACCCCTCTCCTATTTTCTCCGACTATTTTTCTGACTTGTCGGCAGTGGCTGGCGGATGATGATGGTGAGTCTTTTTTCTCTTTTTCTGAATGAATGTTAACCCACGAGTGATAGGTGTTCCTCCTTACTTAACCCCTTATTCTCTTCTCTTCTCTTAACCCCCTACTCTTTCCTTTCTCTCGGGCTAACCTTAGAGTGGATCTTAGGGTCTTTGTTAGCCTTAGCTTCTGTAGATCTCCCGTTGCAAGGAAGTTCAAAGCGCAGTCGTCAGCAGGTAAAGAGGGAGATTGTCGGAAGGTGTTATTCTGTTACACGACAATGCACGCCCTCATACCGCTGCACAGACTAGAAAATACCTTCAATAACTTAAATTTGAAGTTCTCGACCATCCAGCCTACAGTCCAAATCTGGCACCTTCGGATTTTTACCTGTTTGGACCACTAAAAGACGCTTTGAGAGGTCAACACAGTCAAAAACATTCGTTTGTGGTGGTATTAGGAAGCTTGTAGATCGCTGGACTAAGTGTATTGAGAAACAGAGAAACTATGTTGAGAAGTGGTGATGTTTATAATCTATCAGATGTGAAAATAAAATTGTGAAAATAAAAAGTGCGGGTACTTATTGAATTACCCTCGTATATATATCAGGGGCGTGCGGTGATGTATTGTGATTGGGAATCTTTTTAAATGGATTACCAAAAGTTTATAGTTTTTAGCAAAAAAATATATATCAGGTGGTGAATCAAGGTCCATATTAATTGCATGTAAACACCAATTATATTAAAGATGAAATGGATACCTAGGTAATGATGAAAAAAAGGAAATGTTTACTTACCTTATTTATATGTTAATTCAATCCTCCTATCATTTCGATTGAATAAATTTATTACGTCTTCATAGAAACGATCGTTCTTCATTTCTTTGAGAAGCTTCTTCTCAATCGAGATTAAAGCTAGACTATTAAGTCTATCTTAACCTTGCGCATTTCTTGTGTAGCTGTGTATTCTTTTCAAATGGGAGAAAGAACGCTCAACTGATGCGCTCGTCGCTGGAAGACTCAAAGCTAATTCACAAAACCTCATCAGTTCATCAGTTGATGTAGGGTTGTATCTAGCATGGCATTTCGCAAATAGTGAAGTAACTCGTTCACAGGTTTTTCCTTTCAAATCGGATTCAGCATACAAAACCGAAAGATCACTTCTCAAGCGAGGAATATCCAAATATTCTCCATAATTATCTTGCAGTGATTGAAAAGCTGACTCAGGAAATTTCCTTATGTTGTCTTCCTGTTTTTAAATATCCAGGAGCTGAAGAAAGGCTATATTTTTTAAACTTTGAAACCTAGTTTCGATTTTGCTGCAAATTGTATCCAAAATTTCATAAAACAGCCAAAGGGAAAGAGCTACACATTTTCAGATGTCGCTAGAAAATTAACTATAGAATTATATCTTGAATTTCTCGTAGTTATTTGTTTACTGTGTATCATGAATAGATAAAATAGTAATTATGAATAATTTATCACTCATGTTATTTTTTCTCCATCTTTAGTTCAAGATTCTAGCTCACAAAAAGTATATTAATGTCTTTTAGGTTCGTTTAATTTCTGCAGTCAATGTGGCAAGTGGCAGAGTGAGCCTTAACTCCAGCCAGTCACGCAAGTTTGGTATCAATGAATAGATTCTACAAGCGGTAGCTCGCTATCGCTCGCGACCGTTGTACAACTTGGCCCTCCGGGCGGGTAGCACTGTGACATATACTGCTATATACGCCATTACCCCAATTACTCCCACCCCTCCCCCATTACCCCACCCCACTCACCCCATTGCCCCCACCCCCATTACCCCTACACACAAAAGTAAAAACGCCATTACCCCCATTACCCCCAATTCAATCTGTTGAACACAACCTCTCCTCCTCTAAACTTCACCTTCTTTTCCTCATTGAAACTCAGGTGTCTGGGACGACTGACAGCAACCTCTTTTCTGTACTCTCTTACTTTCTCTGTACTCAGTTTCACTACAAAGGTGGATATTGCGTATATATACGCAACATCCTTACTTGTTCTCGTATTTCCGAACTCGAATTTTCCGAATTCTATACCCTCTGGCTACGGTTAACATGCCAATCTCAAACTAAATACATCTGCGCTGTGTACCTTTCTCCTAATTCTACTGACTATCCAATATTATTTGACTACGTCACTTCCAAACTAGAATACATTCCTTCCCGCTCTCGCTTTGCTGAAATTTCCATTTTAGGAGATTTTAATGTTCACCACCACCTTTGGCTTTCCTCTCATTTCACTGACATCTCAAGTGAACTAGCATACAACTTTTCTATCCTAAATGACCTGGAGCAAATTGTACAGCACCCTAATCGTATCCCCGATCGCCTTGGAGATAGGACCAACATTCTGCATTTATTTCCTACCTTTCATCCTTCTTACTCTGTGACCACAATCTTATATCTGTTTCCTGTCCTATTGCCCCAAATCTGCATTTCGATCCTCCCAAGAGGAGGCGGCTTTGTCACTTCGGCGCCGGCTGATTGGGAGTCCCTTCGGCAGTACTTCTGCGATTTCCCATGGAATGATTACTGCTTCTGTGGCTGGGGCCCTTCCGAGTGTGCTCTATCAAAGGCTTTTGATAGAGTTTGGCACAAATCTTTAATTTCGAAACTTCCCTCCTTCGGTTTCTATCCTTCTATCTATGCCTTCATCTCTAATTTCTTTTCTGGCCGATCTATAGCTACGGTTGTAGATGGCCACTGTTCTTCTCCTAAAGCTATTAACAGTGGTGTTCCTCAGGGTTCTGTCCTGTCACCCACTCTTTTCCTTTTATTTATTAATGATCTTTTAATTTGCACTTCCTGTCCTATTCACTCCTATGCCGATGATTCCATTCTTCACTTCTCCACCCGCTTCCCAAAGTTTCACTCCATGATTCGCGTAGTACGGCTATGGAGCCCTTGACCTCTGATCTTTCTACTATCTCTGATTGGTGCAGAGAAAACCTTGTGGCTTTCAGTACCTCAAAACCTCAGTTCCTCCATCTGTCTACTCGTCACAATCTTTCACTCGTCTATCCCCTTACCTTCAACAACACGCATCTCAATCCTTCCTCTTCTCTTAACATTCTTGAAGTTTCCTTTCACTCGCTTTCCAAAAGAGCTAAGAGGTTAAGTGTGCTGTACCACCTCCTCGGTTTCTTCACCCCCAACTCAGTTGCTGTTTCTGTACAGGAATCTTGTTCTTCCTTGTATGAAGTATGTTTCTCATGTGTTGGGTGGCTGAACTTACACAGCCCTATTTCACAGGGTGGAATCAAAGGTTTTTCATCTCATCAATTCCCCGCCTCTTACTGACTGTCTTCAGTTTTTCTCTCGTCGTCGCAATGTTGCCTCACTCTCTCTTTAATCTCACTATTATAACGGACACTGCTCTTTCGAACTCTCTAACTCTATACTCCTCCTTTGAGGAGAGCACAGCACCAGACTTTCTATACTTTCTCATTCCTTTTCTATCCAACTCTCAAACGCAAGGGTTTATCGGTATTTTCAATATTTCATCTACTCACCAGGTAAACTCTGGAACAATCTTCCTCAATCCATTTTTACTTCTGTCTATGACCGCCCATGTTTCAAACGCAGTGTTTTGGCATCTCGAAAATCCCGGACCTTGGTTTTGGTTCTCTTATTCTGTAGGTGGGGGAGCTTTTGCAGCCGTTCGCCCTTGACCCCCTCCTTTCTGCATAAAAAATATGTAATTTATATATATATATATATATATCCCCGCAAGGGGGTTCTAAGCTCGTGCTCTTGAGTGCTCTTTGTGCTCGTTTGTACGTGCTTGTTCCTGGAGGTTTCACGTGCGCCCTCCCGGCCCAAGCACCCAAGGTTGATGGGGCTCGACCCTGCAGTCCTTGTCATCCTTGGTCTTTTTCCACTTCGACTGTCCCCTCCACCCTTTCTTTTTCCTCTGTCTTTCCTCTCACTGTTTCTTTGTTTTTCGGCCGAGATAGGCCCTTTTAAATAGAGGCGAATCGGTTCTTCCCGAACTTAAAAAAATAAATAAATATATATATATATATATATATATATTATATATATATATATATATATATATATATACGAGGTCTGTTCAAAATGTATCCGGACAGGGTGTTTATTTTAGAACAAGGTAACGCTTGGAGTTGTGACTGTCCTAAACATGTCTCTATATTGAGACAAGTTGACTGATAGGGTTGCACTTCAATGTGTTGTGTCAGTCCATTGTGGTGAGCCGATAAATTTAAATGTGCTTTGTTTCGCGGCGATTTCTTTCTAGTTACTTTTTTTTTTTTTACTGTGAAAGTGTTGTGTACAATATCACAACTTAACTTAACCAATTATCAAAGGCGTACAGTTGGCCTAACCGGGCATTCAATTAACCTAACTGGGCATTCAGTTGACCTAACGGGGCATTTTCCGTTATATTAACCTGTTAGGTTAATTCAATGCCCGGTTAGGTCAACTGTACGCCCTTGATGATTGGTTAGGTTAAGCTGTGATATTTTCGTTAGTTTAAACGAAAATGACGAGAGCAAAAATACATAACAAACAGTTTGGTGGCGGGCGGTTGGGTATTCCCGTTAACAGGAAAGCACCAGATTTTTAATGCGGCTATTTCTGAGGGGTACGTACCAGATAATTTCAAGTTAGCAAACGTAACACCTATCTTTAAAAAAGGCGATAAAGGTGCGGCGGGAAATTATAGGCCAATCAGTTTAACGTCTGTTGTAGGTAAGCTACTGGAATCAATAATTATGTATCGTATAATCGAACACTAAGAATTGCATAATTTGATTAGAAATACGCAGCACGGTTTTAGGTGAAACAAATCTTGCTTAACTAATCTTTTAGAATTCTTTCAAAGCGTGGTTGACGTTTACGATAGTCATCGTGCGGGTGATGTAGTATATTTAGATTTTCAAAAAGCGTTTGACACCGTACCGCACAAAAGACTCATTGAAAAAACTAAGGCTCATGGAATCAGGGGTGTAGTAATAAATTGGATAGAAGAGTGGTTGCGAGGTAGGAAACAGAGAGTGGTGGTTGATGGAGCGGAGTCGTGTTGGGTTAATGTAGCGAGCGGCGTTCCTCAGGGTTTTGTATTGGGCCTCTTGCTTTTTCTTATATATATTAACGATTTAGATGTCGGCCAAGTCAGTACAGTTTCAAAGTTTGCGGATGACACGAAGATGGGTGGTAGAGCGATTAATGACAAAGATAGAGGTAAAATCCAGGAAGATCTGAATAAAATCGTTGATTGGTCAGTCACATGGCAAATGAGATTTAACGTCGATAAGTGCAAAATTTTACATATAGGTTCGCGTAACGGTAATTTTGCGTATAGCATGTCAGGGAAGGAGTTAGCAAGCGTAGAGCAGGAAAAAGATTTAGGAGTTATAGTCACTGGTGATTTAAAAGTAGCGAAACAAAGTACAGCAGCGGTCAATAAAGCGAACAAAGTGTTAGGTTTTATAGTTCGGAATTTTGAGTACAAATCGCGCGATATTATTGTCACTCTTTATAAATCATTAGTTAGACCTCATTTGGAGTACGCGATCCAATTTTGGAATCCGCATATGCGCAAAGATATAGACAAAATCGAAAGAGGTCAAAGACGCGCAACTAAGATGATTCCGTCGCTTTGGTCGAAGTCGTACGAGGATAGGCTTAAGGAGTTAAAATTGTCTACACTCGAGACTAGGAGGCTAAGGGGTGATCTAATCCAGGTTTTTGAAAAATATGAATGGGTTCGATAACGTAGATAGAGATAACTTCTTCGAAATATCTCAATATAATAGGACTAGAAATAACGGGTTTAAGTTGACAAGTAGAAGGTTCGAGACAGCAGTTGCCAGAAACCTTTTTACGCATAGAATAGTAAATAGCTGGAATAGTTTGCCGGAAGAAGTAATTAGTAGCACGTCTATAAACATGTCTAAAAATCGATTAGACGCATATGTTGACAGATTGGGTATAGTTTAACGTAGTAAAATTAAGGCCTTGTGGTTCGGAACCCACGTAAAATTGTAGGTCCCCTCCGCCACCACGGAGGACATGCACAATACACAATTACGAACACAGTTAGGTAGACCAGCCATGAGTGGATCCTAGGGTCTTTGTTGGTCTGAAACATTATATATATAATATGAACAATGAATAATCAATATTCATTTTTACATAAGAACCAAAATCGCTTAACGCGAGTTTGGATAAAAATTTTATTTGTTGCTTTCTATTTTTTTTTCAGTGTCACAACCATGCGACCTACCATTTCTATGGTTTCGTCGTATTCATATTTCCATTTTTCATTTGTTAGAGAATTTATTGTAATCAATTAGGGTTGTCTTGCACCTAACCCTCATCCCTAAATTTTATTAGATTATGCATGCACATTGCATATAGCAGGATTGGAACCTGTAGTTGTACTTCGTCCTTAAAACCCACTCTTTGTCTTTAATTCGTTTCTTTTGAATCGTCCCAATAATGACTTGTACTCTACGTACAAATTAAATAACTATGACGTCATAAAGTAACTTAATTCCCTTCACATTTTCCCGTCATTAATTTTCCCTTCATCATATCTCTAGTATACAATGTACGTAAATTCTTTAACATAATATAATAAAAACTGTACACTCTATACGTCATTATGTAAATGTTGTTCATTCATACATCCATGTCCCTTCTTGACCTTTATCTTTTGTTAATTTTATTAATTATTCATTCAGCTACCTATTGTGTGACTACCAATATGTGTACAATAGTTTAGGCATTCGTACATGTCCACTGAGGACGTACATAATTACCTTACATGTAAGTACGTTCACATGTATTCTTTTTACTCTTTCTTTTAAGTGCGTTCACCTCTTGCAATGAACTCGAAAATGCTTATGCAAGTGTACGCAATTCGATAACCACAGCAAAAGTGAACGCTTCTAAGATAAAAATCTCCTTTCGCTCTGATCCAAATTTATAAAAAAATTATCATGCGTCATGTTGTATATAAATATATATATATATATGGGCTCATGTACTTTGTGTTGTACTAATAACTATATATAAATATAAAAACACTGTAAGAATTGTGACTAATGTACTTAATGAAACTGTAATTAATAATAATTTATAATGTAATAAATGTACTTTAATTAAACGATAATAATTTAATATAATGTAATTAATGTACTTAATGATGTAATGTACTAAATGACGTAGTCAATGTACTTTAATGGAATTGTAGTTAACGATAATAAATTAATTAATTGGTAATTATAATCATAGTTATAGTAGACCAATATTACAATGTACTCAATGTCCGACCCGACATTATGTCGCCATAAGGAATGTAGACTCGGCGATACTGTTATTATTTTTTTTTTTTTTTTTTCCGTTGGGATAAATTTTGATGTGCTTTCTACTTTGCCAAATAATTGGTAACTTGCTCTTTTTAAATTTTTTTTAATCATTTTTAGATTTAGCTTAATAATGAATTCTGAGAAACTTTAATTTTTACTCATATGCATATTTTAGTGTAAAGATGCATAGTTCAATTTCCACTTTTAGTTAACTTGGCAGATCATGATAACATCAGATCTGAAAATACGCGGTTTAAGATAAAAATATGGCTTCATCTTCAAATATCTTGTTTATTCGTTTAAACCTTACCACAGCTAAAAGATTTACTTTATTTTTAAATATTGTGCAAAAATGATGCAGCCTCTTCAACATTTAATAATGATGTTAGTAGAATCGGGGTATATAAAGCCCACCAATTTCTTCCATGTTCATTCTGATTCCAACGACGAGGCTGAGTAGTACCTGTACATTTTAGCAGTAAATTACAGTAAAAGAAAATCTTTATCTTCTCCTTCGAGCCGTGCTCTCTTCAGGAATTTAATCAGTAAAATCTCCCGATACGTTACAAGAAGAATCGGGGGGGAACCCTCAGAGAATTTAATAAGCCTCTCAGAATCCTCCGAGCCACTAAAGAAGAACTCGGAGAGTCGTATAGAAGAAACTACTGCAAGTAACAGATCCGTTGCTGCCTCCTAACCAGAACCCCGTCGACTCCGAACCAACCCAGGGCCATAGACGGAGGGGGTTAACATATATATATATATATATATATATATATATATATATATATATTACTGTGTGTGTGTATATATATATATATATATATATATACACACACAGTGTATATATATACACACACACGAGGTGTGTATATATATATATACACACACACACACATATATATATATATTACACATACACACCTTTGGTAACCTTTGGTTAGCTTCCGCCCAAATTGTTCATTCTGACGAAGGTCAAGCTTTTCACTCCACCTTAGACCTACAGTTTAACGTGGAATCCGAACCACGCCCAATCAGCAGCCCAGCGTCTTAACCACTAGGCCACCTAGGGTACCCATTTATCTACCAACCACTTTCTTTGTGTGGAAGGATGAACAGCTGGGTTTTGCTGTGCGCCGTCTGCCGTCGGGTCTCGAACCCGGGGCCGATGGATTCGTAGTCAGCGACGCTAACCACTACACCACCGAGGCGCATGGCACTGTGTGTGTGTATATGTATATATATACTGTGTGTGTGTGTGTGTATATATATATATATATACACACTATATATATATATATATATATATATATATATATATATATATATATATATATATATATATATATATACAGGGTATTTGAAAACTTTCTGTACAAATTGTAATGGGGGATAGGCAACACCAAGACAAACCCTTTTCGTCTATAAGTGTATGTCCGCTGACGTCACCATTCGGCGCGAGAGGGCGCCGCTGCAATTGGCTAAAAGGTGAAGTGGGCTAGACTCGCGCTTGCCGCGGGCATTCTTAAATCGGACGTAGTACGCGTAACATGTTTATTTAAAGAAGGCATGTTTATTTAAAGAAGGTGCTGAAAGTTGCGACCGGTAGCATCAATGCATGCCCGACAGCGTCGAAGCATTGACCGACGTACACGTCGAAAGATTCCCGGCATTTCGGGAACAGTTCCAGCGGCGACAGCGATTCTTGCTACGAGGTCTTCTTCTGAGTAAATGGGAGTCTCGTACACGAGGTTCTTCATGTGTCCCCACAGGAAGAAATCGAGGCATGTTAAATCGGGCGATCTCGGTGGCCAGGCTACGGGCCCACCCCGGCCTATCCATCGGTCCCCAAAAGTGGCGTTCAGATAATCCCGCACATCGTTGCTGGAGTGTGCTGGGGCCCCATCGTGTTGAAACCACATTCGTCTACGAATAGCCACGGGAACATCTTCCAGCAGTTCCGGCAACGTTTCTTCAAGAAATATCCGATAAACCCGCACGTCGAGTCGGGCAGGCAGCAGATACGGCCCAATCAACTTGCCATGGACGATACCCGCCCAAACATTGACGGCGAACCATTCTTGATGAGCATGCACCCGTGTAGCATGTGGATTTGCGTGCGCCCACACGTGAGAATTGTGCATGTTAAACACACCCTCACGTGTGAAACAGGCCTCATCTGAGAACAGCACATAAGCCGGAAAATTAGGCTGCACCGCTGTCTGCTGCAGAAACCAGCGTGCGAATTCCACACGAAGAGGGTAATCCCGAGGTTGTAATGCCTGGACTCTCTGACGATGAAACGGATGTAACTGCTGCTCGTGCAACACTCTCCAGACCAGGTCGTGGTTCACACCGAGGATACGTGCAACACCTCGCGTGCTTGCGCTTGGATTGTCCTCAAATCGCCGTAGGATTTCTTCTTCCATGTCAGGAGTGCGCACGTTTCTCTCCCGACCAGTGTCATGCATGTTTGCATGGAACGTTCCAGTTTCTCGCAGTCGCCGATGTAAATGCGCAAACGTTTGGTGGTTTGGCACACGTCTGTTTGAGAAGCGCTGTCGGTACAACCTCACAGCAGCTCTTCCGTTTCCATTGGCAGCCCGATACACCATATGCATGTCAGCCATCTCAGCAGTCGTGAAGCGCTCCATGTTACGCGTACTACGTCCGATTTAAGAATGCCCGCGGCAAGCGCGAGTCTAGCCCACTTCACCTTTTAGCCAATTGCAGCGGCTCATGTACTTTGTGTTGTACTAATAACTATATATAAATATAAAACACTGTAAGAATTGTGACCCTGTATATATATATATATATATATATATATATATATATATATATATATATATATATATATATATATATATATATATATACAGGGCGTCCCAAAAAATGTATACACACTTTAAATAATTATAAAGGCAGTGTTTATTAAAATACATTTCATTTTCAAAATGTAATAGAATCTACAGACATTATTTAATTGTTTTGTGAACGCCTGTTTTCAAACTGACGTCCGTTCTGGTCCAGGCACTGCTGATAACGCGAAGCAATGGAATCGCAAACATCACGAAACATTTCGTTTGGTATTTGTGTGCATTCTCGTTCAATGGCTGCTCTCAATTCAGCGACTGTTGCAGGTTTTATAGCGTAGACTTTGTCTTTTAAGTATCCCCATAAAAAAAGTCTAGTGGTGTGAGGTCTGGTGAACGCGGAGGGTATTCTACGAAACCCCTTCGTCCAATCCACATCCACATCGTGCCAAGTACCACTCGCAATACTCCACTCTTCGGTCCGGATCATCATCTTCATTAATAGCATGGACTAATCTTGGAATGTAACTTTTCCATTGACAGCGCTTCAAAATGCGTTGGACAGACGATTCTGAAATTCCTACCTCACGACTCGCTTGCCGCACAGATTTTCTTGGACTTTGGTGATACGTTTCCAGTACTCTTTCTTGCTTTGTGGGGCTTGTCGATGTCCGTGGTCTTCCGGAACGCTTCTTGTGGACATTCTGAACAGTTCCATCGGCTTCAAACTTATCTCTAATTCGAGTGATGGTAAGTCGCGTTGGTGGATCTGTTTGAAACTCCCTCCTAAACTGTCTTTGCACTTCAACTGCGTTTTCACACTTCCAGTAGCATTTTAGAATGAATTTCCTTTGTTCAAAGCTTAGTCTGACTGCCATTATTAATTCTAATCGGTTTAACTTGGAAAGAAAGAAACATCAATTGAGCTATCAGCTGTTAAAGTGTGTATACATTTTTTGGGGACGCCCTGTATATAGGGTGGGCAAAAAAAAGGGAGACCTCGGACTTTGGCTGTAAAATCTAAAGTTATTGTCAGATTTCAATATTTTTTTTCACACCCCACAACTAAGTATATTTCCTATACGGTGAGCGGATTTCAAAGAAAACTAATGAAAATTAAGGATTTATTGAACATTTCTTTATGCCACTGGAAATTCTCCATTTACACTATTACTGCATCATCGGGTCGGCAAAAAAAAAGGGAGACCTTTTAAATCCTTCATATCTCGGCAAATACGGTACATAGAACCATAAAATTTTAGTATGTTATTACTAGGTAATTTTATGGTTTGTTTGCCATCTTTCAGCATCTTCTGTTTTATCGATTTTCTTGAGAAGCTTGTCCAATCCTCCTGCAGTTGGCTTACATTAATTAAAATCGCTTTAATTATCGCAAGATTTTACTGGAATATCCGCCATAAATCCAATTTCTCAGCTAAACTGCTAAAATCTGGCATACAAACCATGAAATTACCAACTACTAACATACCAAAATTTTATGGTTCTATGTACCGTATTTGCCGAGATATGAAGGATTTAAAAAGTCTCCCTTTTTTTTTGCCGACCCGATGATGCAGTAATAGTGCAGAAATGTTCGATAAATCCGTAATTTTCATTAGTTTTCTTTGAAATCCGCTCATCCTATAGGAAATTTACTTAGTTGTGGTGTGTGAAAAAAAATATTGAAATCTGACCATAACTTTAGATTTTACAGCCAAAGTTCGAGGTTTCCTTTTTTTTTGCCCACCCGATATATATATATACACGGTGAACCAAAAGTAGGTGGACAGTAGGTTGAATACGGTTTGTGTTATATTATATTATAACTATGGTGTTCATTATAACTATGGTGTTTGTGTTTTATTATATTAAATATTATAACTAAATTTATTTAAATTTTATTTTGTATTATAGTATACAAAAAAATTAAATATGTATTCTCAAAATAAACGTTATCATTTACTGTCCACCTACATTTGGTTCACCCTATATATATACACAAGTGTATGTACAGTTGCTCGCATATGTAATGTTCCTCACCTCACAGGCAACTCCGGCCATGTGGAAACGCCGCAGCGATAGTCAAGGTACCCCAACTGAAGGAAGGTAGGGTGGAGGAGGGACAACCGAGTCCAACAACATATAACATTGACATACAGGTAAGGCGCCGTTCAAAAATTACATAACTTTATTTTTGCTAAAACCTGCCCCCCCCCCATCCATGTAACGTTTCGTAACGTGTGGGGTGTCGTGAGGGGGAAGTGTTGCATAACATCTTAGGGGGTGCCTGGTCTAGCGTTACAGAACGTTCCTGGGGGATCTGGGGTATCAAGTTTTAGCAAAAATAGCGTTATGTAATTTTTGAACGGCCCCTAATTATAATGTAACATCTGAGTTCATAAAGATAAATGATTAATATGATCATGAACAGCGTTGAACTCCATGTTTACTAGTCTTATACAGTAATGAGGTTCCATTATGATTACTGCGAGTCTATATGAACAGATACCACAATACAACTTTTTATATACTAGTGAATTTGAACCAAAAATAGACATTACACAACCATCCTCCACACTCTCTCATTTCCCTTCCCCACCCACCAGTCTCGCATATATTAAATCATTATGTAACAATACTAATAAAGTTGTTTGTAGAGTCCGTTGCACTGTGCAGCTTTAAACCTTTACTAACTTACGAATCTACACGATTATATATATACTGTATATGTATTGACATTGAGCGAGTAAAAGATTGAGACAGTGTGAGATAGAGCGAGGTTGAGGGGCAGAGTTAGTGGGAAATGGCTTATCGATTGTTACACAAAGAACTTGTTAACAATTTCGATCTGAATAACAGTAACTGATTATCAAAATCACATGAGAATAATCCACGGTTATACTAGCATAAACATATTTATATATACTTATAAATTCATACAATATGATACTAATGTTTGTGAAATGACGTTGCTGGGCCAAACCGTGGTGTTGACATGGTTACTTGCTGTCGCCATCCAGGAAAGACTACATATGGGCGTGTCAGTAAAAACCGGTCAGTAAAAACCGGTCAGTAAAAACCGTGTCAGTAAAAACCGGTTTGTTTCTGATGCCTATTATATTAATAGTGTTTTCCATATTGTATTTTTATTATCACTGGAGAGATAATGATTTAATCACGATGGACAGATAAACCCATCAGGGTTGGTACCCCAAAACCCAAACAAAAAAACCCACCCAAAAACCCAAGACCAAAAGCCCACAAAAAAACCAGCACAATATTCTGCTGTCTTTTTTGTACTTCCAGCATCTACTGCTGAAATCAGATATGGCTTTTTTCCATTATGAATACTGTGCGCAATAATAGGAGCATTACCTACTGAACTCCAGCCATCTTGTATAAGGGTAATGGTACAATCATCAAGATTAAGGTCATTCTTCATTTCATGGATTACTTCATCATTAACTTTTATTAACAGATCAGATGCCAACCTTTTCCTGTTTGGTGGTTCATATCCTGATCTTAGTTAGACCTTTGATTAATTTTATAAATTCTTTATTTTCTAAAACGTTGAAGAGTATGTTAGCTGAAAAAAAGAACCTTGCAACTTGTAAATCTAATTCTTCCTTTTGGTCCACAGTCGTTCTTACCACAAATGGTGTAATTGATCTTTGCCTTTTATGCTTTATTGGTGTTGAATGACAGAATGTGGATGATGAAGAACCTGCACTGGTGTCACTCATTTCAGGCACATTTTCACTTATAATCTTTGGATCATCTTTGCCAGAAGCCAAAGTTGGAGGAAGTGAATCAGTTTCAAGTGATGCTCCAAATTCGAGTCTCGGCATACTTCTTGCCTCATTTTCAAAACATTCCACTTTTCTTGTACTGCATTTCTCTAGATGATGTTTCACTCTCTCAATTTTTCGAGTGATACTTTCTTTGCAATAATTGCATAGTACTCTAGTAGGCTGATCACTTAATAAAGTCACCTCGTCCCATTCGCTAGCTTTAGATCTTCCACCTCTATAACTCTTTGAGTTTGGCATCTTAAAAATTTAAATTTGAGTTAGGTCTAAATAAAGCTGAAATCTGCTGTTAAGAAATAAAGGAAAGATCTAAAATTAAAATGGAAAAAATTTTAATATGTCATTATTATCTCTCATATCTGAACTTTCTGTGAAATAAAGATGTCTTTTTAATATATATTATAGATTAGATAAATACAGTAAAATAATAAAATAATAGATATATTAGGCACTACATAATTATCGAACCTTTCTAAAAAAAATTTCAACCCATCAAAAAACCAAAAACCCAGTTGGGTTGGTTTTTTTGTGAAAAACCCGGGTTTTTGCCAACCCTGAAACCCATTAATGTTTTCCACATTTTCTGTTGCATTATCAATGTGGAGATATTATTAGATCTTAACAAGGAATATATATATATATATATATATATATATATATATATATATATATATATGAAAATTATTTGACGAAAGTAACACGTGAAAAATATTTATGATGAATAAAACCACGCAGGAAAGGAAACAGAATGGTGCTCAAGCGTTTTCGTCTAATGACATCCTCAGGAACACTGAAGTACATAAAGAGTTACAGCCTATATATAGGTTACAAAAAAAAAATATATATATATATATATATATATATATATATATATACAATAAACGGAAAAAAAAATTAAAGGATTGTAGGAGGAGCATACAAATTTGTAAGGAAAAACTACCGATTTTAGCACCTTGCCCGAATCCAACACAAGATCAAATGAATTGTTTCCAACCAATGTTATAGTTAATTAAAAAAATAATAATAAATTTAAAAATAAAACTTGTAAGAGGAGCATACAAATTTATACTGGAAATCTGCCCAGGTTTTAGCACTCTGCTCTTCTTTTCTAAATCCGTTCTGAACGAATTCAAAACAACGGGATCGAGTTGAAAAAGACCTTTGCTTATGTTGAAGTTATTTGTAAGTTGGATAATGGCCAACTCAAGAATATTTCTATTAACAATGTTGCTAGAGTGAAAAAAACTGAAGCATTATTCTAATCAATACAGTGGGATAACTCTGACAAATGGACAAAAAGGGCACTGTACGACTGTCCTGTTCTAACGGAATACTGATGCTGTTTTACGTGTGTGAAAATCCTTTCTCGTCTGACCTATGTAAAAGGGATCACATTGTTTACAACCAATTTTATGATAATGCCTGAATTATTGGTAGGGCTATTTTTTACTGATATTCTTCACAATATTGTTATATGAAAATACTACATTAATATCCAAACGTTTAAGTACATTAGCAATGCCTAAAAAGCCCAGGAAAAATGGAAGTACTAAAATATTCTTTGACAAAGTACGAGTGTTATTATTCACACGATAAAAGGTTCGTTTTGCCTTGTTGAGACAAGATTCCATAAACGCAGGTGGGTAACACAGATCACTTCCAATACCGTTAATTTTTTCCAATTCGGCATCGATGTATTCCTGACTGGCGATCC
The DNA here is from genome assembly GCA_023014485.1 of Bathynomus jamesi. Taxonomy (NCBI): domain Eukaryota; kingdom Metazoa; phylum Arthropoda; class Malacostraca; order Isopoda; family Cirolanidae; genus Bathynomus; species Bathynomus jamesi. The sequence continues at coordinate 415,522 of JAJOZX010004054.1, forward strand.
CTATGTACACGCACATCCAAAAACGGAATTGAGTTGTCTTGTTCCACTTCTAAAGTAAGCTTAATGGAGGGGACTTGATCATTTAACTGAAGGAGGAAGTCATCCAGATCACGAGTCATGGGCCAGATACACAAAATATCGTCGACGTACCGCAACCACGGGATGCCAACCCCCAGGATTCTCGGAATGTAAGTAATTTCGAAAAACTCCATATAAATATTGGAGAGGAGGGGCGACAAGGAGTTGCCCATGGCCATCCCAAAAACTTGTTGATAATACTCGTTATTCAAAGTGAATTTACAGTCTTTGATGCAAAGCTTAATAAGTTTCAAAACAATGTGTGCACGTAGTGGCAGGTCATACTTATGTAATTCTCGGGAGAGAAAGTCAAGCATATCGTCAATTGGCATTTTTGTAAACAATGAACAAACGTCAAAACTGATCAATCTATCGTTGGTTTCAGTACGTGCATTATTCAATTTTTCAGTAAGATCCATAGCACTTTCCTAAACGTTTTCGCAATAGCCTCTCACAATTAAAAAAAGATGGTGAGCTCCATATTACTAAAGCAGACAAGGCTAACACCATAGTTATTATGGACAAAGTGGACTACATCAGAAAGATGAACGAGCTTCTCCAGGACCCCGCCACATACAGCAAACTTAGGAAGAACCCGCAGGATGACGTCATGAAATCATTCAATAGTGGCTTGAAACGCATTCTCAAAGAACATGAGGACTTAATTCCGCTTTTCATGTCTACTTTACCTTCTCTTCCCTACCTTTACGGTTTTATTAAAACCCACAAACCTGGCAACCTAATTCCGCTTTTCATGTCTAATTTACCTTCTCTTCCCTACCTTTACGGTTTTATTAAAACCTACAAACCTGGCAACCCTATGCGCCCTATTATTAGCTCGGTGGGCTCTATTACTTATAAACTCTCCAAATGGCTTGTCAAAGTCTTGTCCCCCTTTCTCGGAACTATCTCTAATTCACATGTAAAAAATTCCATGGATCTTACTGAAAAATTGAATAATGCACGTACTGAAACCAACGATAGATTGATCAGTTTTGACGTTTGTTCATTGTTTACAAAAGTGCCAATTGACGATATGCTTGACTTTCTCTCCCGAGAATTACATAAGTATGACCTGCCACTACCTGCACACATTGTTTTGGAACTTATTAAGCTTTGCATCAAAGACTGTAAATTCACTTTGAATAACGAGTATTATCAACAAGTTTTTGGGATGGCCATGGGCAACTCCTTGTCGCCCCTCCTCTCTAATATTTATATGGAGTTTTTCGAAATTACTTACATTCCGAGAATCCTGGGGGTTGGCATCCCGTGGTTGCGGTACGTCGACGATATTTTGTGTATCTGGCCCATGAATCGTGACCTGGATGACTTCCTCCTTCAGTTAAATGATCAAGTCCCCTCCATTAAGTTTACTTTAGAAGTAGAACAAGACAACTCAATTCCGTTTTTGGATGTGCGTGTATATAGGGAAAGCCCAGGTTTTAAGTTTAGTATCTATCGGAAAAAAAAAAAATTTGTCCTACGTACACTTTTACTCGGGACATGACACCCCCACTAAGAAGGCCATTTTTTCTTCACTGTTTCTCCGCGCCCTTAGGATCGCCAGTCAGGAATACATCGATGCCGAATTGGAAAAAATCAACGGTATTGGAAGTGATCTGTGTTACCCACCTGCGTTTATGGAATCTTGTCTCAACAAGGCAAAACGAACCTTCTATCGTGTGAATAATAACACTCGTACTTTGTCAAAGAATATTTTAGTACTTCCATTTTTCCCGGGCTTTTTAGGCATTGCTAATGTACTTAAACTTTTGGATATTAATGTAGTGTTTTCATATAACAATATTGTGAAAAATATCATAGTAAAAAATAGCCCTACCAATAATTCAGGCATTATCTATGAAATTGGTTGTAAACAATGTGATTCCTTTTACATT